>CM053274.1:52027486-52161543 GCA_028583415.1 Protea cynaroides | reverse complement strand
TTGTGAGAACTTGTCCATCATTGTCTACCAAGTCGGAGGGGATTGAAAAAATCAAAGATGGAAAATTGATACCGTATCAGCAGTATACAATCAATTTGGCTCAAGAGTTTACAAAGATCGAGTTCGACTATTCTCCAAGGGACAAAAAAAAAAAAAAAAAAGGCCGATGCATTGGCCACTTTTGCTTCAATGATCGGTGATGATCCTGTTGAATGCACAAGGCCCTTGGTGATCGAAAGAAGAAGACGATCGGCATATGTAGAAGTCAATGCAACGACGGTTGATGGTAGACCTTGGCTTGCACTCATAGTAGACTTTATTGGAGAATGCATATACCTGCGAAACGGAACAACAACAAGAGAAAAGAAGCCATTAAGATGATATGCTATGTAATTTATCCTTTGTGAAGGTATCCTTCATAAGAGATCCTATGATGGGGTATAATTGAACTTTGTCGATGAAGAGCAAGCATAAACCCTCTATTGAGCGAGATACATCAAGGAGTCGTGGGCCTCTCATACTAGATGCTGGATGCTTGCAAAGAAGGTTATGAGAATGGAATATTATTGGAATACAAAGGGAAGGGATTTGAGGAGTTTGTGAAGAAGTGTCAAAAATGCCAAATCTTTGCCAATCTAATACATATACCACCTACAGAATTACACACTCTCAGTTTGCCCTGGCCATTTTCAACTTGGGGTATAGATGTGATCGGAAAGATTCACCCAAAGGCGTCAACTGGGCATGAGTTCATTTTAGTAGTCATCGACTACTTTACCAAGTGGGTGGAGGATCAATCATACGTCAAGCTCACCGCCAATAAGGTAGCCAAGTTCCTTCAAGAGCATATCATCTGTCGGCACGGGATGCCTCACGCTCTAATCTCAGATCAGGGTCAACATTTCAGAGGAAAGGTACAAGAATTGTGCGAGAATTTCAGTATCCAAAGGCACCGTTCTTCCCCTTACCAGCCACAAACTAATGGAGCAGTATAGGCCGCTAACAAGAACGTCAAGGTCATCCTCCAGAAAATGGCAGAGTCACACATTGACTAGGCAGATAAGTTACCATGTGCATTATGGGCCTACAGAACTTCTGTAAGGACTTCTACTGGAGCCACACCATCTTCCCTGGTATATGGTATGGAGGCAGTACTCCTGATAGAAATGGAAGTATCATCCTTGAGGATTCTAATGGACTCCCAAATCCCTGAGGCTGAGTGGCTTCGATCCCATTATGAAGAGTTGAGTCTCATTGACGAAAGGAGGATGAAAGAAGCCGATAATGCAAGGAAATACCAACAGAGAATGGCTGCCACTTTCAACAAGAAGGTCAGATTTCGTCACCTGGCGGTAGGAGATCTTGTATTAAAGGAACAAAGAGTGCCTATTCATGAACCTAGGGGTAAGTTTTGTCCGAACTGGAGCGGGCCATTCATAATGAAGGAAATTTTACTTGGAAAGGCAGTTCGACTGATAGATCTAGATGGTGAAGAGCTACAATATCTGACCAACCTCGATCAATTGAAGCGGTATCATGTTTGACCTCTTCACCCTCAAAAAAAAAAAAAAAGGAGGGTGCGTGATTAGTCATGAAAGTCGGCTGGTTTGGAGCCCGAACTTCATAGAGAGTTTGGGCTGGATTCTCTAAAGAGGCTATTACACCCCACCACTGGATTTGGTTCCATCATCTTGTCATTATTAAAGGAAGAACTTCCCGCTTTTTACGGCTGAACTCTTTCATCCGTTCATCTATCCAATGGATTTAAGAGTCGCATATTGAGCCCATCTTTCATATCTCTTGATATCAACCCTAGTGGGTGTGTCATTCGAAAAAATTATAATGATAATCTAGGTTGGAACTCTTATCCGCCGTTTCTTTACATTCAACGGCGTCAAAGGTTCCAAAGAGCCCTTCATTCTATAAGCCCATAAAGTGGTATCTCCTCGGAGATCGACCATTCCATAAACAACCAAAGATCCTCCTGATGGGAATCTCATCTGGATAGCTTCATATCAACCAAATTTGGCCTTCATTTCTCTCACGACTTGTGACTTAGAAACTTAGGTCCAGACAAGGTCATACATATACACACATTTCATGCACAACTCACTAAGGTTTTCAATGTGTCTATAAGATAAAGAAAAAAAAAAAAAAGGGGTTCCAACGATTCCCCTACTAATTTTGTTGTGAATCAGGATTTTTTCTAAGTCGTTCTAGTGAGTGTTTAAGAACTTCTACTCGTCAGATAGAATGGTCATGGTGGATAAGGCAACTAGGGAGTGGAATTGGCATAAAGAACTTGCTGAAGATAATTTTTTTCTAAGGGAGGGCCCTGGTATGCCTTCTCCCCAATGGTGATAATAAAGCATGTGCCCAAGTTTGTCGAAAGTGGCTATTCAAGTATTGAGATGCAATGGCCCACATGTTCAAGAAGGTTTTTCGTCTCTCCGTTATGAGTGGCAAAAATGTGCTTCTTTGTCTTTACCCACAATTGATACAATCTCGGGTAAAGAGGGGTATCTGTAAGCACCCCATTTTGGCCATCCCGGACCATGAACAAGAGTCTTGATGAGCAGGTTGGAAGGGTTGCGGATCAATTCAAGGTTTGGACGATAAGTGGTGATTTCAAAGCTGATTTTGGCAGGGCCCTACGACAAGGTCATGGAAATACCTTCGAAATGATACTGGAATCATTCAATTCCGATATCACGGGAGGGGAGATGTCGCGATTTTTAGTCGGATTGAAATTGGCTTATTAATCCAAGGGCTTTTCGGTAAATTGTCATAAATTGAGGATTTATTGGGCAAATTATCGTGATTTAAATTGATCGGACTTCATTCGAGCCATATCTTGATCCTCAGACATCCAAATCCGACGATTCAAGCGCCGATGTGCTCCATTACTCCGTCTCTTCAAAGTGGACGTATTAAAAAGTTTGGGGCGAGAGCCACGGAAGTCCCATGCAAGTTCTTGGCGGAATTATCGTCAAAGCTTCAATTCTTCATATTTTGTTCATCGGCGTCCGAATTTGTGATTCGAGCACCAGTGTGCTCCGTTGTCCATCCTCTTTAAAGTGGGCGTGGAAAGTCGAGACATAGGTCGTCGAAATTTTTCATGCGGAATTGCAAGTTTGAGAGGACTCATAATAGAGAAAATCCAACCCAATCCGTGCACTCTATCTGGCCAAGTTCAAACCCAATTTAGTCCAACCCCGTCAAATTCAATCAGTCCAGCCCGACCCAGCCTAGATCGGCCCGATTCGAACAGTCGGGTTGGTCCATATGTATAATATATATATATATATATATATATATATATATATATATATATACTATATATATATATATATATATATATATATATATATATATATATATATATACCTATATATATATATATATATATATATATATATATATATATACATTTATATATTATATAATATATTTTTTTATGTTATATTATATTATATATATATATATATATATATATATATATATATATATATATATATATATATATATATATTATACTAATATACTATTTATACTATATTATATTATAGTATATTATATATATTTGTATGTATATACTATATTATACTATATTATATTATATATATATTTTTTTATTATTATTATATTATTATACTATTTATACTATATTATATTATAGTATATTATATACTATATTATACTATATTATATTATAGTATATTATGTATATGTATATAGTCGGTCAAGATGAGGAGTCCGATAAGAGAGAGAGAGAAAGAGAGAGAAGAGAGAGAAAGGGAGAGAAAGGGAGAAAGAGAGAGAGAGAGAGAGAGAGAGAGAGAGGGAAGGAAGATAGAGAGAGGAGGAGAGAGATGGAGATACAAGAGACAAAAGTAAAAAAAAAAAAAAAAAAAAAGAAAGCAGGAGAAGGAGGTGCAGAACCACGCTGCCACCTCCTCCTTCATGGAGCCAGCGGCCATGACCGCACACCCACCGCCGCTCCACACTGCCACAGAGCCGCCCAACCTCACCTCCACCTTCCCTACCCATTTCCCCAAAATCCTCTTCTTGAGCCCCACTCCACCAGCCCCCAACACCTCACCTAGCCTCCATCCATCATGCTACCCCTCACCGCCACCTCCTCCTCTCCTTGAGCCCAACAAAGCCACTCCTCCATGCCTCACCGCCACCTCCTTCTTTCCTTCCCAACAAAATCACTCCCTCACCACCCCTCATCGCCACCTCATGCTGCCACCAACTTTTCTTAAACCCAACCCCAGCCGTGAAATCCAGAGAAGGGAGAGAGAAAGAAGAGGCACGAATGGGAGGAGTGGAAGAAGAGTGAGAGAAGAGAGAGTGGGCAGCTAGGCCATGCTGCCACTTCCATCTTCTCCCTTACCGAGCAGCGCCAACTCCTCCCTACATCAATAGTACACCACCACCACCATGCTGCCCTCACTCACTCCTCTCTTTGAGCCTAACAGCCCCTCACCAGCCATGCCCCTACTCCTCCTCTCCTTGAGCCCAACAGCCCCTCACAAGCCATGCCCCTACTCACTCCTCTCCATGCCTCTACCCCTCATAGTCCATCCATCCTTCAGCCCACCAATATCAATAAAGAGGTTGGCAAAAAAAAAAAAAAAAGGGAGGGAAAAAGGAAGAAAAAGGGAGGTGGAAAACCAGAAAAAAAAAAAAAAAAAAAAAGAGAGGGGAAGAGGAGGGAAGAGGTTGGCTGAGAGAGGTGAACCAGAAAAAAAAAAGTAGGGAGAGTGAGACCCGAGAAGAGAAAAGGGAGGCTGATAGAGAGTGGAACCCGAGAGAAAAGAGGAAGGGAGAGGAAGCTGGAGGATAGAGGAAGAAGCGAACATTGAGGAAAAATAGAAGAGCTAAGGAGGAAGAAGAAGGGAGCAACAAGAGGAGGAGGTGCGCTGCACTCACGTAAGCTCTCCCTTTTCTTTTTGTTTCTGTTTTTTTTATCATACCCGCGATACCCCGCCCATGCTACTATCCCTCTGCAGTACTACACAAACACCTCCATCTCACATCCATGCTACACTCCCTTGCACAACATCCACCATAACATAATTGATTCTGCAGCCCTACAGATACCTGGCCGAAATCCATTGCTATCAATTCTCTCTCCTTATTGATCTGAATTATGATATTGAGATTTTGATGCAACTGAGCCTTATTGGATTTTAAATTTCATGGTATTGATGTGTGAAATCAGACCACTAATCATGACTACTCAATGTTTATTGAACCAATGATCATGTTTATTGAGAACCACTGATCTTAATATTGTAATGTGATTGAAAATCAAGCCACTGATCTTGGAATTTTATATGGATGACAATCAAACCATTGATCCAACCATGATTTTATGTAATTGATCTGACCATATGATTGAGAATTTCATGAAATTGGCCCGACCATATAATGAGGATTTTAATGTGATTGGTCCGACCATGTGATGATAATTTTATGAAATTGGTCCGACCATATAATGGGAATTTCATGAAATTGGTCCGACCATATAATGAGAATTTTAATGTGATTGGTCCGACCATATAATGGGAATTTCATGAAATTGGTCCGACCATATAAGGGGAATTTTAATGTAAGTGATCCAACCACATTGTCTGAATTTTATGAGAGTTGATCGTGACCATATGATTAGAATTTTAATGATTTGATCATAGCCACTGATCTGAAATTTTGATGTGATTTTAATTAATTTGAACCGTTAGATGATCTTTGGAAGTGATGTTAATCAATCTGAACGGTTGGATTATGATCTTGAATGATTTGAACCGTTGGATTTTCATTGTGAGTAATTTTAAATGATTTGAACCATTGGATTTTGATCATGAGTGTTTTTAATCAATCTGAGTGATTGGATTATCATGATGAGCAATCTGGACCGTTAGATCATCTTTGGAAATGATTTAAATGAATCTGAATGGTTGGATTATGATCTTAAGCGATTTGAACCGTTGGATTATCATCGTAAGTGATTTTGGTAAATCTAAACCGTTAAATCTTGATCATGATTATTTTTTATGAATCTGAACGGTTATATTATGATCTTGAGTAATTTGAACCGTTGGATTGTCATCGTGGGTATTTTGAGAGATGTAATCTCGAATCTTTTGCTTCTCGAGTGGTGGCGAACAATGCTGCTTGCGTTGCGGGAGATGCTCACCCGTAGGGCCCGGCCTGCTTCCCGCCCAAAAGAACCGCTCACTAGCTAGCCGGACTAGTGGGAGGGGGGCCCGACCGTAGAAAACCATGCCTTTCGAACCGAACGCAACGCCCGTCTTCCAAATCAAGAAAAATGGGCTCGTTGGGAAGAAAGATTGAGTGCGGCCGTTGAATCCGGATCATAACTGATTCAAACAAATCTGAGCCATTGATTTCTTAGTCTGATCATGATTATATCTTGATAGGAGATCTGAGTCATAGATCATAGTTATTTTGATGAGATATGAGTCATTGATCATGATTATAGCTATTTGATGAGATCTGAGCCGTTGATCTTGGCTGCTTTGATGAAATCTAAGTGTTGACCATGAAATCTAAGTGTTTGATTATAGCTATTTGATGAGATCTGAGTCATCATTTTTTGAAGAGATATAACCGTTAGATTGAGGATCTAATATTGTCTATGTTGTTATATCCATGCATCTATCATGTTCCCTTGATTACGCTGTCATATTATGCACTACCATGTTTGGAATGCTTACAATGTTAGCTTTTTGCACACCGCCATGCCGATTCTGTTGCTGTATGCTATGCTTGAATGATGTTTATGTCGGCAAGAATTTACTTTTCGTTACACCCTAGTCGAACTGCCGTGCATGTACACTGATAGAAGACATTCCTAGGTGTGGGTACGTGCATGTAGGCACCCACATTCATGGGAAGGTAATAATGGAAAATGATAAAGTCTTAATCAAGAATCATGAAACTTAGCCCAACAATTCCAAAATCAGGGTTGTAAGTGACAAGGGTAGTTTAGGACGATCCTTACCCCTCAGTTCATTTCCCCTAGGATGCAGAATCTAGATAGGTGTAATGTGAATCCAACCATAGATCATCTAGTATCATCTTTCGGTCCGGCTGGACCGCCCATATTTTGACCCAAGTGGGTCACCCAATGAACAGTGCCTTTTCGAACTACGCGGATCCTGATGCTCAGGTCAATACCCTGAGATACGTAGGTAGTCTGGGAAACTCCTAGATACGGTTCCACACATCAATCAATGTGCCCAACAAACCCCACTCCCTGAGAGTACAAACCCTACTCCCTGAGAGTACAAACATTACTCCCAGGAGTACAAACCTTACTCCCCGGGAGTACAAACCTTACTCCCCTGAGAGTACAAACATTACTCCCTGAGGAGTACAACCCTACTCCCCGAGTACAAACCTTACTCCTGAGAGTACAAACCCTACTCCCGAGAGTACAAACATTACTCCCTTGAGAGTACAACCCTACTCCCGAGAGCACAACCTTACTCCTCGAGAGTACAAATCCAACTCCCTAGTGAGTACAAAACATCACTCCCCGAGTACAAACCTTACTCCCGAGAGTACAAATCCAACTCCCCGAGAGTACAACCCTACTCCCTGAGAGTACAAAACCTTACTCCCGAGAGTACAAATCCAACTCCCTGAGAATACAACCTTACTCCCTGAGAGTACAAATCTTACTTCCTGAGAATACAAATCTTACTCCCCGAGTACAAACATCACTCCCCGAGAGTACACACCCCTTTAGCCTCATGCGAGGCTATATCATGAAGTCGTGCTTTTGCCGAATCACGCACCCCCAGCCTTGCGAGGCTCTATCATGAAGCCGTATTTGGTGAGCACGCCACCCTTTAGCCTTGCGAGGCTCTATCTTGAAGTCGTCTTTGCGAGCACGCACCTTAGCCTTGCGAGGCCTCTATCTTGAAGTCGTGTGCTTGCGAGTACGCACCTTAGTCTTGCGGAGACTATCTCACACCCTACTCCCGAGAGTACAAATCCAACTCCCTGAGAGTACAATCCATGAAACGAACTACATCGTACCTGATTTCCAGGACCTCTGGAATACGTAGGCAACTTGGAGGACCCTCCAAGTACGGTACCCCATCTTAGTATCCTTAGGTCCCCCATATCTATATTCGTATCCATATCCTCGTTCACTTCGATCCATTTAGGCTATCTCTAAATTCAATCTCAATCATCATCAAGCATAAACTTCAACTTGAATAAATTGAATCTAAGAAAGCTTAATAATCCACATCCATAAACCTTAATCACTTTCTGTTTCGAACTACATTTTTGGACTTGATTTCCAGGATTGGAATACGTAGGCAATTTGAGACGTTTTGGACATCTCAGATTCAGTCCATCACCGAACCATCTTTGGTTCGGTTCATTGTATATTATTTTATTTGTTTTCTTACTTTAAGAACATGTTTGGCTGAACTTAAGCTAGAAGAACTCAGCAACTTGGCATAGGATCCCCCATGAGCCCTAGTCATCATCCATTGACCATGAACAATCAGAACCATAGAGTCTAAGGAAAGTAGAGTCACATAGGAGGCCGATTTTTGGATCGGGCAGTTTTGGGTGCCTAACACCTTCCCAAACTGTAGTTTGAACGCTTACCCGTTCTCTGTTGGACCAAATCCGATATGTTGGGTCATGAGTCAATAGAAGTCTTATCTCAGGATGAGGCTACATTTTTGGTCCTAGACCTTAATCTAGGTGGCGACTCCAAATCATTCACCGTCCATTCCGCGTGGGTGGACATCACTATCCTCACATCATGACACATTCGTTTCGACTATTTTTGTACTTGAATGTTGTAGTTCGTCATCCGCTCATCCCATCTGGTCTAGTTATGATTGGAAGATCTATCACGACACAAAATATAGGTTTAAATTGGATTCGTGGAGTGCGGGTCTTACAACTCCCCCACCTTTAAAAGAAATTTCGTCCCTAAATTTTGCATGTAGGTCTCACGATTCCCCCACCCTTAAAAGAAATTTCAGCCTCAAAATTTATACGTACCTTTATCGTCAAAAAATTTGGGGTATTCCTTCTGCATCGCGTTCTCCTCTTCCCATGTAATGTCTTCTACATCTTGGCTTTTTCAATGCCCTTTGACATAATAAATATCTCTGTTATGGAGGTATTGTACCTTTCAACTTGTGAACATCATTGGTACTACCTCGAATGTTAAATCTTTTGTCAAGTCTGGTGGGTCTACTGTCAAGATGTGCGATGATCCCTGATGTACTTCATCAGTAATGACACATGGAACACATCATGGATACCTGAAATAAATTGTAAGACATGTATCAAACTAACCCGGTCTTACCACCTTGAACCAGGTTTACCCATCATGGTTGAGCAAAATGGACCAAGGGCGTGAAGGAAATCGTGATCCCAGGTATTAAATCGATCCAAAAACACTTAAATTAAGGGGAGGGTCGCATACCCAGCAAGAGAGGGTCGGACCCCCCAAGACAGAAAGTCAGACCCCCTGTTTTACAGAGGGGGTCAGACACTTTAGGAGTTAGGGGTCGACGGGATCATTGACCCCCAGTTGCCGCCAGAAACAGAAATCATGAATTTTTCCTAATTTTGGTTGGACTCTTTCCTAAACTCAATGGGACTTATTTTGGGAGGTTTTACTCTATAAATAGGACGTCCCTAATCCCCTTTCACTCTTTTACAACCTTAATTGGATTGAGAGAAAGAGAAGAGAAGGAAGAGAAGAAGAAGAGAAACAAGGAATAGAAGAAAGCAAAAAGGAGAAGAGTTGCAGAGAAAGAGTATTCTTCTCAGGTATGGATACTAATTCCATGAGTCTCTACAGACCTTAGGATAGGTAATGAAGAGAGTATGACCTCGGAGAGTCCCAAACCATCAACCCATGGTTAGGTTTTCATGGAAAACCATGGGAAATTCATGAAAGCCATATAGGTGAATGAATCATGGTTCTAGACCGTAGAACATGTGTAATATGGACTGTAGTAGCAAGCCATAGGACCCCAAACATGAATAATGGACTGAAAGCAAAAAAATCAACAAAACCCACAGGGGGTCGCACCAGGAGTCGATGGCCAATCGACCCTAACAGACCCTACCTCTGACCCCCAGTTAAAAACATGGTTTTTAAATTTGGAAATTAATTCTAATTAAATTCTATCGACTTTGTTAGGTCTTCTAGCAATATAATAACATTATAAAGGTGATTTTAAAGCTTGAAAGAGGATCTATTAACAAGCTAAGGTGAGGAAACAAGACCTAAACTAACTGGTTAATAATAAGTTGTTTTATTTCTTGAGTCCAATGCCATATTGATTCTATGCGTGTATGTTTGTATGTGCATTCAACATGTCATCCAATATTTCTATTATTTATTCATGCATATTTATTTTATTGTTTATAACATGATGATGATGATGATGATAGGAATAGGCATGTGAATGTTTGTGTTTGGCCAGTGTATATGGTGCGGGTAGGGATGGTATCAACTGATACAGCCATGACCGTTCTTCATGGGATGTATATTGTGCCATGGTCTACTCAAGTCATGTCCACTGACGTTGTCGTATCGCCATTACCTTAGCATAACTATTATGTCGTAGAGTATCAGGGGAGGTGGTCTCGGTCCTTGTAGTCTCTGACTCTACCGGGGGGCCTTAGCTCTATCTCTATGGATGTTCTGAGGGATGCTGGGGTGAGGCCTTGGATACACTGTTTGGCATTAGGATTGGTTAGTTGCGAGCCCAGTTTGCAACCCTAGCCAGCAGGGGTTTATTTTTTGGTATGGTATCAACCGGTACAGCCATGACCGTTCTTCATGGGGTGTATATTGTGCCATTTTTGGTGCTTGTGGGGCGACGGTGTCGTTTTCATTGGGCGTTTCCACACATTCATACATAGAGGTGCGGCGGCCACCTATCCTTTCTATAGCACAGTGTAAACTTTAAACTGGACCAAAGATATGATTTGACTGCATGCATATGTATTGTTGCATTGTTTTGTTTGCTCACTGAGCCGTGATGTGTGCTCTCTTTCGACGTCGAATATTTTTAGTTGATGATGCAGGTACGACTATTGAAGATTATGTAAGTGCTCCAGTGTATGGAAACGTGGCGGTGATAGAAGTGGAAGAGGAAGTGGATACACATGACTCCTCTTGCGAGTGCAACTCATGTGTATTCGATTAGTTATTTTTCTAGTTTTCTTTATTTGAATTTATTAAGGACATGTATTTGATATTTATTTATGTCTCAGTTGATACAAAATAATTTGCTATTTAGATATTAATATCACAGTAGATTCTCAGTTCATTTTATTATAAGACTTCGTTATTGTGTATTTACTCTGATTGTGAATATGGATGTATGGGGTTTAGATAAAACGGATATAGCCTACTCGATATCCTGGTTGAACCGTTGGTTTGTTAGCGGTTCATCACACCATTCTGAATAGTATGGAATTGGGGTGTGACATAAATGGTGGCAGTACTAGCTGGTATGCCAAGTTGCCATGTCTAATTAGTATTTTATACAGTCCCACATATCTGGGGAATAGCTTCCCCTTTTTACCAAGCCGTTTCAAACCTCGCACAAGTGATATCTTCAAAAATACCTTATCACCCATTGCAAACTCTAGATCTCGACATCTATTATTCGTGTAATGCTTTGTCGAACTTGAGCTGTCTTTACTCTTTCTTCAATTTGATCAATAGTTTGATAAATTTCTTCTACGTACTCTGGTCCTACGATCATTCTCTCTCCCACCTCGTTCCATAATAGAGGTGTCTAATATTTCTTTCCATAGAGTGCCTCATATGGAGCTATCTGAATCATAGCCTGATAACTGTTATTGTAAGCAAACTTAATGAGTGATAACTTTTCATCCCAAGCTCCCTTGAAATCTATGGCACATGCTCAGAGCATATCCTCTAAGATTTGGATAGTTTTCTCTAACTACTCATCTATCTAAGGATGAAAAGTTGTACTAATTTAGTTTGGTCCCCATGGCATTCTATAATCCTTCCCAGAATTTGGATGTAAAACGGAGATCTCTGTTAAATACTATACTCTCCGACGCACGGTGAAGTCTAATTATGTTATCCATGTATAGCTTAGCCAACCTGTCCATGGTGTACTGAGGTCCGACAGCAATGAAGTGCACTGTCTTAGTAAGTCAATCTGTTATCACCCAAACTTCATCTACTGACCTTGGTGTCAAGGGTAGGCCAATGACAAAATCCATTGTAATACAATCCCACTTCCATGCTAGCTCCAATAGTGGCTGTAATAACCCAACAGGTCTTTATCTTTTCGCTTTCACTTACTGGTAATTCAGACATTGAAATACAAACCAAGCCACATCAGCTTTCATACCCCTCCACCAATATAGTCTCTTTAGGTCATGGTACATCTTGGTGCTTCTTGTATGTACCGAATATGGGGTATAAGGAGCTTCTGTCATGATTTTATCTCTAATGTCTGAGTTCTCATCCTCAAGTATACACAACCATCCTCGGTACCTGAGTACCTTGTCTGCATCCAAGGTGAAATTAGGATTGGTTTTACCCTTTTTTAGATTCTCTTGCACTATCCTGAGGTGTGGATCTTGTAGGATTGCTACTTTTACCTCATCTATTAAATCTGGTAAGATCTTCAAAGCTACGAACATAAGCGTGAACTCGTGAATTAAACCTTGCTCCATTGGATCCTCTGCTGACTCTTGTATGTGTTGTTCTTCATTCTCTATCAAGCCAGAGGCTACAGAACACAGTTCGAAGTTTGTATTAGGTCCTGCCTCAGGTTTCGACGCCCACTTTCTGTTTAAGGCATCAGCCACAACCTTTGCTTTACCCGGATGGTACTGGATTTCGCAATCATAGTATTTCAATAATTCCAACCGCCTCCTCTGTCTCATATTCAGGTCTTTCTAAGTGAAAAGGTAAGGCAGACTCTTGTGATCAGACTTGATTTGAAACTTTTCACCATAAAGGTAATGCCTCCTCCAATTCTTGATTGCATGAATGACCGCTGCCAACTCCAGATCATGCGTAGGGTAGTTATTTTCATGCTCCTTCAACTGTCTTAAAGTGTAGGCGATCACCTGTTCCCCTTGCATCAATACACATTCAAGTCCCAAACCCGATGCATCCGTATATAGAGTGAATGGCAGGCCTGGTGTTGGAATGGTCAAGATAGGTGCAGAGACTAATCTTGACTTCAAAGTTTGAAAACACTTCTCACACTCATCCGTCCATATGAATTTCTCTCCTTTCTTGGTTAGCCTGATGAATAGAATGGTAATCCATGAATAGTCTTTCACAAATCTTCTGTAGTAACCAGCCAACCCAAGGAAGCTACGAATCTTAGCAATTGACTTCAGTGCTTCCCATCCTACTATAGCTTCTATCTTGCTTGGATCCACTTTGATACCATCTGTCGATACTACGTGACCCAAGAAAGCCACTTTTTTAACCAAAATTCACACTTTTTGAATTTTGCATAGAGCTTCTCTCTTTTCAGCCGTTGTAGGGCTACTCTCAAGTGTATTGCATGCGTATCATTGTTCTTTGAGTAGACCAATATATCATCAATGAATACGATAACCAAAATGTCCAACATGTCATGAAACACTCGGTTCATCAATTCTATAAATGATGTTGGGGCATTGGTCAACCCAAACGACATCACAAGGAACTTGTAATTCCCATATCTTGTCCTAAAAGTAGTCTTCAGAATATCTCCAGCCTTGATCGTCAGTTGGTGGTACCCTTATCTAAGATCAATCTTCAAGAAAACATTTGCAACTTGCAACTGATCGAATAGGTAGTCAATCCTAGGCAAAGGGTATCTGTTCTTGATGGTTAACTTGTTTAACTCTTGGTAGTCGATACATAGACGTACGCTACCATCCTTCTTCTTTACGAACAATACAGGTGCTCCCTACGGTGATATGCTTGGTCGTATGAAACCCTTACCTAGCAATTTTTATAGCTGGGTCTTCAACTCTTTCAATTCTATAGGGGTCATCCTATAAGGTGCCTTAGACACTGGCGCCGACCCTGGCATAATGTCTATCACAAACTTTATAGCCCTGTTCGGAGGTAGCCCAGATGGATCCTTTGGAAATACATTTGGGAACTCTTGTACAACATCTAGATCTTCCATCTTTGGTAACTCTGCAGCAATGTCAACCACAGATACTAGGTATCCCACTCCTCCTTTCTCTAGGCATCTTTGAGCTTTGAGAGTAGAGAGGATAAGCTTCCGCTTCCTAGGTTACTTAGTCCCTGTGAAGCTGAACTCCTTTCTACTATCATCTTTGAAAGCAAGCTTCCTTTCAGCGCATAACAAAAGCTGAATGTTGGCCTAACCAATCCATTCCCAAGATGACGTCAAAGTCTGCCATCGCGAGTTAATCTAGATTTGCTTTTAGGTTTCGCCCATCAATGTAAACTAGGCAAGGCCCATAGCATTCACTCAAGACCACTTTAATCCCAATAGAGAACAAGCTATCAAGCTCGGAGTCAAGGGTTTGACAGGTAACTCCAATTTCTTTCTAAAGGATATAGAGACAAAAGAGTGTGTAGCCCCAAAGTCAAAGAGGACTCTAGCGGATACACCAGCTATATCTACAGTTCTTGGAATTTTAATTAACCCTTAGTCTACATGCTCACAAATAATAATGCAGTAAACAAAATAGTAAGGGACGAAATTGTACCTGTCACACCCCAATTCCGCACTGTTCAGAATGGTGTGATGAACCGCTAGCAAACCAACGGTTCAACCAGGATCTCGAATAGGCTATATCCGTGTTATCTGAATCCCATACATCCATAATCATAATCAGAGTAAATACACAATAGCGGAAGTCTTATAATAAAATGAACTGAGAATCTACTGTGATATTAATATTTAAATAAAAAACTATTCTGTATCAACTGAGACATAAATAAATATCAAATACATGTCTATAATAAATCCAAGTAAATAAACCTAAGAAAAATATCTAATCGAATACACATGAGTTGCACTCGCAAGAGACGTCATGTGTATCCACTTCATCTTCCACTTCCATCGCCGCTACATTCCCGTACACTGGAGCATCTAAACAGTCTTCAACGGTATAACCTGCATCATCAACTAAAAATATTCGACGTCGAGGGGTGAGTACACATCATGGCTCAGTGAGCAAATAAAACAATGCAACAATACATATGCATGCAATCAATTTATATCTTTGGTCTGGTTTATAGTTTGCACTGTGCTATAGAAAGGATAGGTGGCCTCCGCATCTCTATACACAAGTGTGTGGATACGCCCAATGACTCCAGCACTGTCGCCCACAGCACCCAAAATGACACAATATACACCCCATGAAAACGACATGGCTGTACTGATTGATACCATACCAACAAATAAACCCCTGCTGGCTAGGGTTGCAAACTGGGCTCGCAACTAACCAATCCTAATGCCAAACAGTGTATCCAAGACCTCACCCCAGCATCTCTCAGAGCACCCGTAGAAATAGAGCTAAGGCCCCTCGGTAGAGTATAGGACTCAAGGACCGAGACCCTCCTTGATGCCCTACATCGCAATAGTTCTGCTAAGGTATGGCGATACGACGACATCAGTGGACATGACTTGAGTAGACCATAGCACAATATACACCCCATGAAAAACGGTCATGGTTGTACCGGTTGATACCATTCCTACCCTCACCATATACACTGGCCAAACACAAACATTCACATGCCTATTCCTATCATCATCATCATCATCATCATGTTATAAACAATAAAGTAAATATGCATGAACAGTTAATAGAAATATTGGATGACATGTTAAATGCACATACAAGTATACACGCATAGAATCAATATGGCATTGGACTCAAGAAGTAAAACAGTTTATTATTAACCAATTAGTTTAGGTCTTGTTCCCTCACCTTAGCTTGCTAATAGATATTTTTCCAAGCTTTAGAATCACCTTTATAATGTTATTATATTGCTAGAAGACCTAACAAAGCCGATAAAATTTAATTAAAATTTATTCAGCATTTAAAAACCATTCTGTTAACTAAGGGTCGGAGGTAGGGTCGGAGTCCTGATCGACCCTGGGTGTGACCCTCCCCAAAATCTGAACTTCCCGAACACTGAGGGTCAATAGTTAGGATCACCTAGGGTCGGATGGTCATCGACCCTCGGTGCGACCCTCGGTGTACTTTGGTCAATTTCCCTCTTTTTAGTCCATTCTTCGTGCTTGGGGTCCTATGACTTGCTCATACAGTCCATTCAACATTCGTTCCATGGTCTAGAACCACGAATCATCAACCTAGATAGCTTTCATGTAATCTCCCATAGTTTTCTATGAAAACCTAACCATAGATTGATGGTTTGGGTTTCTCCGAGATTATATTCTCACCATTACCTAACCTAAGGAATGTAGAAACTCATGGAATTAGTATCCATACCTGAGAAGATTACTCCTTCTCTGCAATTCTTCTCTTCCTTAGCCTTTTCTTCAAGTTTTCCTTTTCTTCTTCTCCTCCTTTTCTCCTCTTTCTCTCAATCCAATTAGGGTTGTAAAAGGAGTGAAAGAGGCTTAGGGACGTCCTTTAAATAGAGTAGGAACATCCTAAATTAAGTCCCTTTGAGACTAGGAAAGAATCCAAATCAAAAATTAGGAAATTTCCTAATTTTAGTTTCGACGGCAACCGAGGGTCGATGTGAGGGTCGATGATCCCGTCGACCCTAGGTTTCCTAATGAATCCGACCCTCCCTATAAAACTGAGGGTCTGACTTTCTGTCTTGGGGGGTCCGACCCTCCCTTGCTGGGTATGCGACCCTCCCCCTAATTTAAGTATTTTTGGGTCGATTTGATACCTGGGATCTCGATCTCCTTCGCGCCCTTAGTCCATTTGACTCGACTATGATGGGTAAACCTGGTTTAAGGTGGTAAGACCGGGTTAGATTAACACAGGTCTTACAGTACCAGTAACCACATTAGGTGATGCGGCTGCTTTCTCAATGGTGACTGTAAATACCTTCCCTTGCTATGGTTGCTTATTTGGTAAAGTACAAGTCCTAGCATAATGGCCCATTTACTGGCAATTAAAGCATTTGATGTTAGTGTTCCGACCAACTACCTACTGCAGTGGTGCGGTGATAGTTCTTGCTGGCACCATAGTAATATGAGCCTTATAAGGGTGGAAGGGTTTAGTGTTTCCTCTACCTGATGTCTCAGTAGCAGGCCTCTTCAGTCCCCTGTTCTGAGCAAAGAAGTGGTTCCTTTGGCTTGATTCGATCACTCAAGCGATTTGTACAGCTTTGTTGTATACTTTCTTTTCTAGACCCAGAACATGCTCCCGAATACTTCTCGCAATCCCATAGTGAACTTACGGGTCTTTGTTTCCTCTTCTTGCATGCTAGTTGGAGTGAAGAAGAACATATCTCCGTGCCTCTATTGGTACGCATCCACGGTCATCTAGTATTATTGCAAACTGAGGAATTCCTTCTCCATTTGGTCACGAAAACTCCTCAGAAAATACTTGTTGAAGAAGGCTTCTTTGAATATCTCCCATGTGATTTGGGTATACTTCGTCTCCAAGTGTGGTCTAGTGGAATTCCACCAAGCATTAGCATCTTCTCTCAGTATGTCCATAGCAAACATCACCTTCTCATCCTCTGTACAAGTCATCAAACAGAAGTTATTCTCCATTTCAGCTACCTACTGTTCTGGCCACAATGGTTTCCCTAGCTTTCCTGTGAAGGTATGGGGTTTTAGCTTCAAAAATCTATCCACCGCATGGCTAAGGTCGTTCTGTCCTGGTGCAGTCGTTTCGTACCATGGTAGTGGATACAGATATTCCCCTTGATAGGCAGATAATGTTGGAATCTACTATAGTGGTTGCAGATTCTACTCTTAGCCCATCGGTCCAGTACTACCATCCATCGGTAGTGAGGTATTGTTTTCTCCAAAGTCAGGCATATCATCTGTAGGTATGTGCCCTAGTCGCTTGAACATCTTCAGCATCTCAGCCAAGAACACCTTTTGCTACGCTTTCATCTGGTAAACCAAATTTGTCACAACAGTCTCTGAATTTGTATGAGGAGAGCCTGGCAAGTTGTTTTGTGCCCTGTGATTCTACCAATTCCCATCATTCCTCATTGGAGTCCTTTCATCAACATCCCTCACTGGATTTCCTTCTTTCGGGTTCAAGTTTTGTTCACCAATGTTTTCTGTTTCTGCATTGTCCTTAGTGAGATGCACCCTTGAGTGGTGACGTTTCCTTGAACCTCTACTACCATTTTTGCTTGCCAGCTCAGATTAATTTTTCTTGGTTGGATATGAGAAAAAACATAACACATGAGATATGTTTAAGCAAATACATTCTGACATAATAGTGTTAGTCCTAACAAGTACGAGGCGAAAAACTCCAACGGAAACAATTAGAATCATGAAATTTAAATTTTTAAATTTTTCTGGACATAAAATATTTTGTCCGGTCGCAACATGTTGGTTGCATTACTGTAGAAAATGGGTCAACCGGTATGGTAGGCTGACAAAATTCTCAAACTTCGCGAGAGGTACCGGTCAACATACCGGTCGCATGACTGTGGAAAAATGGTGAGACCGGTATAGTAGGCGGACATTTTTTCCAATGATTGGCGAGGGCTTACAAGTGGGTTCATCACTAACCAATCCTACATATCATCATAGTATCCAAGACCCTATCCCAGCACAGCTCCCTACGGCATAGAGATAGTGCTCGAGTCTAATGGGTAGGCCATAGACCACAATACCATGTCCTCCCCCTGATACTCTACCTGTACCAAGCATACTAAGATAGTAGAGATACAAAAAAGGTGCTAGTGTGAGGAATGATCCAAGACCCTAGGCTCTTCCCATCCTGCACACCAATGAAAACATTCACATGTCTAATACATATCCTAGCATAGCGAGTATGCATGAACAAATATAATAACAGAATGTAAGATGATATGTTAATATACACAACCATCATGCCATAAAAACAAGAATAATTAACAACATTTTACTATCATTAGTTAATTAGGGTTTAGATCCAATTCTCTTACCTGACGCTTAATTGCAAACTTCCTCTACGTCACAGAGTCCAACCTTGTTGTCAGAAGGTCCTATATATCGTTGGGGTTTAGTTAAAATTAGATTCACAGGTTTACGTTGGTTGAAACCCAATTGGGGTCAGAAAACACCCCATTCTGGACATACCGGTCGTAGGTCACTGTACAGTGGTGTGACCAGTATAGTTGACCGGACACTTCTGGGAGCCTTCCTGAGAGATACCAGTCGCAGTACCGGTCACACCTAGTGCCACCAGTATGGTCGACCAATATACCTCCGCAAGACCACCAACAAAGAGTTTGTCTTCTGTCGGACTTCCAACTTAAATTCTAGGGTTCCTCCTAAGTATTCTAGGCCTAAGCAACGTATTGGGTTTATTTTACCTTCCATTTAAGCCTTATATTCTAATGAACCCTAGTTTCGAATTCATATCTAGGTTCATTGAACGAATTAGGGTTTAATGGCGAACTAAGGTTTTGGATTAATACCTAGTCTTGCATAGTATTGATCAACATCTAAAACAACCTAAAACTAGAGAGAAGTTCATCACTTACCTTTGGTCTATGAACTATGGCGTTCTTCTTCCAACAGAATCTCCTTTGCAACCTTCCTCAGCTCTTTATAATACAGTGTAGACCTACAAATGATACCCCAACATGGCCCAACGGCAAACCAATCCTTGCAATCTGTGATATTTTGGTGGGTGAAACAAAACGGGAACTAAATTTATTGTTGGGGTTCAACCAAAAAATATTTGTTGTTGGGGTCTTGTTTAGTGTAACCACAATGGTTACATCTAACCTGTAACCATGATTATTAAAAGTGAAACAAAATTAAAATTAAGGGAAAAGGAAGTACATACTAATCGGCATATACTTTTGTCTCTCTCTCATTCTTCTTTGATATCTGAATCCCATTTCTCTCTCCTCTGTATCTCACTTCTCCTCAAGAGGATAAGTATTGTACATATTTACACTTAAAGTTATGTTAAGATGTCAAGAAAGAAAATTTCTTTGACATGAAAGAGAGATAGATGCAAAAAAAATTATCATTATCCAATTATTGCTGTTGTCTTAGTAATTTTTTTTTTTTTTTAATTTGAAAGTTCTTTTCTTCACATACCTTGAGAATATGCAAAACTAGATCGAACTTATATATTTTAATTGAAATCGAACCGAGTCGACTATTTGATACCCTTAATCTACATGATCATAGGAAATCAAGAAAATTTCAACGCAGACCTCACATGGTAGGTGAGAGAATATGAGAAAATATCCCACATTGTCCTTGAAATTAAGGATCTTTTATTTGATCTTGCTGCATGTGTGATCACATGTTTATTATTAGGGCAGAACAGAGATGTACAAAGATAATGCTGAGACGTTGATCAGCTAACCATGTTCACATCACTAATTTCTTTGTGATATACAAATATATTTAAAACTTCATTTAAAAAAGAATTTAAATGAAAATAGATCCCCCCCCCTCCTCTGCTCATGTTATAAGTTTCAGTCTAAGCGGAATTTGTTAAGTAATAAAACAAAACATTGAAAAATCAAAGGAGATTCAATATTTCTTGGAGTACCAAAGGTGTGGATGGATATACACAGGGATCAATGGATGCAGGCTAATACACGGGATAGTTAAATTGAATTTGGACACATGGCTAACTCAGACCTTTCCTTACATGTCCAACGGCCAGATTTGCCACATTCAACATGGGAAAACTAGGTCTGCCCGATAAAAGAAGATTAAAGTTATATGAATTGCACACCTAGTTCTACCACTTGGAATAGTGATGTGGCAATTCGTATCATGTTTGAAGTTCCAAACTCAAATTCAATCAAATTCCCTCGCATGATATATATATATATATATATATATATATATATAATCCGATGCTCTCACAAGTGTCATTCTATGGTTAATTCGGATGGGTGAGTCAAGAATTAATTTTTGGTAAAAGTTTTTCTGGTCTACTCCTCAGGTAAGGAGACCCATAGTTAAAGCATCTCATCTTCAAAAAAGTACAATCTAGTATCCCTCTTGTAGTTGAAGTTTCCATAGTATCTCGGAAAAAGATCATTTGCTGCACTCTTATGTAGCAGAGGCGATCTTGAGTGTTTAAGGTGCATCAGAATTGTACGCTGATGCCCTCCCAATGCTCAAGATCGAGACTGCTACACAGAATTCTAAGCAGACGATCCCAATGTCCTAATATCCTTCCCCTTCATCCAACCACCCACAACCCCAAAAAAAAAAAGTCTCTTGGTTACCGTTAACTGCACCAAATTTTTATCAAAAAAGATGAGTTGAATTCTTCCACATATTGATTAGGATCCTTTTGGACAAAAAGGGCCCGATGAGTGACCTACACGGCCCGTGTATAGAAACTGAGTTCTTTAAATATATCCTCCTCCAAAGACACATTACAATAGAAGAAATTTAGAGATGCATACGCATACGCATTCATGAATGTGTTTGTGTTTCTCGTAATCTGTATTTGGCTGAGATGGACAAAATTTATGGGACACTGATGAGAAGTGCACTACAAATGATCGATCAACACTCGAGGTTTCCTGCAAATAATTGTTTGGTCCGATGATTGGTCCTTGCTTGGTGAAGTATGGACTGGGAGGTTGGTCTTGAGTTCAAGCCTCCTCTCTTGCACCTATTCCCACCCTAGTAGTATATCATAGAGTAGGACCGATTAAAAAAAACCCATTTGAAGTTCCTTTTTCAAAGATTGCAAAGGGGCCCACATGGGCTAGACTAAGGTTGCGTTCGATATCATTTTTGTTTTTTGATTTTTGTCTATTTACCAAAAATCATTTTTGATCAAAAAAATAAAATGTTGTTTGGTAACTACAATAAAAAATAGATTGTAGAATGAGAAATGGATTTGGTATACCTATGTCTAGAAATAATTTTTATAACTTTTATAGATCCATCTATATAGCATAATAAGAAATTAATCTATATAGCATACCAACATATAACAATTTAAAACAAGAGAGCACATTGGATTGTCTTTATAATCAAATAAGCTAAACCTTGTTGATTAGGGAGCAGAAACTACAAACACAGATATGTAGATTCTCATTACACTCTCAGAAAAACCTTGCTCAATGTTAATCAATCAAATAGATGGATATAAAAGAGGGAAGGGGAACCAGAATTCATCAACATATAATCAGCCTTGTCTTCACTCGTTTTCCAGAACTCATCAACGACGTATAACTCTTCACCAAAAAAAAAAAAAAAAAAAAAAAAAACAACGTAAAACCACCGTTGAGTTTAAAATCCAATTAAATGAGAGTAAGATAGGCAACAATGGGTTTCAATTCCAACCCAAAAACCCATTTCAATTTTTAAATTACAAGTGCGTTGCCACTTACTTACCACAACTTGGGAAGAGAAAAGAGAAGATAAGATATCTGGGTTTGATTGGAGTCTACAAAGGGGTTTAGGAAAAAAAAATTATTAATTTTCAGTCATTAGCTTATTTCATTAATGCCAAGTTCTTGAGGTTCAAGAGACTTGAGTTGGAGAATTTGAATGACCTGAACAGAATGTAAACGAGAAAGTTGCAATGGAGAAAAAAATCTGTAAAGGGTGGAGAGCAGCCATAAGAATGCAGCAATGGCGGAGGAAGCGGTTGAAGTGAGGAGTGGGAGGCGAGGAGGTCCCAGTGAAATGGAATAAATGATTTGAACTTGAATGGGAGACGAAGCTGCAGATGGTGCGGAAGATGATCAAGACAGAGATGAGGAAGACGTGAAGGTAGACGAGGATTGAGAATAGCTTGCTGGTGATCTGTTCGGCCCTTGTTTTCTGGTGGGTTGTGGATTCTCCAGCCTGCACATTTTAGGATAACAATGATAATTTTAGAACAATTAGGATAAGAATTGAATGGTCTGGTTTCTGATTCAGTTATTGGATGTGAATGTTGATGCATGAGGAAGAACCCTCTTTGTTCATCAATCTTTAAAATCAAGATTGACAGGAATAGAGGTTCTCAACCCACAAGCATGGAATTATATGGATTTTTGTGAGAAGAAGATGAAGAAACAGGGGAGGCAAGAGAGGAATGTACCTGATTAGGGATGATATCAGTCTTCTTGTTCTCCTCTTTGGTGATGCTGTAATTTTTGGTTGCAGGTTCTATGGATGAAAAATTAATATTGATGAACTGATCTGGTTTCTGATTCAGTTCGAATGAGGGAGAGCGGCGGAATGTTCTTGCCATCTGATGATACGATGACTGCTTTTCTTCTCAAATCTATATTTGAATTCTGAATTTTCCCTCTCGCTTTTTTGGAGCCTAAGATTCAGTAACCTATTGAGAGAAATCGCTTTTCCTATCTGATCTCTCACACAGAAACTTGTTAACCATAAAGCACCAGAAAATTCAAGTCTTTCTATCTGAAATTTCTTACGATGGGAGTTCTAGTTCTGTCGAGATGGGGTTTAATAGGGAAGTTCTCAGGTTTTGTCGAACTTCTTAATGGTGAGGTTTTGATCTGTTTTTAAAAACATTTTACATTTTTACCCTTAATATTTAGAGAGACAAAAACGCATGTGTAACTTAAAGTTGCGCAAAATAGTTTCAAAAATAATTTTTTATCAAAAATCAAAAAGAGGTCTCAACCTCTTTATGAATTTGAGCCTGTTTTTATTTTTATTTTTTATAAATAGCACTTGAAAATTATACCAAACACTATTAAAAATAAAATTTTGAATAAAAATAAAAAAACAAAAATGATACCAAACACAACCTGAGTCACCATTGTTACCATTATCAAATTGTCACTATTCATTTCATCAATCTCCATCCTTTCAGCTCAAGTTGGTGATAAATGACATTTGACTCATCCCTGATTCTAAGAGTCCATCTGTACACAAATGCAATTGAAGACATTTCTTTCAGCTTCCAAGACATAAGGTTTCAAACGTGTTCTTCACTACATGCATGCGAACACAATCTATGAAGAAAGACTCATGTTAGGTTGTTTGGGGAAAAGGAGATAATCCAGTGGAACACTAGAAAGAGAGCCTGATGACAATTTTTCCATAAGAAAACTCTCTTTGCCCAATATTTTCCTACTAGAAAACTTGGGTTTTTGAATGATCAAATATAGCCTAAAAGAATCATCAAAGAGACACGCAAAGGAGAACTTTGTTTTTCTTTCTTACCTGTGCTCAGCATAGATCTTGAACTCTTGTAAGTCTTCTTGATTGATGCTCACACCTGTTGGTTTTAGCATGACAAGCTTAACTTCTGAATGTTGTTCATAGCCATAAAAATACTAGTAGAGTTTGATTCTAGATAATCAATACCTGGAATTTAAGACAACCAAGTGATCACAGACAGCCTCATTAGTCACTCACAGCCCTCTGCGGCCATGGAATGTGGAACCAGGAAAGATACACCATGAGCTTCTTCTCTCAGGATTCCTATCCCGCTTGTTCATGCCAAAGATTATGGCCCAACTCTTAAGTTTGTGGCTTTATAAATTTGGATCATAATAAATTGTTCCCCATTCTTCAGACTTCAAATTCCACCATAATCTTTCCTTCCAAGACAAAATCCTTCTTGTATAAGACAAACATTTATGAAAATGTCATAATCCCAAGTGGAACCTTGGGCACAGTGAATACATACACTTCCTTCAGGCTTCAGCCATGTACCTTTGCCATTGGGGAAAAGTTCCTCTCCTATTGCCCAGCCCACCACCAGTCATCAATCAGACAGACTGGGCTGCAAGTGGGCTGCATCGACATGCGTGCTGACCATCCCAGACCTTCCAATGGATGGTTGGCGCGATTGGACGACAGGAGAGGATCCAGGTCCTTCCCCTTGACCCAGTGTGAATGGTCATACCCAAAATTCATCTATCTTAACAATGTCAAGAGGAGCACAAACCTCAGCATCACCAATTGTTACCACATATCTGCACCATTTATTGACAGAAATTCATTTTTCCTACTGAAGCTGTTATCACTGTCCTCAATGAAAGAAACCCACATAAGGTGGCATACTTTATGAACCACTTGAGCTTCAAGTTTCGAAATCCAGTATCTATTTTAAATTCCAATTGACCGCGTTGCAACAGGCCACAGTTTCAGCATGAAAATCCATAGTTGAGTATACGGGTGCTCTGCTTCTCACTTGACTTTCATCACATACAGGAACAAGTGCTCATTCTCACCTGGTACTGGTAGCTATCAAGTTTGAAGACTGCGCAAGATGGTGCACTTCATAACCCAGCAATATAACAGAGTTTGATGCAGAAACAAGAGAACAGCCAATGGGCTCATTTGATTTAGAAACAAGAGAACATAATCAATGGGCCATTCATTTTTTAACCCTATCTCATCAAGAAGTTACCATAACATGAAATGTAACCACCAAAAGTTGAGCCAAGTACCCTACCCTGAGATTGCATGTAGACCTGAAAACTGCAGTGCGCCATGCCTGCCTTTTAAGTACTAACCAACTTGAAAATGTTGGTTTCATGAACTAACATCTTGAAAAATGCAAAATTCTTGTGCTGATCAAGAATGCTTAGCTTTTATTTGACAATCCTTTTACTTGAAGACAATTGGTACATACAAAACAGAAATTTCTTTCTTTCAGAAATAATGATTGTTTATACTCTTTTAACTTTCCTGAAATAGAAAAGAAACAACAAACAAAGGAGAAACAGAAGCCTTCAGTTATTCCTAAGCAAGAGGATATTTATCAACCGAACTAGCAGATACAAGAATGTGACAACATGCAAGATGAAATGATACCATTTTCCCATAAGAAAAAGAACCTTTAATATACACTGCTTTTTCTTTCTAATCAATAAACCGGGAACGGCATTCCCTTTAATATACACTGTTTCTGACTACAAAATTTCATGTGTAAGGTAAACCAACTAAGAAATCTGAAAAATGTTACAACTGGTTCAACATTCATTCTCAGCAAGTAGGCTTGTCACAAACAACCAAACCACAGATCAGAAGGGGAACTAGTATGGACTCTTGGTGAATTAAAAAAAAAAAAAAAAAAAAAAACTGATTAGATTGACAGCATCAGCAAGTGTCAAGCCTGTAATGAAATAGCAGAGCCATCCATGTATGCCGTTTCCTTGATTTTCTTCTCCGGACCTCCTCTGGATTTGTGTGGTTTTCGTTTCTTGGAGGAGACCTTCATCTCCTTTACAGTCAAGGTTTGCTCCTTGCTAGAACCTTTGTCCTGTGATTGATTATCTGCTTCCTTCTTATCTAGGTGCAGTGTCATAGATTTGTTTTCCACTGCTATGACATCAGTTTCTGGCTCGATAACTGACATTCCAGTAAGAGTATAGTCCAACAAATATGAGCTTCTTATAAGCCGGTCTACTCTACTGAAATGCCGCTGTGAATATGGTATAAGGCCTTCAAGAAGCTCACTAATGCCTCTTATCTGCAATATGAAATCGAACATGAAACTCCGAAATGCATTTACAAAATTCAGATGGATAGTTTTATCCCCCCCCCCCCCCCCAAAAAAAAAAACCCCAAAATAAAATAAAAATAAAATAAAATCTTTTACCAAGAGTGAAGCTATTGAAGATCATAGTTGTCAAGGCGTCGCCTAGGCGGCGCCTAGGCGTCCAGGCGTGAATCCAGGGCCTGGGCGCCTTATGAATGTTGCCTGGGCGGTCGCCCAGGCTCTCTGGGCGTCGCCTAGGCGCCGCCTTGGACGCCTTGGGCGCCCAGAATGCCTGGGCGATCGCCTTGGGCCTTATGTGTGTTTTTTTTTTTTCCTTTTGATCTCTGAATTTGCTTCACAGGATTTATTAGGCTAGACAGGAACAACATTTACCAGACAGTACTTATTTATGACTAATATCATTTAAGTAAATGCTTTACTTAAGATATTATTCATAAATAAGCAAATACCCCCTATTTGAATCCAATAAAAATAATTTAAAATTCAAATTCGGAAGGATAAAAAAGTCAACCCTTCGGTTCAAGAACAAAAATCGTATTTTTGAGGGGGCGATTTTCAACTTCAAAATGCTAGGCTTTTTTCCAAATATAAAAATTTCATAAATCTTATTATAGTAAAGTATCACTAAAAACCAAGAGTGCGCCAAAATAATATCTTGTTTTGATGCCCAAAAAATAATTTACATTCAGACGACTTTTAACAGCATTCGCGTACTTGAACAAGGTTTGACCGGAATGTAACTCCTTCATTATAACTTCGGATTCAAGCAATCTAGGATTTGTTGGAAAGCTGATTATACTAGCTTTGCAATGAATTTGAGATTGCTTGAATCCGAAATATATTAAAGGAGTTACACTCCGGTAAAATTTGTTAAAAATAAGTAAATGTTAGTCATAAATACGTGTTGCCTACTTAACTCAATTATTTGTTTCTTTGTTGTTTTTCTTATATTAATTAAGCTATGTCTTAAATGTTTATTTATGTAGAATGTTGCATATATATATAAACATTAATATAGCATTAATATATTAAAAATATAAAAAAAATACACTGGCAACGCCTTGGTCGCCTAGGCGACGCCTAGGCGCCTAGGCGCCCAGGATGGCCTCAAACGCCTTGGATCGCCTTGTCGCCTTGACAACTATGTTGAAGATCATATCTGGTAATTTCAGGGAGAAACGAACATGCTGTTTTGGGTCTGTTGGATTTAGGCATAAGGGACAAAAATAGACCCATGAATAAGGACAACCAGCCTTTCTAATTACTTCTCTTCAGAGAATTGTCATATATTATTTGTTATGTAGAAGAAAAGGTTGTCAGCCAATGTTAGATTATCTACCCCTTCTATTTTTGTTTTGGGTTGGTTTTATTTTTATTTAATTATTATAATTATTTTTATTTTATTTTTTTTGGTGGGGAAGGGGGGGGGATCATCTGGTGGGCTGTTTGTAGGCCATCCTTATGGTCTACCCAACAGATACTTAAGCCTTAAAAATATTCAAACCAAAAAATAAAACCCCAGTATGCGTACAAAAGTTAGTTGTTTAAACCTAGAAAACTGGGCCCAAACAATGGTAGAGAAAACACACCTCTATAATCTCTGTAGGAGGAAAGATGTTGAAAACTCGAAAAAGCACAAATTGCGCAACATGACAGAGCTTCGGTTTCGCATTCCATTCTCGAACATATTCAAAAAGTAAATTAAGTTCCTCTTTCCCGAGGCCACTAAGAGCCTTCTCTATTTGATCTTCAGCTTGCCTCTTCCTGCATAGACTTGCTCAGATAACAATATGAAAGGATGGGGAAAATATGAAAGGATGGGGAAAATAGCAAAAGACTATGTTTACCTGCAAAGTTCAGCAAATAAGTCAAAAAGTCTATGGGGTCTGCGTAGTTCAAAGGCAATTTGGATTGCTTTAGTATAATCAGCATCTGCTAGAGAATTCTCTAATTCTTGACCTCTTAGAACTCCTTCCTCCTGCATCAGTAAAATTTTGAATGTAACCAGACAATCAAATAAGTTTAAAAAAATAAAATAAAAAATTAATAGCAGCTAACAACACCCAAAAAAAATCTGAAATTAGAGAACTTCTTGCAGAAGGCAAATCTAAAGTAACAAAAGCAGTGCTTAAATGCATTTAAGTGTGTTTTCATATGGTCATTGGGGACAAGAAAACAATAGTAGGAGAAAATTCAAGGATGCTCATTTCGCAATAGGTTTAAGAGGTGGACCATATGTGGATCAAGAGGGTCATTTTAACTCGTGTTTCTATTTAGGGTCATTACATGGTCTAATATAAAGGAGGCACCAAGCAAGCTTCAAAATCTCGAGTCTCGAGAGTGTTTCGACCCTATTACAAACCAAGATTTCTGAAATCTCGATTGAGATTGAGATTTGGCGAGACACTGTAAAAAAGCCGTGAAGGCTTAAAAAGTGTCTCAGGACACAAATGATCATTTTAAGGCCTGATACTCTAGAGAATCACTCTTTTAGTATACATAAAAAAAATAAGGGCGTCCTAGTGCACGAGGCTCCCGCTACTGCAAGGCCTGGGGAGGACAGAATGTACGCAACTTTACCCCCACAATGTGGGGAGGTCTAGGGAATCACTCTTTTAGCATACATAATCACATTTAAACAATAAATTTGAAAAAAATAATCACATGGAGGTTGTTTGGATTTACACCCATGTTTAACAGTATCGATCTGAAGTTTAGATGTAAACCTAGGGTAATATTGGCTATTCTACATAATGTTACACTAGTATAAGATCAAAGAAGGCAAATGAGTTAGTAAAATTATAATTTAGGAGAATAATAAACATAATAACACTTAATTAGTGAATTATCATAGTCAAAAAATCCAAAGTAGTCAAGTACACCATAAAATCATAATTCACACATTATGTCCAGATCTCGTCTCAACCTGTTCGAGAAGTTCAAGATCTCGCCAAGATTTTGAACCACGGCACCAAGAGTTCAACAGTATTTGTAGACACCATAGTTGTCAAGCGTCCCCTAGGCGACGCCTAGGCGTCCAGGCGGTTTGTACAGGCCTGGGCGCCAGGGCACCTTGTGTACATGAGAAAGGCGGTCGCCCAGGCCAGACGGGAACAACATTTATCAGGCAGTACTTATTTATGACTAATATCATTTAAGTAAATGTTTCATTTACTTAAGATATTATTCATAAATAAGCAAATACCCCCTATTTGAATCCAATAAAAATAGTCTAAAATTCAAATTCCAGAAGGAAAAAAAATCAACCCCCCTGTTCAAGAACAAAAACCATATTTTTGAGTGCGAGGGCGATTTTCAACTTTTAAATGCTAGGCTTTTTTCTAAATATAAAAATTCTATAAATCTTATTATAATAAATCATCACTAAAAACCAAGAGTGCGCCAAAATAATCTTTTGCTTTGATGCCCAAAAAATAATTTACATTCAGACGACTTTAAACAGTATTCCCGTATTCCGAACAAGGTTTGACCGGAGTGTAACTCCTTCATTATAATTTGGATTCAAGCAATCTCGGATTTGTTGGAAAGCTGATTATGCTAGCTTTGCAACGAATTCGAGATTGCTTGAATCCGAACTATATTAAAGAAGTTACGCTCCGATCAAATTCGTTAAAAGTACGCAAATGTTAGTCATAATTAATTGTTTACTTAACTCTAGACACAATCCCAGGTCTTAGTGTACATTAGTAAACTTGGGTCCACACCACATATTAATTAAGTTATGTCTTAAATGTTGATTATTTATGTAGAATGTTGCATATATATAAACATTAATATTTTAGAAATAAAAAAATGCACTGGGAACGCCTTGGTCGCCTAGGCAACGCCTAGGCGTCTAGGCGCCCAGGATGGCCCCAAACGCCTTGGATCGCCTTGTCGCCTTGACAACTATGGTAGACACCGCATTTTGCCACCTCTCCCCAACAATGATGATTACAGGATCACTACTTTCGAGTTCACTTGTCAAAAAAGAATGGTTATAGACACAAACCCAAACACTCTCAACCGTCCTTTTGAAAAACTCATGACCTGTTTGGCCTAGTGGCATGTCCGCGACGCTGTGAGACCATACTATGACATTGATGTAACCCCCACGACACCGGAGTGCCGCCTGGTGGGATTTTTGTCTTTAGGCCTTATCTCAGCCTATAACTCTCTCGGGACACCATGGTAATCAAATCTAGGAATGCCTATAAAATAGAATACATACAATGGTGATGAATATGGATGAGGTGATGATGATAGTTGAAGATAAAAATCATAGTTGTCAAGGCCTAGGCGTCCATGCGGGTTGGTGGTGCCTTGGAAAATAGGGCGGCTTGGTCACCTAAGCGGGTGCCTTGGTTGTATAGGCAGGCGCTTTGGTCACCTTGGGCGTCCGTCAGGCCTCTTACGCATTGGTTTGGCTTGCCTCCTTGATAACTATGATGAAGAGAAATAGTTAGCAGCCTAGAGTCCCACTAGTTGCCTAGCCATAGGAGTCCCACCTAGGCACACTTGTTTCTCATCAGTAGGTTCTCAAATAGAGGATTTTCAAATATTTTTGGATGTTGTAACAGCAACCCACGATTCCATTCTATAGAGAAAAATGAGGTTTAACAACCCCTTGGTCACATCGACTTGAATTAAATGAATTGCTTGGAATTCAAGACAAAATGGAATTTCAAACACTTAGAAATTAAAACCACACATTGATAACAAACCCTAGACTCTATGAAACAAAAACAAGACAAAAAACATTTCCTAGACATAGAGAACTGTCCCCGAGATATGGGGAACTACAAACAAGACATTGAAAATGAAGGCACTTAATGCTGCCTTGGAATATAAAAAGGCAAAAAGAAAAAAAAGAGACTAAGTTAATAAACAGAAATAGAACTCTTGATATGACTTGCTATTAAAGTTACTTGAAGATCACTCCACGTCAATTAAGGCAGCTTCTAGAAGGACAGCTTGTGGCAGCAATAGAGGAGGCTCCCTGTGGAACCCACGAGTACTGTTCACATGAACAGTACCAACCGGCTGGAACAGGCTGCAACTTGTTGGTCCATAATGTGCTGCTGTTCCCCATGGGCTGACTTGGTGTCGACTGAACAATACTGCATCAGACCTACCCTCTCGACCCTCATCTAGGGTCTATCTCAAGTATTGCCTTCTATCATTCTCCAGTTCATTTTCTTTAATAGTTTATTTTCTGTAAATTTCTGTATTGACATGCCCTTAGTATAAAATTCAGGCCGGGGGATCCGCCCCCATGCCCCTGGGCAAAGGGGACTTTCCGTCCCCTTCGCAACCCTTATGGCGTGCTAACTGGCTAGCAGGACCATGTTGTTGAGAAGAGTGTATAGTAGCTCCCCATACTATTATAAGCATGCTTTAGTAAATGATGTACATACTTGTTTATTAACATAAAAACATGCAGTTAGGCAATGTATTTGGGAAAATACTCTACCTTCAACGCCTAGTAGAAAGACCGGCTTCTACTGAGCAGAACGTGATGGCAAAGAGGATCCAAAAGCAAAATAAATCAAGTATGTACATCATTTACTAAATCAAGTATGTACATAATTTGCATTGGACAGATTTGGGACAGCTGTCCATAGCTGTCAATTTTATCCCAAGCTGGACAAATTTGGGACAGCTGTCCATAGCTTGTCAATATTAACCCAAGCTGGACAGATTTGGGACTTGGGCAGATTTGGGACAGCTGTCCATAGCTTTTCAATATTAGCCCAAGCTGGACAGATTTGAGACAGCTGTCAATATTAGCCAAAGCCATCAGTTTGGCTTTTTGTCTTTTTTTGCCGCCTTGTATAGGTCTTGACTGCATCAGAACGAGTGCCTAACACCTTCCCGTTTTTGTAACTTGACCCTTACGCAAATCTATGCCCAAACCAATTTCTTGTCTGAACTACTTTGATCTGATTCCCAATAACTTACTCGAGATACATAAGCAATTTGAAAGCACAATCTTAAGCTTGGTCATTCATCAGGTCTTGGGTCCTTATTCCAAATGGTGACCCCTCCTTTCCATCCTCGATCCCCAATCGAGGAATGGGTATTGCATGACTAGTTACATACCCAGCAGTCAATTGGGACCGGATCCGCATGCGCTTTGCTCCACTTGGTGAGCCCGTCAGGAGAGGGACGACCCCCACCGATTGGCTACAACGCCTACAGTAAGTGTGGGTTATTTTAGTCAATTAAATGAGTCTAATAGATTATTAATTTAATTAGTCTTTGGTTATTCAAATCATGTGAGGATCATAGGATTGGCAGCTAGAGAAATCTAATAATCTATATACACAGATTGCTATACAAGCTTTTGTTCATACATGCAGCTATGGTGCTCAAGCCATGAATTTATGGTGTGGAGGTGAGTTCCTTCAAGTTAAATGGATCCCCACCCGCAACACCTTTCCACACCTTTCCCCACCTTTTCTTTTCTCTTTTCCTCAATTTCATACCTACAACAGTGTGAGTCTGTTCGATGCCCATGATTCAAAATCTCGAGTCTCGAAGGTGTCTCGACCCTCTGAGCGAGATTTCAGCGAAACTACACAAAAATCGCGAAGGCTTAAAATGTGTGTTTCGACCCTAAAATGACCATTTTAAGACCTAATACTCCAAGGAACCCTATTTTAGCATATATAAACATATTTAAACCATAAAACTATAAAAATAATCACTCATAGTGGTTGTTTAGGTTTACACTCATGTTTGGAAGCGTCGGTCTGAAGTTCAAATATAAACCTAGGGTAATATTGGTTATTCTACATAATGTTACACTAGTAGAAGATCAAAAAACAAACGAGTCAATAAAATTATATTTTAGGAGAAGAATAAACATAATAACACTTAAGTAGTTAATTATCATAGTCAAAAAACCCAAAGTAGTCAAGTAGACCATACAATCATAATTCATACATTATGTGGAGACCAATTGAGAAATGGTCGAGAATTGGTAAAAAAATGTCGAGAAATGGTCGAGACTGGTCGAGACCAGTCGAGACAAGCTCGAGAACTAGTCAAGTTGGTTGAGATTCAGTTTTGAGGGGGTGCCTCGTCTCAACCCCCTCGAGAACTTCGAGAAAACCGAGATCTCGGCAAGATCTCACCAAGATTTTGAACTATGTCAATGCCATAGACCATGAACAAAAAGTGTGGAACCTGAATTGTTGATCAGCCCATCTACAGACAAAAACCATTCATTCTAGATGTGCACTCTCTCCACCCTCATGAGGCACACACAATAATAGTAACCATGACATTGGCAAATGACAAAAAAGGCGATTTATAACTTTCACGATTTTGTTTACATCATTTAAGATATCAGTGCAATTTAGTAGTATTATTAAAGCATGTTCATAAATATGATATCATTATCTTAAGATCCATAGAAATCATTGCTTTTAATCTGTAATTGACAGGATTCATAATATCATTTTCCTGTCTAACTTCAAGAGTAATTATACAATCAATATTGGGTTGGTGAGATGGACTTACTTCTCTACGGAAAGCTTCCTCCTTATCAGCAGCAGTAGAGTCATACCATAGATTAATGACGGCATCACCGCCACCAGTTGCAAGCATTTCTGTCTTCTTTCCAACAGCCAACGCCCAGACCTACTAGGAGAAATTTATTCAGCAATAACTAAAAGGCAATTGGTACATGACAAGGAAGGGAATACTAAAGAATAAAAAATAAATATCTAGAAAGGCTGATTCAGTACCTTCTCCTCATGTTGGTCATATGTAGCAATGCATTCAGTTGTCTTGACTGTCCATAGCTTTACCAAGCCATCAGCACCTAAAAAAGGAACAGACTGTCAATTAAAAGCAATACTCATAGTGATACGAATAATGAAGGATTTAGGCAATAGCATGATTCTTTACCACAAGAGACAAATTGGGTCCCACGAGTAAGAAAGGATGCACGTAATACACTCGATGTATGACCTTCAAAAGTTTTTAAGCAGGATCCATCAGATATAGCCCATATCTTTATTGTCTTATCACCCGATGCCGTTAGTACACATTGATCAACTGGCGAGAACTCCACAGACCAAATCCCCCTTTTGTGCCCTTTAAGTACTACAACTGACACCAGATCTGGAAGCCTCCACACACCAGCAGTTCGGTCCTAAAACATCAAAAATCCAGGGAAAACTTAAGGTCAAAAGAATATAAGAATATTCCAGACTTCCGAAAATGACATGTCTACTTATCTGTATTTTATTTCTTTTGCCAGTTTCTCTTTCTCAATAAAAAGATAGAATATATAACAAGTATGCAACTAACCTGGGAGCCACTACAAACAAGATTATCATTTGGTGAAATAGCCAGAGAATTAATATCCTTGTCATGGGCTGCCACAACTGCTTTGGCTTTCAGACTAATAGCATGCCCATCGTCTTCTGAGACACCATCCAAACTCCAGACCTTAAGTGTCCGATCACTAGTTTGAAGACAAAAATAATGATAATTAACAATAAATATTAGCAAGAGATAAATATTAAAGAATCATTATGCGATTAAGTTCTCCACCACATGACCTAAAGGATAAGAGTAGAACGGCAAAGAAGGATTCATGTAGCCAACCCCAATTCTTGGAATAAGGCTTAGAACTAGTTAAAACACTTAGGTACCATTGGATTAATACTGTAATGGTTGTGTTGAATATGGAAAGTCAAACATGTATAGCATTAGGCCTCTGATGCAATTCAACCTAATAAGCCTACCAAACCAAAAAATAGCAACTAAGGAAGTATAGCATAAGGAGTAAGAAGTTTAAGAATCAGATAAAATTAAGGTGAATAAACACCAAAAAGAGGCCCAAGATCACTAATTGCAGGTCGGCTCCAAGCAAACAGTTTCCAGTGTCCATAACTAAACACTCCAATATCTGACAGAGGACCACTTTACTGTCAATATTTAAAAAAAATAAAATAAAATAAAATAAAAGAAGCAAAGCCACTATGTGCCCATAAAAAAAAGGGGTCTACAATTTTGTCATCAAACTTTAGTCTCATTAGGGGCCCTGAAACCAAGCAATCATCAAATCATGAATATATTTAAAATTAATTTGGTAGATTTTGAAATTACTTTGGACATCTAAATTTGCAAGACCAACAAAAGGGTCTCTCAAAATTGGCAGGATCTATTCCTAAAGGCCAAGCATAAATTCTCATAAAATATATCCATTAGGCTTTACAGTCCTGCATTAGCCAGCCTCATTGAGCACCCATCAGTATTAAATTACGTATTGTACAGTATTTGGAGGGGCATGGCAATCTGCATAGGTGAATGCACTAATCAGACAATCTCCACCAATGCTACATATATAGTACACCGCTTTTGTATTGACCTGTCATCTTCTAACTGGAGAACTTTTTAGGTAGGCCAAGTAGATGATGAAGATTCAAGGTTACATCTCAATTTTGAACCCAAACCTTATTCTAGGAGGATATTTACAACCAACCCAATTCAAATTTAACACTCTAACAAGAAGTAGGAATGATTGAATTTGACAAATAATTACTCAACTTCAAATCCATCCAATAGAATGCTTCGAAACTTGAAAACAATGATCCTTAGGATATGAGAAATAATATTCCACAAGATGAACTTGATCCAACGGGCAGGATTGAAACCAATTTTGCCCGTAGGTCTCAAGCATGTATTTTAGCAAAACCAAGATTGTAGAATAATAAAAAAAAACTCACTTATCTTGAAATCCAGTCGTTATAAAGGGCTCAAATTAGGAGGGAAAGGGCTTTAGGATATGCATGATAACATATCTAAATTTGAGAGTCATCCGACCACTACAGAAGAAACCAAAAGATCTCAAAAATTGACTATCCTGTTGACTCTGCCCAAAGAGAGATCAGATCGAGAAAAGCCTAGTTGTATCTTCTTTCCAGATGTGTTGTAATTCTCAGAAACAGCAGCAAGAATGTCCCAAGAAGATAGAGAGGAAGTATAACCCAATAGCAAGAACAATTCCTAGAAAACAGAAGCAAAAATATGTGGTTGAGTCTCAATCTCACAACCGTGGGAGACTCAACCAAAAATTGAACATAAAATTTCTGGTTATCTAAGCCTGCCGCCCACCGCTTCTTCCACTTAATTTATAGGGTTGAAACTGATTACAAACTATAGAAAGAACTAATTTCTAAAAGAATATCCAAAATCAGAATGAGAAACTTTCCTTTATAGTTTTTAGGAAAGTTTCTAAAACAATGAAACAACTAAAACTGACTCATAAAGGAAATCAACTTAGGAAAGAATAAATAAACATCTAAAACTATGAGAAGATGTGGTCCACTATGGACAGCTATCTACAGCTGTCAGTTGGCACTGTTCACATGAACCGTGTCGTGAACAGGACTGCATCTTGGCTTTGCTGCTGGTTTTTTACTTGGTCCACTGTACCAATGCCGGCTGGGTCTTGGGCTGGTCTACCGCTGGCTGGTCCTTGGACCGCATCAGTTGAACTCAGGACCTCTTTGAGGTGTCGGTCTTTACCAACTGCACTGCCCCCTTGGGGTTCTTCTAACAGGAAGATCCTCTTGTGTAATTCTTTACAAATGCTTCACCATCCCTCCACCAGAACAGGCCCAAAAAAGTTTGTTCTTTATGCCAAAAGTCACATAACGCAAGCTCTACGTTGGGCCAATGATTTCATTCAAGAAAACCCAACTCAAACCAAGAAGCTCAAGAAATGGCCTGTAGTATGCTAACTTACATTCCTTTTCTATGCTTCAATAATATATTTGTCATAGACTCATAGCCCTAATGGAAATCCAGAACTAAGTTATCGTATATTAGTTTAGAGCTAAGGCCTAAGGTTACATTTTCTCAATGGTTTTGGCTTTATAATTTAATAAATAACTGAAATTAATGGGAAGCAGAATAATTAGACAGTACACCCCTTTTAATGAAAATGTCTCTAGCCACCCAAAAATATCAAATTTGTACCAGAAATAAAAATAAATAAATGAAAGTGTCCTGAAAGGGATCACACCTGTTATAAAAATGCCATCATTGTTCACGAGTGCCACATCAGCAAACATGGACGTGGGTCCATGTGATACCCCACACCCATCTCATTGGTCAATTTCAACCCAAAATTAGCAATGCTATATGAGTTAAAAGATGTAATGAAAATTACAAAAGATGCCATTAACCTCCATTATTGCATATTATTAAATCTTGAAGGTAATGGCATCTCTTAATTTTGAACCAACTATGTTTTGCCCTGCTTATACATATTGTAATGAGCTGAAACTCCGCATGTAAGATGTGGTTTGGGAACCTCTATCACCTGTATCCATCCACAACCTATTGAAGTCTTCCTCATGGGAAGAAAATGAGGCCTCGTAAAATTGATGCTAATTCACAAACTTTTGAGACATTAATACTATTCAACAAATATATAATATATAAATAAAACCCTGTATCTTGTGGCTCATAAATGGAGGCCCAAAACACACTCCTGAGCTCACAACCCTTTGTTTGGCAAAAACATTCACCAAATCCTATAGCCTGACTTTGGCCTCCAAATGAAATAACGAGGCCACTAAGAAGGCAAGATGCATGATATGCCCAATGACATGGAGAGCACAAAATCATTTGCAGTAAGAAGTAAGAACCAACCTCATTCCGTGCTTACAATTGTTTTCGAACAGATATACCTAACACTCTAACCATGAAAGAAAAGAACTTTTAACATGTAATTTTGATCTCTATATAGATTGGCTATTAATGTACATAAGTTTCCGTTGTCATATTGTAAATACAGAGCTATAGAAACATGTTTGCTTGTTAAAGTTTTTTCACTTAGGTCAAGCAGTAAGGTCAAACACAAAACTTCTGTACTCTAGCATCCACCATTAAAATTATTGGAACTAAATTACTTTTCATTAGCATAGACAATGTATCCCAGGAAGATCCAAAATAAACATGATATTACCGCTACAGCTTATAATCACTGTAGAGAATAATAACATAATGAATTAAAAGCAGTCATATAAGGCCATGATGCTTGTGAGATTTAACAACATTTCTTCTTGGCAATAAAATACTTTTGCTATCTTACTTGGGAACCACAAAACCCAAATAGCTTCTTTTTGTGCTATCTTCCTGTTTCAAGTCCCCTCTATGAACAATTGCCCTCTCATCTTCAAGTGTCAAGAATAAGAAAAGCTAATAAAAATAAGAAGCAAAAGCAAAGGATATTATAATTGCAGAGATTGGATATACAGTTTCCAAGAGCTCACTAAGGTCAGATTAGTTACTTTAGCCATTCATTGAATGGGTAATATTTCTAATAAAGAGAAAAAAAAAAAAAAAAAATATATATATATATATATATATATATATCACCATACAAGTCTAAACACAATATTACATATCACCATACGAGTCTAAACACAATATCACATAAGTAGTAAATAATACAAGACTCATACATACAGTTTCACTATACTAGCAATGTCTAAACACACGCATGCAATAAATCCTTTCCAAGAGTTTATATATATATATATATAGATATATATATATATATATATATATATATATATATATATATATATATACCAACCCCCCCCCCTGCAGTCTTAATAAACAAAAAAAGCTCAAGTGAAATCCCAAATAGGAAAACACATGCAGGTTTCTACACATGTGCGTGTGTATGTATATATATATATAATTGTCAAGGCGTCGCCTAGGCGTCCGGGCGGTTTGTACAGGCCTGGGCGCCAGGGCGCCTTGTGGTCGCCCAGGTCAGACAGGAACAACATTTATCGGCAAGCACGGGCCCAGGCAAGGAACAACATTTATCGGGCGATTTATTTATGACTAATATCATTTACGTAAATGTTTCTTTAATTTTATATTTCATTTACTTAAGATATTATTCATAAATAAGCAAATATCCCCTATTTGAATCCAATAAAAATAGTCTAAAATTTAAATTCCAGAAGGAAAAAAAGTCAACCCTCCTGTTCAAGAACAAAAACCATATTTTTGGGTGCGAGGGCGATTTTCAACTTTTAAATGCTAGGCTTTTTTCTAAATATAAAAATTCTATAAATCTTATTATAATAAATCATCACTAAAAACCAAGAGTGCGCCAAAATAATCTTTGCTTTGATGCCCAAAAAATAATTTGCATTCGACGACTTTAAACAACATTCCCGTATTCGAACAAGGTTTGACCGGAGTGTAACTCCTTCATTATAATTTGGATTCAAGCAATCTCGGATTTGTTGGAAAGCTGATTATGCTAGCTTTGCAAACGAATTCGAGATTGTTTGAATCCGAACTATATTAAAGGAGTTACACTCCGATCAAATTCGTTAAAAGTACGCAAATGTTAGTCATAAATAATTGTTTACTTAACTCTAGACACAATCCCAGGTCTTAGTGTACATTAGTAAACTTGGGTCCACACCACATATTAATTAAGTTATGTCTTAAATGTTGATTATTTATGTAGAATGTTGCATATATATAAACATTAATATTTTAGAAATAAAAAAAATGCACTGGGAACGCCTTGGTCGCCTAGGCACTAGGCGCCCAGGATGGCCCCAAACGCCTTGGATCGCCTTGTCGCCTTGACAACTATGTATATATATATATATATATATATATATATATATATATATATATATAGAAAACCACTGCAATCTTAATAAACAAAAAGAGCTCAAGTGAAACCCCAAATAGGAAAACACATGCAGGTTTCTACACATGTAAACCATTAATTCTTTAATTTGGCAGAAGAGCTACTAATTCTTGAAATCAGAAAGAATTATTTATAATTCAAGGCAAAATTTTGGGAAGCATATCTGGATTCTGGTAATAGTTGGTCTCCAGGTGAAAGCTCACCTACTACCACTAACAAAAAAGCTCTTCCCTCTCTTTGAAAAAGCAACAGCTCCAACAGCTCCCGTATGACCCGTACCAATTCCAACACAACATCTGCTTTCCTGATCCCATAATCTAACCTGTAACTCAGAAGTCAGAGGAAGGATACAGCAATAGAATCAATGATAAAGACAATAATCGCAAAAATAACACATACAGCATTCCAGGAAAAAGTTAACGTAAATTCATCTAAGTAGAAAATGGACTAATAAGGATATTCATATCCTTCCAGTTACAATAAGTAGAAAAGCTAAGGAAATTTTATATAATCAACACACCCCTCCATAAATGACAAACAAAAAGAGAGAGACTCACACTGTTATCTTTACTACCGGTAGCAATCAGTGTCTTTCCAGAACTTGAAACACATGTGTCAATGCTTAATACAATGTCAGTATGCCCTGTCAGTACATAGGAACATGACATGGATTCAAGGTCATACACTCGAACCTGCAGATAAACTCATAATAAAGTCAGAAGCAGTAATAGAAATGCAGTTAGGTATTCTTTGGTAAAATCATGTACAAATCAAATCCAGAAGTGCTATAAACAATAATAAATGGCAGAGGGATCATAGAACAACTACATATAAGGCATCCCTCCTTGAAGATCACCATCAGATATATCACATTATTTTGAACAGTACGACAAATATAGTCAACAAGCAAGAAACAGCCACATCAGCAAAGATATACCTGCTCAAGATTTGTAGCAACAGCCAGAAATTGTTCTTCCTCGCCCAAAAACTTCATATCCACAATCTCTTCATTGTAACCAACAAGCCTTTTGCTTAGCTTTAAGTGGGATGTCTCTTCAAGAGTTTGCATTGGGGAGTAAAACAGGAACTGCTGATCAGCACTGACACAAAGTAATCCTTGATCCATCGGCAGCATGACCGCAGCAGTAAACCCCCTTTTCACATCATCCTCGTCTGAGCTGACAGTCGCATCAGAAGCTTGCTGCTCAAACAGGCATACTGCACTGTCAAAGGAAAATCAATTGGAGTTACTGAAGATGACCCACCACAAACAAATTCAATTTTTATATAGGGAAAAATTTATAATCCCCAGCCACGCATTAACATCATTTTTAATTCATTCAATTTGAATTGGTATTTTCTCCGCTGGTTCCCTGCTAGGACCGGCGTTTGCTGCCAGACTATTGCAACAATTGTAGCGGCTGCTAACAGGCTCAATTGCCTTCACTAAAGCAGCACTAAAACAAAGCACTATTGCAACCCCCACGCTATATCATGCGCTCAAACACTTTCTTCTTTTGGTATTTAAAGCAGAAGTAGGCCGCATGCACAACTATATATATGAGAGAGAGAGAGAGAGAGAGAGCTCAGGAGGTCCCCCGACCTGCCAACAAAGGTAATATTACATGCAAGGAACTAGAAAAGCAATCTCAGGAACATACCCTTCAGAGGTCCATATGCGTACAATTCCACGTTCACCAACGGTAAGAAAGAAAGTTGGTGGTGATCCACTTTTCTTTTTCTTCTTGGATCGTTGGCATGAACCCAAAAGGGATTCCCAACTGGTTCCCGGACGAATAACACAAACAGCTTCAAGCACTTCATATGTTGGTATAGTCATCTTGAACCCGTTGTCATGGAGATCCCATAAATTTACAACCTGAGACAGTTTGATTTCAACTTAACACTTATCAGGCAGACCACTTAAACATGAGATTCAGAAGACCAATTGAATGGTATTCAAGAAATGAAGAAAATAAATAGCAACAATGTGGGTATGCGTGTGTACACATGCATATGCATCATGCATGTGTCTGTAACTAGATAAATGAGTTGTGAATTTGGATTTCTAAATTAGGTACAAAACGAAGATGTACTAAAGTACTAATTTCCAAGTAATACTAATAACGTCAAATACTTAGCTCTTAGCTATATAGAAACAAGGTGTAGACTCAAATAGAGACTGTTGAAAGCTCTTGTATATCTAATCTAAGATAAATCTTTAAACATGATGAACACATTTTATGTGTGAATTTAGGGCATAAAGTATGCATCTCTTATTCTATTTATGATGCTTCTCAGGTATTTAATGTTGTTTTTATGTTTGTAGGGTATAGGTAAAAGAATAGAGAAATCCGAACTTGAAAAGACCATTTTATGTATTTTTGGTGATCTTGTCCAGTTAAGTCACCCAGTCAACTCAGCAGTCGGGCATAGGGATGAATTTTATAAAGAGAGCCATGAATTTTATGTATAAGATCAGCCTTGGACCAAATCAAAAAATAGTCCAATCTCATATGAAAGATTTCATTCTCATAAGAAAATATTTCTTACTTATTTGAAATCAAATTTACAAGATTGGCATGGTATGGAAGAATGGAAAACTCTAATCGATTATGGAAATTTTCAAGAAGAGATAATGATGTCAAAGATACAATGAGTTGTTGCAAAATCTTTTTCTATTCAAGAATTGTCCACATACAATGAACCTACAAGGTTGGCATTTGATTACCAAAATTATCTCCACAAAATCCCTTGTAATCCAATTGTAAAGATTGATTGTGATCTTTACAAAATTGTATATATATGTGATGCTCAGCAATAAAAAAAAATCCAAGAATTCTATTGTAAGTTTTTTTTTTAATTTTGAAAATTTATGGGAGAATTTGAGAGTTTTAGTTTCTTCTTTTCAAGTTGTGTTCATCTTGCTTAATTTATTTATTTATTTTTTCTTCAAGTTTTAATTTCAGTTATAGAACTTTGTAATAGGGTGGATCAATATAGGTTGTACCTCATTACTATTTTAATTTAGGAGAGAATGCTCCCTTTGTAATTGTTTGAGCATCGCCTTGGAGTGACAACAAGACGACAAGCGACGACAGAGAAATCTTCCAATGAGATAAGTTCTTCTTACATTCTTTTATTTTTAATTTCGTTCCCTTCTTGCAATAGATCTGTGTTATTCTATGGTTAATATAGTAGTTTCGTAAATCTTCGTGCCGTTAGGAATTGGTTATTATTGTTTTTGTTGCTTGATTAATTTTTATATGAAGTGATTAAGGTGTTAATTCATTCAAATCTCTTTAGTATGCTTTGCCTTATTTGAGTTAGGATAATAGTCACTCCTCCCTAAGATCGACCCATTACTGCACGATACCGTGCACTTGCGGTTACATACACATTTAATTTACATCAAAACACATTATGGCGGATCTTGTAGTGTCCCTAACCCACACTAAGGGACATTAAAGAATGTTATCTAATAGTTAGACACTCTAATTGGAGTATCGTAAAATTTAAACATTTATAATTTTAATGGTTTTAGTATGCTCAATATGAGGAGAAAGAGAAGAACTCATCTGATGATGAAGTAGAAAATAGTCCTACATTTAGAAGAAGATAAGAGTGCTGCTTCAATGGAAGACAATGAAAATGGATGTAATGATAATACCATGAAGATTCTGTGGCACCAGGTCAGTATTCTTATGTTTCATTATGTTTTGAATGATAACATTTTGAATTATTTATTACCATTTTTCTATTGGCTATACCATGTGTCCTATGAAAACAAGTGTATAGATTGTAATCAGCTTGGACACACAGAATTGATGCATCATATGACAATGATAATTGCTATTTATATAACCGGTATTCGGACCAATTGCATTTATATAATGATATAAAACACAATTTGTCACCCACAAAATATCAAAACATCACTCTGTCATGTCCCCAGAATTTAAATCCAGTTTTGGCACCAATTTCGATACCTCTTCAAGTTGAATAAAAAATAATGAAACTTCAAACTTTACTGTAACTTCATTACAATACTAGAATTCTGAACAATATGTATGCAAAGTATGGCTGAAATTTAAATTCTTGGCTAGGTTATGTTTATTTATCCTCCAAGCCCCCACCTGAAAAATAGACAGTTGAGATATCAGAATGTGAAATTTTGTAACCGCTCAAAATTGGAAAACGACCTCAAATTTTAGACCTTTGCTGAGGAATGGCTATGAGGAAGTTTGTTTGTGCACCCTACTACCATCTGTGAAGCTGCAGTGGGATAAAGAAACATCCCTGGATGTTACAGATGATTAAAAGTCTTGGGTCACCAAAGATTACGCTCTCTAGAAGATTTTCTCAGGGCTGTTCACTAGGTCTCCTGGTATCTTGAAACCTCTTTGCTAGTGTGGGATCAGTGATCTAGCATGAACTCAACTTGGGCCAAAAATGAAGATGAATAATGGGCAATCAAAAAGAGGGTGCAAGAATCAGGATCGAATCGGGGTATGCACCCAATCCAATTCCAATTACTTAAGCCATGGTATTAGAAGACTTTGTAGTACAGATGCTTAGCATCCATTGATAACTAATACATGCTCATGCAAATCAATCCAATAGAACCCAGAAGTTTAATACTACTGTAAAAGGCAAAATAAAACACTGAATTTCTGTGTACGTAATTCCATTGTATAGCAATTGATAGAGATGGCAATAGACCAGGAGCTTAAAGTTCAGGCATAAAAGACAGTATCATATCTAAATTGAAACATGTTGCAAACAAGCTACCTACAATATCAGCCACTAGAAAAAGTCATACAAACTTCGAATAAGAAATGAGTAGTTGGGTACCTAACCCATATAAAGAAGATATAAGAACATAGAAATGAAAATTACTTTCACTAATAGTGAAGCAAGGTACCAGATGATATAGCAGAGAAAAGATCAGTCAGCTAACTGTCTAATCAAATACAAAATGAAAGCAACAGAGCACAAATAATTTTGTTTTTCTAGCAAGCAAAGTTCTTTCTTATGTATCATAAGCAATGAATAATTTACCTAAGTAAAGATAGAATATAAAATAAAGTCCTAAAGTTGCATAAAATTTCTTCCGATAACATGTTTCAAATGGTAATTATAAGTATTTAACACCTTCTAAAACATAAGCCATAAGCATAATGTCTGTATTACCAACCTCAACTAATCATTCCATAACTTATAAAGATCACTATGCATTTAAGCAAGATGAAGAAAAGTTTAACATGCCTTGTCTCTTCCAGCACTGAGTAAAGTCCATCCATCTTCAGATACTGCCAAGGAAGTAACTGCTGAAAAATGCTTTTCTAGTACAGCCACACATTTTTTTGTAACAAGATTCCACACCCGAACTGTTGCATCATCACTACCAGAGAACAGCTATGACAGCCAAATATTATGGTCAGACAAAAGATGTAAGGCAAAATATAGTGACGCTAGAACAGGAAAGCAATAATTCTCAATTAAAGGCTACAATCTATCTATTTTATAGTAGTTCAATTAAACTAGTAGAGAGAAGTATGCTAGTTTAGCAAAGAAATGCATTTTTAATCAATAAATAAATCTTTAACACAATCAATTAATGGAGCTAGGAACAAAGAGTACAAGCGATTGTCTTTCTTCAAGACGGATGAAAATCAGGGAAAAATGAAAATACATCAAAGAATACAGTGCCATAATAGAAAACATGGCATATGAGTGGATACCATCATTATCTGTAAAAATATCCCCTGTGTGAATGTATATTTTCATCTATCTGTCTATATAGAATAAATAGATACAAGATCCAGCATGCCCATTTGTGAACTAAATAAAATATGCATTTCCCCTCAACTCCATGTCCGAATAAAATAAATAAGTCCTATAGGATCAGTGGATCCTGGTCAAATCCCTTTGCATTTATTACAATTTTTTAATGAGAGAGGGATCAGATGGTATAGTTCATTTGTTAGTAGCTTGGAGGATTAAAAACATTACTAATTTACTATTGCTTTCCATTTGGCAATTTTTGCCCACCCTCGTCGTTCCCTAAAGGACTGTTCCCTTTCAGTGGGACTGGGGCCATCACGCAGCTCTGAAATCCAGGTCTGATTAGAAGTGCTAATATGAGTGGAGCAACAATTCGTATTAAAGATAGGCGAAACCCAAAGCGGATCCCCCCATCAGTTCACTAGGAAGATAAGAATCAAAATGATTGAACAAAGGACCCTCGCACAACTGGTTCCTGGATACCCATTGTTAAACAAAACCTCCTACAACATCACTGTCTAACTACAGTCCCCATAGAAACAAACTGTTAAGAGAGGAAACCATAATAATGTGATACTTGCTTAAGGTTGCAGTATATGATCAAATTCAATGAGTAACCCATGAGTAAACCCCCCAACCACAATTTTCCCATATGCTACAGATACTAAAACCTTGAGGTGCGACAATAAATTATCATCTGACAGAATCTCACATAGAGAGTCCCAAGAACAAATGGAAAATGGCTACAATCAATACCTCTTCCAACACCCACCAGTCCCAGGTTTGACATTAAAATTTGATTCAATGATTCCATAAGGAGAACCAACAAACTCAATAAAGATGCAACATATTCAAGGAATCAAGCAATTGCAAAACAAATCTCCAAACGAGTAAAAGAATTCACATCACATTGTTTGCTCGCATGAAAAAATGGTGTCTTGAACTACATTATCTTTTGATGATGGGTATTTTTTCTTTTTTTTTTTTTTGGTGGGTTGGGGGGTTGGGGGTGGGGGTTGGGGGGGGGGGGGATCTCCGGGCCCATTCCAGAAAAAATACATCCCAATTTTCTTTTTTACCGTTTGTCTCAAATGGGAAGATATCACATGTTTCTAATATTCTGTCTCTAGTTTTCAGCACACTTAACTTTCATCTCTTAGCAAACTACTTGTTCCAGACTAAAATTATAAAACAGAATAACCATTACAAACTCATTACTGCAAAAAAAATGGGAGAGCCTTAAATCAGAGAAAGAAGCCAGTTCTCATTTGCCACCGTGAAAAACTCATGTATCTTTTTGAAATACAATAAATTACAGTAACTTATAAAAGAAAAAGTACACAAAATATTTCCATTACAGTGACTGCACAACAAACTAAAACAAGTGTGAAATTCGGGTTTCAAACTGCAAACAAGAAAGCAATAATTAAGAGAATAAGTTTAAAAAAAAAAAATGAACTCACAAGTAACTGATTTGGGTCGGGGTGGAAAATGATACTGGTAACAACTCCCTTGTGACCTTTGAAGTAATGTGTACAGTAACCTCCATCAACATCCCATACAAGAACTTTCCTATCTGCTCCAGCTGTAGCAAGCAATCCACCAGAAGCATCGCAAACCATGCCCATCACAGGTCCATCATGTCCCTACTCAAACCCACACATCTTTCATCATCATTCCAGACAACTAAATTACTGATCAAACACCAAAAAAAGAAGGGCTCAGATATTGGACTTCATTCATCGTCTTACCTTCCAAGAACGCACGCATTTGGAGGTTGATAGATCCCAAACCCTAATTTGCCTGCTATGGCTGGCAGAGAAAAGGATTTTATCGTCGGGGCTAAGTGCAAGAGCAGTGACGGTCTCTGAATCTCCTTCAATAGTCAACTTAATCGAAGCATTCGACGCGTCAACGATCTTTATCTTGTCATCACAGGCACAAGCCAGAAAAGATCCGTCAGAGGATACGGCGAAAGGTCCTCCAGTGTAGAATTGTTGTAGAGAAGGGACACAGCGATAGTTCTTCTTGAAGCTCACAGACGCCATTGATTGATACTCAGGAAAGATAAAGATTGGAATGGGAAAGAGTCTTTGCACTAAAAACTGTGGCTTTTCACTCTGATGAAGTGAACACAGTTCAAAGGCGGCAATGGCAGGAATAAGGAGTTTTGCTCAAGTTGGTGGTGAGAGGAGGAGGTTAGGGTTTTAGCCGTTGGAAGCGGGAGATGGAAATTTTCATCTCATTTCGGTGTGGTTCGCCAATGGACAAAGAGGACGGACCGGATCGAACCGGTAAACAATACGCTTCAGTCAGGGGCAGAAAGGATAAATTGCATCCAAACCCCTCAAACCGGTAAACTAGGCAATGTTTGGAAGCTAAGAAAAGAAAACAAAATCATTTTGAGAGGATTGACAAGATATCGTATATTGGAATCTTATATGCTACAAGGAAAAATGATAGCATAAGAAAAATTGGTAACAGTCACTTGGACGAGAGAGAGAGAAAATGTCTAAATTTCAAGGAAAAAAGATAAAAAACAATTCTTCATTTTTGAGATAGAGGAGAGAGATAGACATGTAAAATGAACATTGTTTCATGGATACTTTTGTTTAATGTTTTTTTTTTCCTTAACATCCAAACATGGTTTAATATCCAAATAAAGAAAACTAAGTCAAGACCAAGTAAACTTTTTTCACTGATAAATCATTAAACAATTGAGTTGTTTTTTTTTTTTTTTTTTTTGGGGGGGGGGGGGGGGGGTAGAGTTCATGAATTCATGATCCACCACCACCACGTGAAGATGGAGGCCCCAAGGTGTCAGAGAGAATAGGAGGGGAACTCACCGAACGCAGATGTGTCCGACTAAGGGAGTTTAACACTCAACGTATAGGGTTGGGCCAACTCCCACAAAGTGGCAGCATTCATCGTTTTGAAGAATGACCCACTCAATTCAGTCAATATCATGAGTTAAACGACTTGATACTATTTTTTGAAAAATTAAATATCATTGGGTTACAACCAATGATATTATCCTTCATTAGAGGGAAGAAAATATTTTCTACATGGTTATCCTTTTTCCACAAAGATTATCAAGGCAAACATTCTCATATCCATCAATATAATGTCACTTGGATTTTGAATTTTGTGAGTCATCTCAATCAGATATAGGTAAGTATACATTGAGTTTATTCCATTGGCAATGATATTATTTTTTTGGTTGAACTAAACTAACCATTGGCAAGCTATTTTTAATTTTTAATCAATTCAATTATCGATTTGATTTGGATTTATATCTAATATATCTCAAATCAAACCGATTAAATTAAAACCCAATCAATTTACTCCTTATATTTATCTATGGATACAATATTCAAATTGATCAAAAGATGCTTTTATATATATATATATATATATATATATATATATATATATATATATATATATATATATATATATATATATATATATATTTTTTTTGTAAACAGAAGAAACCCTTTAGATGTAGTCATCTAGATTAATTAGACTCATTACAATGGTACAAAGTTCGTTCTCAGAGAGAAGACATGCAAATGGAATCTATTATATAATACATTGTAATATTTCACTGGGTTATAGTGTTGGCTGATGTGACCTAGTCGTCATGTACGTAAAAGAGTGTGCCTGCATGGGTGGTAGGGTTCTACCAAAATTTTGTAACCCTTGTGGGAAGGCAGTTACAAGAAATGGACGACAATGCAAGGGTTATGGTATCAGTTTTACACATACTGGATATCCATCAACATCATATTTTGAAGAGAGACTGAGAGATCAAAAGTTACTCCTATAAGTCTTATTTGTTGACACAATGGCAGTTGGAGATATTATCGATGTCAATCAGAGAAGTTTGCATCAATAGCACCGTAGCCATGTTTGTTGGATAGGATGGCAGAGGTAGGACTTCATCATTTTTGCCTACTAAACCATGCTTGGGTTGTTTGTATGGTTAGAATTTTAAAATATTTGGATGACATTTATCTAATATTTATTTGGATCCAATTTTTTTTTACACTAGTTGTGTGCAAATACTAAGGGTTAAAAAATGGGTCCGGCCCAGTAGCACGGATCGAGCTGGTCCGATATAACTTGAATCCAACCCAGATCAAACCTTAATGGACAGGTTTCGGTCTCGACTTATAAAGCCCGACACCGTTTCAGTCCAAATCGAAACCAGACCGAACCAGCTCGTTAAGAAGTCCGAACTAGTCCGAACCAATAAATACTAACCCGAACACCGGTAAGGTCCATCCGAGCTCAGTTTCTTAATTTTAATGGTTTTAAATTTTGATGGATTATATTACACTGTTATAGTTCACTTCTTGATCCAAAAGATTATAATGAATCTATAGTTGAAAAAAGTATGTTAATTGTTACAATTTACTGAATTACATGCATATAGAATGAATATGCTAATTTTATAGATAGAAGTAATAAATTAGGCTATATATCTTACATATAAAATAAGCTCGATAAGCTTGATAAGCCCGGTTCGGATCGAACCAGTCCAAAATCACATCAATAAGCCTAGCCCGATAACAAACCAACACCGGACCAGTCCGATAGTTATTGTGTCCAGCGCAGCCCAACCCAGTCCGAACTCTTAATGGACATGTTTTGGGCTGGGCTTATAAAATCTGACACCGATTTAGTCTGGACCAAAACCGACCCGGACCGGCCCGTTGACACCCTTAGCAAATACAATCGCATAATGAAACCTTATTTTTGTAAGAGGGAATAGACTTCGTATATTTACATGGCCATATATTGAAGCCTTCGTTTAGTAGGAGGGGATAATTTTTTGTCTCCGCACACAGCCACGTATTGTACCCCTTAAGGGTGTCAACGGGTCGGTCTGGGCCGATTTCGATCTGGGCTGAACCGGTGTCGGGTTGTATAAGTCCAGCCCAAAACATGTCCATTAAGAGTTCGGCGGGTGGGCTACGCTGGACACAATAACTAACGGGCTGTTCTAGTGTCGATTTGTTATCGGGCTGGGTTTATTGAGGTGATTTCGGGTTGGTTCGGTCTGGATCGGATTTATCGGGTTTATCGGACCCCTTTTATATGTAAACTATATAACCTATTTTATTATTTCTATCTATAAAATTAACATTATTCTTTCTATATGTATGTAATTAAATAAACTATAACAATTAATGTAATCTTTTCAACTATAGTTCGATAATCAGATATCTCGAACATAATTTTAAAACCTAAATCAAGAAATCCCGAAAGATCATTAGTGAACTCTAATAGTGTAACACAATCTATTAAAATTTAAAACCATTAAAATTAAGAAATTGAGCCCGAACGGACCTTATCGGTGTTCGGGTTGAGTTTTATTGATTTGGACTAATTCGGACTTCTTAACGGACCGATCCGGTTTGATTTCGGTTTGGATTGAAACGGTGTCAGGCTTTACAAACTTAGACAAAAACCTGTCCATTAAGACTTGGTCCGGGCTGGATTCGGGTTATATCGGGCTAATTCATTCCGTACTATCGGGCCGGACCCAATTTTGACACCCTTAGTACCCCTAATAGAGTAAGAGGGGATAGATTTAACACATGCACATTTTTTCTCCCTTCTCATCATCCATATACAAAACTTTAGAAAGACACCATAAATAACAATTTATGTCCATTAAACACATGACTAATTAACTTTTCTCGACCATGAATGAATTCATCCAATGGTGGATGGCGACCCTTGAGAAAGAAAAAGGCTACCTTACCACTACTGTCTTATATATAGGACCTATAGCATAGGACCCTAGAGTTTGACTATTGAAATAGACCCAAGAATAGCGTTCCAAGCATTCTGTGGTCCTGGTAGGTTAAAAGTCCATCAAAGTTGACAATAGGCCCTGTTCTATGTACAGGTCTTGTGGCACAGGACCCTAGATTTTGACTTGAAATTTGAAATGGACCCTAGAATAGCATTCAAAACATTCTGAGGTTCAGTTTCTATCATTAGAAAGTTAAAGTCCTAAAAAAATAAAGTCCATCAAAGTCGAAAATAGAGACAAATATTAAAATCTGTGACAATTTTTTTCTTCTTCTTATGATATCCAATTTGGTTTAGGTAACATTCTCTCTCAGGGGGATGAGTGCCAATCTCTACTCTCACACATTTTCATGAATATGTCATTGATATTTTGTATGTGGGTCCATTTAAAAGTAATTTATTTTTGGTATAACCATTTAAAATTAATGATTGCTGATTCATGAGACACAGTGGCATGTTGGAGGATATTTTTTTATTTTGGTTAGAATGTTGGAGGAAACTTGAATATTAGGAAAAGGAAAATGTATGAAGATGTCCATCCAAATGGTCTTTTAGTAGGGTGTTAATTTATCCATTCTGGTTTTGGGTTCGGGTTTTACAGATTTTGGTTTTGTATCGACATGTCCAAAACCAAATCATTAAGAAATTTTTAGTTTTGATCTAATTTGATTTCAAGTTTTATCGTACATGCTTAATAGGTTCTTCTCAATCCATTGTTAGTTCGATTTTTTACATGTATATTTAATAAAAAAATTGACTTAATGGTCTTAGTTTTAGGCATTGTAGGCTGCTAACTCATCAGACAGTATCAGTCTTGGGCCTTAATTGTGCAGGATCAATTAAGGCCTCGCTGAAATCAATTAGTTGAGGCTCTAATAGTCAGAGGGAGACCAATAGCACGATTAAAATTTTGTAAGGGAAAAGTAAGCCCCCCCCCCCTCCCCCCCTGTTGTTCTGTATATCCTCGTGTGCCCCAACAACGTATAGATCTCTCCTTATATCTGTTTTTTGTTTCACTCTTCCGCGTATATGGCCATTCCCTAAACAATCGACCGTCACCTAGTAAAACTTTACTTTTTCTTTCTACTTTATTTTAAGCCAAATATTCTACTAAAAAGGAATTATTGTCTTTCTATATTCATTTAAAAAAAAAAAGAAAAAAAAATCCACTACAACCAAATAGGGCCTTTGAATCGCCCTTTGAAATGAGATTGGTACATTAGGCTCTGCTTATTTTGACATGTAAAAGTTTGTGTAACATTTTACATGTTAAAAACAATTCAATGTTTATTTCTAGTAGATAAAAGAAAGACAATATCTTTTATCATCCTCAGAGATCACTATATTTTACTTATTGGAAACAAACATTGGAAAAAATTTAATATAAAATATGTTACGTGTAAAATTTTACTTTAAAGCAATTGAAGCTTAGGAAAAGTTCCTTAAGTCCGTTATAAAAAAGGAAAAAGTTTATTGGATGAGCACATCGATATAGAATATAGGGACGAGATATCAACTTTTGACACATAAAATGCTAATGTGGATAATTCGGCCATTGGATAGCTAGAGATTGATTTGGATTGGCCACATGTTAAGTTTGAAATTCAAACTTGATCACTAACCTTTCCATGTATGTCTATGCAACCACTTGATAGGTCTTGCACCCTCTTTACATTTCAATATTTTTTTAAGGGAAAATTTCACGTACTATCCAAATACTTTGAAAAACATCACCTATCACCCAAGATTTCTAAAAGCATCAACTATCATCCAAAATTCTAAAACATAACCTCATTAACCGACGGAAGAGAGTTGAAATTTTTGTCCAAACGTTTATACCCTTATCATTTTAAACTGAGAAACATCACCTAGTAATCTTGAGAAACATCGCCAGAAAATCAACTGAAATCGCCGTTTGGGTTGTTCTTTTTCCTGTAATTAACTTCAAGTTTTCTTCTCTCTCTCTCTCTCTCTCTCCCTTTCTACCTACGGTTCCCCCTTTTATGTTTTTCTTTGTTTTTTTTCTGCAATTAATTTCAAGGTCCTTCTTCTTATCATTTTTTGCTTCTTCTCTCTCTCCCGCTCCTACTCCTAATCTCTCTTCTCTTTCTTTTTCTCTTCTTCTATAACAACCATTTATTTCTTTATATTCCTTATTTTAGGCATTTTTTCCCTCTCATCCTCTCTCCTACTTCCAATTTAATAACCAGAAACCAAAGTAAAAAAAAATAAAACAAAAACTTATCTAAATTGAGTTATCTGCTCACCATGTCCTAGCCTTATCATTTCCCCTCTTCTTCTCCTATTTTTTCTCTTTCTGTGTTTTATAACAAATGTTTAACTTCCCTTTATCTTTTTACCATTTTATTAAGAGCCACCTCATCTTCTACAGCAAGGAGGGCTCACGAATTCCAAGGCCATAACATCCTTCATGCTTATCTCATTGTCTTTGTAGATATAACCTATAATCCTTCAGCTCCTTTGTTGTCTTTGATTAGTTAATTGTTTTGGTATATCTCTGATGTGTGAATCTCTGTATTCGTCGGCAAGATCTGTTATCTCCGGTGGATTATTCTTATCGGCGTCTGAAGATGATGCCTTTGTTTTTTAGTGACTTCATCTCCCTGGTAAGAAGTATCATTCTATCAGATATTGTTTCTGAGAAATGTTCGATCCGTACAAGCTAATCCATATTCAAACTCGATCAGTTCTAGTTTCGAAAAAGGAAAAAATGTATTGTTAACGAGCTTTATCATAACTTGTTATGATTTAGATAAATCTGTAATCTGTATCGATCATATGATCTCCTTATTTTCCTTTTTACTGTAGAAGGTTGAGCTGTAGGGTTTGATTTTCAGCTTTTTTTTTAGAGAGATATCTTCGTTGTCTTGTACAGTTTAGCTTTTCATATGGAAGTATATTTGAAGTGAAAAGAGGAGAAGAGAACGGATCTCTTCTTCTTTTCCTCATTTTGGATATCTCGTCTATCTAATCTAGTCTTTGAAAGTAGCGAAGATGAGTTTGAAAGCAGTTGACGAAGAAGATGATTTGGGGGTAGGGTTAAAAATTACTGAAGGGTAAATTTGACTTTTCCCTTTCAAATAAGGGTATTACTGTAAATACAAAAATGATTTTGAGCTGACATCAACATCTAATGGTTCCGTCTTAATGATTTGGGTCTTTTTGATAAATGTTTTGGAATTTTAGATAGTAGTTGATATTTTCAGAAATTTTGGGGGGTAGGTGATGTTTCTAAAAGTATTTGGGTAGTACGTGAAAATTTTCCTTTTTTTTAATGTTTTGCTTTGCCATATGGATAACTCGTTTTAGTTTGAACTTAACATTTTTTTTTGTGCAAATGTAACTTTGACATGTGTTTTTTTTTTCAAAATATATTTATGTAAACACCCAAAAGGGGCGATATTAATTCATCCTCAATGTGAAGCAATTGCGAAACAAAAAGAAGAAGGTTGTGTGGAAAACATGATTCCCATAGATTTGAGAATGGGTAAGAAATAGCCGAACATGCAATCGCATCTGAAATTGTATTGCAGTCAAGAATAAAAAAAGAAACCATAAAAGAGAGAGAGAGAGAGAGAGAGAGAGAGAGAGAGAGAGAGAGAGAGAGAGAGAGAGAGAGAGAGAGAGAGAGAGAGAAAGAAAGAACCATTGCTGCACAAATTTGATATCAAAAATAATTGTCGCAATCTGTACCGGTGGAGGACTCGAGAAGTTGTTGATACTGAAGACCAGAGTCTGGGAGACAGAAAGTAAATTCTTTCAACCCCCAAGTTAACTACCATTGACAAACTGTAATGGATCACCATAGCCTCACTGATAAGAACGGATGCTGGGAACTCTTATTTGGAGGCAACCCACTTCAGTTTACCATTTGGAAGAACCACACATCCAAGCCCCATCATACTAGGCATGGACTGTAAGACCTGCACTCCATGAACTTGGTCTAACCTTACGTTCTCATGTTGTGTCAGGTCTTCCTATCATAATCGGCTCAAGCTAACCAACCAGCTGAAGAGACCACAAAGCCAGGTAAGATACCAGAGTTTTGTAGGTTGTCCAGTCGAACAATTTGGATTGTCTGGTCCTTGTGTTTGGCGACCGGTCAGTCAACTGGTCAAGCCCGGAATCTGACTCCTAGATTAGGAAAGTTTCCTAATTTGAGGAGAGTGTTTTCCTAATTGAGAGATGACTTTATATGGAGACTTTCTTTCTCTATATAGGAGAAGTCCCTCTGTCTTCTCTTACCCTTTTGATCAAATCTTAAACCTTTTAATGGAGAGAAAGAGAAGAGGAGAAGGAGAAGAAAGCTTGGAGGGTAATGAAGCTCGAAGAAAAGAGGAGTTGCTGCAGAGAAGATTGCCGACGGTTTCTAACTTTCGACAACAAGGAATCAATGGTAGGCCCTTTGTTCCGTAGAATGTTATGGTGCTTAGGACGGAGACCCAGATTCACCACTGGTAGATCGACTCCATCATGATTCTATTACTAGATCTCTCAAATAACCTATAATAATTCTAGATGTTAAGGTTCTTTAGAGGACCAACCTTAAGGAATTAATAGCCATAGAGTGACCCTATGATGGATCCCATTATTAAGCCGAATGATCGACTCAAAAGGAATGCGGACTGAAAGACAAACCTGGGATATGACTCAAGAGTTGTCTAGTCCCTTGACCAATTGACTATATAGGAGATCGGAGAGGTGATTGATGACTCTCGAGAAGTCTACAAGGGCATGCGTACTGTAGGGGGTAGAGTATCAGGAGGAGTGCTAGCGGTGTGTGATCAGTCAGGCTTTAGCTCTATCTTTATCTTGTAATGGGTGTTGTGGGGCGACAGTAGTGCGTGATCCGTTAGGCATGCTTACACTCTCGTGTATGGAGGTGTGGTTGTAGCTTATCCAAACTTATACCAAACCAAATATATGAATTTGACATCATGCATATGTTTGTTGCATTGTTTTGTTTTCTCACTGAACTAAGTTGTGAGCTCATCCCATGGTATCATATTCTTTTAGTTTCTGATGATGCAGGTGTTACCGTCAAAGATTATATCTGTCACACCCCAATTCTAAGTAAACCAGAAGTGTGATGAACGGTCATAAGAACCAACGGCTCAAACCAGGATATCGTAAGACCGTGCCAATAATCCAAACCAAGCACATTCCACCTCACAGTCAGAGATAATAAAATAAATATCGAAAGTCTTTATTAATAATGAACTGAGTATCTAATGTGATAATTAATTACTAAACCAGTTTTCTCCAAATAACCAAGGCATAACTGAACATCTATTACAAGTTTCATAATCAAAATATAAAATTAAATCGAAGCATTATAAGACTCGCACGCCACGAACCCGGCTAACCATACGTTCTCGTGTTGTAACCATTCTTCCCATCATAATCAGCTCAAACGGACCAACTGTATGAAGAAACCACAAAGCTAGGTGAGCGAACCAGTCAAAACAGTCAAACCAATAAATTTGGTTTGTGTGGTCGCACGTGTGGTCTATCATATGGTCGACTAGGTTGAAACCGCACACGTGTGGTCAATTGTTTTGGAATTGTATGGTCGACAGATTATGTAACCACACCATCGACCGCATGAACCCAGATCAGACTCTGAGATTTAGAAACTTTTCAAATCAAAAGGGATCTCTTTCCTTATTGTAGAGGGACTCTATATGGAGAGTTTCTCCTTATAAAGAGGACGTCCCTGTACCCTCTCTCACTCTTTTGGATTAATCTCAAACCCTAAACCTAAGAGAGAAAGAGAGAGGAAGAGAAGGAGATTTAGAAAAAAAACTGAGAGGAAGGTTTTGCAGAGAAGGTTCTAGCTTTTTATAGTAAGCCAAGGTATGAAACTTATCTCTGTAGATGTAGATCCTATTGAATAAGGTTTTTTTATTATTGTGGATTGGGGAGTTAAACTAATATGATCCATGTGTTCCTTTGAGTAAATCTCAAGGATAACCATAAGGGATGAGTTAGGGTTAATGGTTAATGAGAAACAGTAAATAATGGCCATAGGATAACCATAGGATGAACCCAGGTGATGAGCCGAGAAATCGACTCAGGAAGAACTTAGATTGAAAGTAAAAATTGACCAAAAATTGTGAGGTCGCACATGCGGTTGCATGTAGTGCGACCACAGGATCGACTGTACGTCGTGTGGTCGACATATATTGAGACCACAGGAGTCGACCATACAATAACAACAAGTATATTTTGAGACCAGATAAGGTTTTTGACTACTATAACTTGAGAAAATTAACCCCTAACTCAAATACATTAATTATTGGGTAAAAGACAGTTACCTCCCCTGTAACTTACCTTATTGACCGTTGACCCCAAAGGTTTCAAAAAAGACAGTTACCTCCCCTAAATAACTATTAAAATCCAAATAGCCCCAATTTTTAACGGTGTTAAAGTTAAATTTTTTATGGACAACTCTACCCTCAACCTTTTATCCATACTTTAAATCTTATTACTGTTAAAAGACCAATATAACCCTTTTATATCCAACTAAAATAAACCCTAATCTCATCTTCTTCTCATTCTACCTCACGACATTTCCTATGGGGCGGAGATGAACTGTTGGACATAACTGTAAGCAGAGGTATTTCAAGCGACCAGTGAGGCATCTTCTTCTTCTCATCTTATAGTGTTGTGTTTAAATAATCCCCAATCACAGGCCAGATTACTAAAAACAATAAAAAATGGGGGCGGGGTGGGTTAGACTGTGAACCTAAAAATCGACATTAAACGATCCCAAAATTTGGGGGTTTCGAAGATGAAGCATCCTACTACTTATTAAAAGCTAATTAAAAGATAGTCCTTACAGTGCTTCTGTGCTTCAATGTTTGCAGCAGCAGGTAAGGTTTTGAATGGTGGGCAATGCTTAAGGATTTGCAGCGGTCAGTGCTTCATGCTTGGAACCGATTTGTGCTTCAAGATTTGAAGTGGTCAAATCTCCCAAGGATTTGCAGTAGTTTGTGCTTCAAGATTTCGAAGGAACATGGGAGCTTCAAGCTCCTTGCAATGACAAGATGAAACTGCTTCAAAATTTTAGCGAAAACATTTTGAAGACTCCTTACTGCTTCAAGATTTCAGAGGAAACATTTCGAATGATGAGCTGCTTCAATGTTCAAGGATTTGCAGTGGTGGAGAGCTCCGAAGATGACGACGATTCAAGGGTTTGGAAAACGGAATAACAGTGAGCTCGACTGTAGTGAGCAAGCAAGGAATTGGGGAATCGTTCGACTGGCAAATAGTAACCTTCCTAAATAGTAAGGGTAAAATGGGTAGTTCATATCTCTAAAAGGGTAGTTTGGTATTTAACAAACTATTGGACTCCCACCGTTACTATATAATGGAATATTCCTAGCAGGTGAGGTTATTTGGATTTTAATAGTTATTTAGGGGAGGTAAATGTCTTTTTTGAAACCTTTGGGGGTCAACTGTCAATAAGGTAAGTTACAGGGGAGGTAACTGTCTTTTACCCTTAATTATTTAGGTTTCCAACAAGTTCAAAGTAATTTCTAAAGCTTGGGAGAAGGTCAAACATCGTTTACAAGTGAGGGAACAAGATCTAAACTAACTGGATAATAACAAACTATGTTTCTTTTATTGCGTCCAATGACATGAATGATTCTATGCTTGTATGCTTGTAATGTGCATCTCACATGTCATCCAATATTACTGTTATATATCTGCTCATACATATTTATTCTTGTTTATTTATAACATGATGTTGATGCTAGGAATAAGTATGTGATTGTGTGTATGGTTGGTGTGTTGGATGCGAGTGGAGCATTAGGGGGAGAACGTGGCATTGTTGTTTGGCCTAGCCACTAGACTCTAGTTTTATCTCTACTCAGTCCTGCCCATTGACATAGTCATATCGTCATTACCTTAGCAGAATTATTACGTCGTAGGGCATCAGGGGAGGTGGTCTTAGACCGTGTGGTCTTTGACTCTGTCGGGAGGCCTTAGTTCTATCTCTATGGACATATTGAGGGATGCTGGGGTGAGGCCTTGGATACATTTGGATGGCATTAGGATTTGGTTAGTTGCGAGCCCAGTTTGCAAGCCCTACCAATAGAGGCTTACGTGTTGGTATGGGTAGGACATCAGGGGAAGTATTGACAGTATGTGATCTGGACACTTTAACTCTATCTTTCTTCCATGGTGGGTGCATGTGGGACGATAATGGTATTTGATCCATTAGACGGATTCACACACTCGTGTATATAGGTGCGGTGCCCACCAATCCTTTCTATAGCACAGTTGCAAACTTAAAATCAGACCAAAGATATGAATTGAATGCATACATATGTTTGCGCATTGTTTTGTTCACTTACTGAGCTCGTGTTGGAGAGCTGACCCTCGCGTAAGTTATTCTTTTAGTTGCTAATGATGCAGGTAATATCGTTGAAGACTATATGAATGCGCCAACGTATAGACACGTGGTGGCTATGGATAAGCAAGCTATGAAGGATGAATATGACTCGTCAAGCGAGTATTTCCACGATGTTTAGGCTTAGTGTTTAACTTTTGTATTTTGGTAATTATAATAGTTTGTTATATCTATGTTTTGGTTACTTGGAGATAACTGATTTATTATTTACTTATCATTGCAGACACTCAGTTCATTATTAATAAGACTTCCGTTATTTACTTTAATATCTCTAATTGATGTGGAATGTGTATTTGGTTTGGATTGTTGGCACGATCTTACGAGATCCTATGTCACACCCCAATTCTGATCCAACCAGAATGGTGTGAGTGAACCGCCATTGAACCAACGGTTCACACCAGGATCTCGAATAGACCGTGTCCCCTCATACAAACCCATTGCACATAACCACAATCAGAATAATAATAGTACAGCGGAAGTCTTTAAATAAATGAACTGAGAATCTATTGATAAATTTAAATAAAATATCTAATTATTCAAAATCCAAACATATAATATAACATCTTTACATCCACTTATTCCAACTGAAAATAACTGGAACAAATAAATAAAAATCAAATCAAAGATACACGCAGAAAGGGCACTCGCATGAAGCGTCATGCTCGCCCTCTCCTGCTTGTACACCCAGAGCAGCAATATCACCATATGCCGGAGCGTTCATATAGTCATTCACCGTGTAACCTGCATCAACATCTAAAAACAATGTACGTACAAAGGGTGAGCTCACAACTTAGCTCAGTAAGACAATCAGACAGTTTCACAATATTATGCATGAGTAACAATCATTTAATACTGTGGTCTGGTTTTAAGTTTGCAATGTGCTATAGAAATGTTTGGTGGCCCCCGCACCTCTATACACGAGTGTGTGGCACCTCATGGATCACACCCCCATTGGCCCACATGCACCCATCATGGAATAGAGATAGAGCTAAGATACCTCCATACCTCCCCTGATGCTCTACCCATACCAGTACCTAAGCCCCTACTGGCCAGGGCTCGCAAACTGGGCTCGCAACTAACCAATCCTATATGTCATCAATGTATGCTCTATCCCAGCACAACCGTCTACGGCATAGAGATAGAGCTAAGGCATTCCCACACCTCCCCTGATGCCTTATCCGCAACTAACCCACTAGGATAGATACATAACGCAGGTAGACCCTATCCCAACATAACTCCCTACGACATAGAGATAGAGCTAAAGCATCGTGGACAAGCTAGCGTCGACCTCGGAGACCACAATGCCACATAACCATGGCCAACCAAAGATCAACATTGGAGACCACCGTACCACACGACCTTCCCCTGATGCCCCACCCGTACCAAGTATGTTAAGACAGAATACTACAAAAGGTGCTAGTGTGAGGAACGATCCCAGGCCCATGCCCCACTCCACACACTAACGAAAATAATCACATGCTTAACAATCACATCCTATCAATGCATGAACAATAATAATAACTGAAAGTAAAGGATGGCATGTGAATATGCACAAACATCACATCATATATAATCAGGTGATTAACATCGACTTACTGTCCATTAATTATTAGGTTTAGGTCAGATTCCCTTACCTGATGCTCGTTTGTTAGCTTGCTCCACGTCGCAAGATCCAAATGGGAAGTCACAAAGTCCTACAATATTATTAGGGTTTCATTAGAATAGTTTTCTTAGGGTTTCATGTTGGTCGGAAACCAACATGGTTACAAAAATACACTCACAGAGCTGACTGGTGGCATGTACCGGTCGCAGCTCTGTGGGAAAGACTGGCGACCGGTATGGTCAGCCGGTCCCCACAGACCAGCCTCCCAAGGGATACCGGTGGCAACATACTGGTCGCACTGTGTGCAACCGGTATAGTCGATCGGTATGTCTCCGGAAGACCATACATGGGTTTTTTGACTGTCGTCGATCATCCTCCATGGATTTCCAAGGTTTCTCCTATCCATTCTAAATCTAAACTTGGAGTTAGAGTTATCCCCAACTCATTCAAGTCTTAATTCGATGAATATCATCTCGGAACTCGAATCTAGGGTTTGACGGCAACTTAGGGTTTATTGGCCAGTTTAGGGTTTCAGATCAATACCTACTTTGCATGGTATTGATCCACCCACACAACTATTCTAGAGTCATAGGGTAAGAAGAATGGTTAAAACACTTACCGTTGGCTGGCGTAGAGTGAGCTTCGTCGAACGACAATGGCGGCACCTTCTTCTTCTTCCTAGCTCCTTCTCCTTTCCAACCTCCTTCTCCTCTCTAAGGTTTATGAGAGATAATGGAAAGGATTTGAGGAGGTTTAAGGGTGTATTTATAGGCTAGAATTAGGGTTTAGTAACCCTATTAGGATTAGGAAAGTCTTAGATTCGAAATCAGGAAAGTGGGACCCTCAGAAGTCAACTTTCGGATTTCCACATTCAGCTGCGCAGAGCTGACCGGTCGATCGGTACCAAGACCGGTACCATCGACCGGTCAACATAAAATCATGTTGATTTGATCGTCTTTGGTCCGATTTCATACCTGTTTGTCATCCGCTCGTCCCGTCTGGCTCAGTGATGATCGGAAGACCTGCTACGACACAAAACCAAGGTTTAGACCGGATTTACGGAGTGCGGGTCTTACATCCTAGCTTGAACCGTTGGTTCTTATAGCAGTTCATCACACTACTGGTTAGTCCAGAATTGAGGTGTGAAAATAAAGGCACTGGAAACACTCGCACGAAGAGTCATGCTTGTTTTCTACAACTTGCATGTCCATAGCCGCCACATGTCCCTACGATGACGCATTCATATAATTCTCCACAGTGGTACTTGCATTATCAACTAAAAATCGACATCGAGGAATGAGCATACAACACGATTTAGTGAGTAAACAAAATAATGCGCAAGCATATGCATGCATTCAATTCATATCTTTGGTATAAAAGTTTGCGATGTGCTATGATAGGGATAGGCGATCACCACACCTCTATGCACGAGAGTGTGAGCACGCCCAACGGATCACACACCGCTGTCGCCCCACATTGCTTACTACAAAATAGAGATAGAGCTAGAGTACCCAGATCACACACTGCCAATACTCCCCCTGATACTCCACCCCTACCAATACATATGCCCCTACTGGCGAGGGCTTGCAAACTGCTTTCGTGTCTAACTAATCCTAAATGTCATTACAACTTTGTATCCAAAGTCTTACCCCTAGCATCCCTCAATACACCCATAGAGATAGAGCTAGGGTTTACTGGCATAGCTTACAACCCCTTTCCAGGGCCATGAGGATTGTCCATTGCTTGAGGCAGACCAAAATGATTCAGTTGGAAATAGAGGCTTTTGAAAAGCTTACCCTAATCGAGTGTTGCTTGTGAAGTAATGACCATCCAATCTTGTCTAGGAAGGTAATATTCTACCACCTCAGATCTTGAAACCCAGACCCCTCAAAAGTTAAGGAAGGTACAAGTTGTCCCAATTGGCCCCATGTATGTGCCTTTAACCATTTTTCTGACCATGCCAAAATTGACTAGCAGCCTGGTTAAGATATTAAAGTAAGCCATTTGATAGTTGAAAATGCATCATCGAAAATGGGGTTTGCCAAGGCCACAAATTTGATCATAACCTCAAGCCCAACCGGGACATTAATTCTTACTTCCATCCCACCACTCTCTTTAATGTGCGGTTTGTGATCTGTTGGAAAGCCTATGTTTTGGACTCACCAATTACCATTGGAAGACCAAGTTACTTGTAAGGTTAGAGGAGCACCTTGACACCCAAGATGTTCGAAAAAATACCCCAAAGCCAGATGGAGTGTTTTTGCTCAAGTACCTGATGTATGATTTGTCTAGATTAATTTCCTACCCTGATGCATGATAGTATGTATGCAGAACTCTCTTCAAAGTGCGTAGAAGGCTGTGAGAAACAACAAAAAATAATAGGTAGAGTCATCCGCAAACAATGAATGGGTTAACCTTGAATGGAGCCTTCACGAGTTGTTGTAGAGAGTAGAGAAGATAGATAGTACACAGGGTGTTGGAAATATTATTTAAAAGAATCCGACAATCTACAATCCCTCGGTGCAATAACTCTTAGATTCAAAATATCTAGTTATATCCAAGGCCCCATGTTTTAATTTAGATTATAAGCTGACCTATCTAACTCCTAATCCAGCCGATCATCTGAACGATCTCACCAGGGGGCACATATGAGCCAACCACCCTCAAGTAATGAAAAGGCTCGATCACCTAAAGCAACCCCCCACACATTTTAATGGGGGCACTTATGAGCCAGACAGTTCACGGTTCACCTCTGAGTAAACAGTCAGAGACTAGGTTGCAAAATCTTTTATAGTATTAATTTCCCATTTTAGGTGATTAACTCCTAGCAGTTGCGGAAATTACTGGAGTTTGGACAAAAACTCCTCAACCGTCGCCTCCCTTTCTTGTACTTGATCACCAATTCGAGCTGTTGCAGGAACTAAACTTTACATACTTCACCTGTCGTGCCTTTGTATTTATTCTTTCCCTTTTTTTTCAGAAAAATTTGGGCCGATCAAATCCTATTGGATCTTCATCTTTGAACATGAGTTCGTTCTCTATGTACCGTTGTCAAGAGTCTGTTCATAAGGGCTCTGCCCGAGAGGGTTTATGATAGGTATGAGAAGAGGTGAGGTTCTCAGATCTGTGTGGCGACACATATTAAGAAGGTTCAGTTTCTGTTGGCATGCATGGTTACACTGGTGGAATTTGGGAAAGAGGGGAATAGTCTAGTACTTCTTCTAGATTTATCCACTATGAAAGAGGTGACTCTTGACTAAGAACCTCCAGAATCCAAAGCACCTATTCCTCTATTTCTTAACAGTTTTTTTTCTTCAGATATGTGTTTGACAAGTCTTGTCATAAACCTTTTCTGTCGGTTTCCTGACGGTTGATCCAAGGACTGCCTATCGGAGCAAAGATTTAATAAACCCAATTTGTCAAAATCGCCCTTATTCTGTCTCTACAAACTGTAGCTAATAGAGGTTCATATACCGGTCATGAATCATGGTCACGGATTTTCTTAAGATTGGGCGATTTCTAGAGGAAAAAAAAAATAAAACCATCGCAAGTTTGCAAGTCGCAACAGGAGTGCAGCAATAATTTGATCTACACTAAGATCAAAGCCAACTGTTTTATATGTAAGATGAGGAGACTGAAATAATAATTTTAAATACTGTCTTTTCTTCATCAAACCACACACACCCATTCTTCTTTCTACGAATAACAAGTAAACCATACAAACAATTGAAGGATCCGATCAGTTTTATAATATATAAGTTTTGTTTTAATAAATGGGCTGCTACAAACCATTTTCGGATTAAAAAGGTGCAAAGCCAAGGTAATCAAGTCAAGGGGTACTTCTTCCAACCATGCATGGGCTATCAACAGGTGGCTTACAGAATTTTCCAAACACCACATCAGAATGGACATCGATTTTTACACCATCTATATCAACGGGTCACAAGTTTGACCATTATGGCTAGAATATTTCTCAGTTTGTCACTGAGCAAGGACCCAAAGAGACAGTAAATCAGTGGTCCAGAGTGACGATTTATCATGGTGGGGTCAGGCCCATTGATCCAAATACCATGATGGGGAGCCTAAAGTCTGCATTTAGCTATGTTCCAATTACTCAAGAAAGTGTCACCGTATCCACAAGTGCATGCGAAAAATCTCAAAATTCATTAAGATGGGAGAACAAAACCAAGACCAAGCCATGGTCGGTTCTCGATTTTCCCAAACAAAATTGTCAAAGTAATTTCTCGTAGAATTTTCAGTTATGAAACTCATATAATCTCAGTAATTATAGATAACAAAGACATTATGTATAAACCATTATAAATAGTCCTAAACTCAAACACAATCTTAAGAATTGTTGGAAATATTAGCACCATAAGGAAAAATATATTATTTAAGACTATCTAATAAACATATGATATTAAAGATAATATCAACAATCAAACCATATGATTAAGAATCTGAACAAATATAATGTAATATAATGAAATCTAAACACATACCTTATATGGTGTTAATAAAGAAAATAATTAGGGCTGAGTCGTGTTGGTCTCCTTAAGATTGTGTTTGCCCCCTATACGGTGCAACGGGTCCCTGCAAACCAACCTCCAAGATAAAACAGCCCTTCAGTAGGACACCCACCCAGTGTGCACTCACTGTTACGTGTATGCAGACCCGACAGCTAAGGTTAACAATCCTTTAAAACAAGGATGGAACAGACTCTATCGATAAATCAGAGTAGAGAGAGAGAGAGTTGGAAGGAGAAGGAAGAGAGACATGAATTTTGTATTCAAATCTTGAGTATTTTGGAATGAGGCAACATCCTTTATTTATAGAAGGCAAGAGCCTCTCCAAGGGTCACTACTAAGGGGTATGGGTGTACCTCTTCATACCAAAAGGTATAAGTCACCACTTTTCCAAAAAGGTACACTTGAATAGGTATGTATCCACACCCATATCCATATCCATTTCATTTCCATATCCATATCCATTTCCAAAAAATCTTATTTGCCGCATGATGCGTGTCGAGCGCAACCATAACTAAATTACTCTACCTATAATGAATAGTAATGATAAGTAAAGGTCGATCCACAGAGACTAGTTAATCAAATTGTCTACTTACCAAGAAAAAATGGGGGGTTTTCTTCTGTAATTTAATTGACAATAAAATTAAATAACAAAAATTCAATGGAAGATGATGTCGATTCAAGGAAATTTACTCACGGCTGCAAATTGATCACTGACCTCATATATATTATTCTCTATTAACATATTTAAACAAGAATTATCAAAAAGCCAGACAATCCTTACCTTCCCTAATTTCATTAATTTGAGCCTAACACACAATTTAATTCTTATCAATAAACCAATTGGTATTAAGCAATCCTCATGAATTTACTGATAGTATTACACTCTTGGAGGGAGTTAAAGATGAACAACAATCTAACAAACGTCGGATTATTTAATTCTTTCTATGTTTTCTTTAAGCAAGTAACAAAAACTTGGATCATAATTGTTCTGCTCAATTGCTACTTTTTCTGAACTACATAACAATTACGGATTATGGATTCAGGTTAGCAATAAATCACATAACTCAATCAATTAATAAGCCTCTTAATAAACTGAATCATACAGTCATTAACTTGAAAAATCAAGAAACACAGATATTTTAATAGAAGAATAATTAAAATTAAGAACAAAATCTCACAATTATACTAACCGGATTGAATTCCCCTTGAATCGACTAAAGAACTTAGCTAGACATGATAGAAAAGAAAGACAAAAGAAATAAAACTATCTTCTCAATAATTCTTGGATGCTCTATTACGTAGCCTTTACATTGCTTAAATAGCCAGAGTAGAGAAGATAAAAACTAGTATGTCTAGAATTGACAAGCTTATTACATAAAAATAAAGATTAAACAAAATCCTCTTACCTAGATTAGATAGAGAATCATTCCATTATTAACCAAATGCCACCTCTAGATTTTTCAATCTTTGTAATATTCCATAAAGGTATATATTATCCTCAAGATTCCTGACAATCAATCAAATCCTTCCAATAATAAACCTTCTATGTGTGGTAATCTTCCTTCTCTGGTTTCAATTCAAATCAGCTTTCCATATCTGATTTTTGGATCATGTTTGATTTCTAGAATTCTTTTCACATTAAAAACCTGCATGAAATTCAAAAGGTCATTATTGAAAATATCAGAATTTCTTTTATTTTAAACAAAATTACTAATACTTTCCACCAATGTTTTATATATAAAGAATCATCAAAATGAGTACCATAAGACATATAATATGTTAAATGGACTAAATGTTAGGGAATTACGCCACGCTGGCTATATCACCTCGACACATAGGACCGGATCAGCGAGCCACGTGGAGTTCCCCTATTCGGCGCCAGAAAACTCCTTCACCCATTCAAAATGCAAGAGCAAAAGGGTAAAAGTGGCATTTGGAAAATATGCACTATTCACTATAAATAGAGTAAATCTCGAGATTTCAGGTACGAAAATATTTACTATTTACTGCTCATTCTTGAGATTAACGCTCTGACACTTGGGACGGAGAATCTCGCCTTACCCCACATATCTTTCTAGAATATCTTTGTAGGCTCGACACTGAGCCCACTGACTGTTCACAGAGCCCTAACTTTGGCATCGGAGTGGACCCGGGGCATCTGGCCCGCCTCCCTTTGTCTTTGCTTGTCTTGCAGGTCTAGTTAGCTTGGTGGACCTACAGGACGGATCAGGGCCGAAACAGTTTGGCGCCCACCGTGGGGCCAGAGATTTAACGTCAAAAGGTTAAAAACCAGAGAAAAGTCTTTAAGTTATGAGTCCAAGAAGAACCTGAAGCCAGATGATTAGTCCCAACCCCCCTGTGATCGATCAACGGGTAAATCCCGAAGAAGGAGATAGGTCTGAAATGCGGTCTAGCAGGGACCGAGGAAAACGCGTGGCTGACCCAGCCCCCGCGCATGAATCCTTTGTCACATACGAACAGTTTGAGACCGTAGCACAGCAGCTTGCAGTGCTAACTCGATTTGTACAAAGGTTACAGTTCCCAGCCGCAGAAGCTACATCTTGTCCCCCTGTCAGAGTCGTCCCACCAGCAGACCCACATAGGGAGACTAACCTCCCCAGAGAACCCCGTCACCACCTTGGGTGAGGTGAAGCTCGACCCATGAGACCGAGAACCAGCGCTCGCCCTGTCCCAGAGTTGAGTGGCACGGGATCAACGTCGCAGTGCGGAAGAATCCCTGCTCGAGAAAGGCTCGGCCCTCAGCCTGGAGCAGCACCTCGACTGGATGAAGACGCAATGGATGAGCTTTTGGTTCCACGGCATATAACTCTACCAGAGGTTGTCATGGGTGTAGACAAACCAAGTGCTCCCATGGACCCAGAGGTAGCGGCAACATTAGCGGACCAACTGGCGGCATTGCACCGAAAGGTCGAGACCATGGAGAAGGCCGGAGTCGCCCAGGACGAAGATAGGGATTATTCAATAGATAACCCTCTAACCGACATTATCATGAGGGTACCCTTACCCAAGCGGTTTACCATGCCGCTGGTAGACTCTTATGATGGATCTACAGATCCCATCGACCATCTGAACAATTTCGTGGGCGCAATGGTCCTCCACGCGAACCCCAACGCCATTATGTGCAGAGCCTTTCCCCTTACACTAAAAGGCGCGGCTCGGATGTGGTTTAACAACCTACCACCACGGTCTATTGACTCTTTTAAGACCATGGGCAGACTATTCAGAATGCACTTCCAAGGAAGCAGGGTGCAGCGAAAGACCAACACACACCTGATGAATATGAGACAGAGGTCCGGTGAGACCCTGAGGGCCTTCTTGGCCAGATTCAACCTTAAAGTACTACAAGTGAAGGACATCGATGAGGCAGTTCACTTTGCCACACTGAGAGCAACGGTCACTGACCCGAAGCTCAGATTCTCTATAGCTAAAAAGGAACCGGCAGACTTGCAGGAACTCTTGGCACGGTGCGAGAAGTTCGCCACTGCCAACGAAATCTACGAAGCAGGCAAAGGCCTAGTCGATACTCCGCACAAGCGAACGGATTAGAGGCAAGACCTCACACGGCCAGGAGAGAACAAGAGGTCGAGGAGAGAAGAAGCGCGGGCTAGAGGGTTACTCCAGAAAAAATTCAGTGATTATACCCCACTCAACCGGTTCCTCGGGGACGTGTACACCCTCATTGCTAATGACAGGTATTTACAGAGGCCCCAGAAGATCGTGACCGAAGCAAAAAGGAGAAACCCGAACAAGTATTGCCAGTATCACAGAGACATCGGCCACACTACCGATGAATGTCGGAACTTGCAAGCAGAGATAGAAGACCTCATCCAATGAGGGTATTATAAGCAGTACGTGGACCACAATGCTCCGAGAGTTCCGCCTACTGCAGCCGATGATCGGAGAAGACAACCTCCCCCACCTCGGGCGAGGACTCCAGAGAGAGAGCTGAGAAGGCAAGAAGAAAGAGAACCCAGGAGGGGTGAAAGAAGAGAAGTCCGAAGGGATCCTCCTAGGGAGGATAGGAGAAGAGACAGGGAAGCTGAGCCCCGATATCAAGAGAGGCACCATGATCAGGAGTCGGCTCAGCATGTGGAAAGAAGAAAAAGAGGACCCACTCCGGCACATTAAGACATCGGTGTCATCCTCTGCCAGTTCGCTAGCACCCCCCAGCAGATACATGAACGAGGCAGAGTATTGAACTCCTTACAAACTCGGGGGAGGACAAGGCTGAGGATGGACCCTAGATTGGCAAGGCAACGCATGGACCAGACACGACCTCCGCCTCCATTGTACGTCATCGATCCACTTTCAACAGAGGACATTCCTTACGAGCGCGTGTACATGGTCAGGCGTGCAAAGCCCAGATGTAGCCCAACGGTTAGCCATGACATTCCCAGAGCAGCAATAATCAAACTAGGGCGCGGTGAGAGTTCGTCAAGCAGCCGACCTATATTGGCCGAGATGGCCAGCTCGGCCACGGATGACAATATCATAATCCACCGACCTCCATTGGCCGAGGTGGTCACCTCGGTCTCAGAAGATTCAGAGGACAGTGAAATTTGTGATCCTTTCACACAAGGGCGGAAGGCCATGACCATCATCGGTGGTCCAGCGACAGGAAACACTTCGGCCAAGGCCAGAAAGGCATATGCAAGAAGCGTCAAATCGATGGAATGGCCAGGAAAGAGAGTCCGCACAGGGGACTACTTGACCTTCAGCGACGAAGATCTGTGCAGACTCGAACTGCCTCATGAGGATGCCATAGTGATCACTATGAGAATAGAAAATAGTGATGTTCATAAGATCATGGTGGACACAGGCAGCTCCGCCGACATCATATAATGGCAGGCCTTCCAACGCATGGAGATCCCGCTTGAGCGGTTGCTACCCGTGGACTACCCCCTGTTCAGTTTCTCGGGTGACCTTGTCAGTGTGAAAGGATCTATTCGATTGCCCTTTCAGACAGACACTTATCCACGGGAATCGAGGATCACCATGAATTTCCTGGTCATCGATGTCCCATCATCTTATAATGCTTTGTTGGGTAGGTCCGGAATGATTGCACTTAGGTCGGTCCCGTTTCCATATCACTTGGTCATCAAGTTCCCTACCCCCAGAGGAGCGGGGCAGTGCCGAACAGATCAGCTAGTGTCCCGTAAATGTTATTCGGCCGAGCTCTCGGATTTCAAAAAGCCAGCCCAGGCCCTATGTCACACCCCAATTCTGCACCATTCAGAACGGTGTGATGAACCGCTAATAAACCAACGGTTCAACCAAGATCTCTAATAGGCCATATCCATTAAAAATAAAACCATGCACATCCACAACCATAATCAGAATAAATACACAATAGCGGAAGTCTTATAGTAAATGAACTGAGAACTCTAACTGTAATAATCATAATTAAAATATCAAGTTATTGTTGTATCTACTGAGACATAAATAAATAAAATATAAATTACATCCCTTTATAAATTCAAATAAAATCCTAATAGAATACGCATGAGTTACACTCGCATGAGGGGTCATGCGTATCTACTAAGTTTTCGGCTTCCATTGCAGCAATATGCGCATACACTGGAGCACTCATATAATCTTCAACTGTAGTACCTACATCATCAACTAAAAATATTCGACGTCGAGAGGGTGAGCACACATCATGGCTCAGTGAGCAAACAAAACAATGCAACAAACATATGCATGCATTCAGTTCATATCTTTGGTCTGGTAAATAAGTTTGCAATATGCTATAGAAAGGATAGGTGGCCAAATGTCACGTTTATTGACGCCGCACCTCTATACACGAGTGTGTGAAGCCGCCCAAAGGTAACATTTATTGTCGTTCCACATGCACCCACCATGGACAATGTACACGCAAAGGTCACGTTTATTACTGTACCCGTTGCCCATACCAACACGTAAGCCCCTGCTGGCGAGGGCTCGCAAACTGGGCTCACAACTAACCAATCCTAATGCCAATAAGTGTATCCAAGGCCTCACCCCAGCATCCCTCAATACGTCCATAGAGATAGGGCTAAGGCCCCCCCGACAGAGTCAGAGACTACACGGTCCGAGACCACCTCCCCTCATACCCTACGACGTAATAGTTCTGCTAAGGTAATGGCGATACGACGATGTCAGTGGACAAGACTTGAGTTAGAGATAGAGCTAGAGTGCTGAGGCCCTGCCTATGACACCTCCTCCTGATACTCGCTTACATCAAGCACACCAACCACACACATACATTTACATGCCTATTCCTATCATCATCATCATCATCATCATGTTATAAATAATAATTTAAATATGTAAGAACATGAATAATAGAAATATTGGATGACATGTTGAATGCACATAACAAGCATACACGCATAGAATCAATCATGACATTGGACTCAAGAATAAAATAGTTTATTATTAACCAATTAGTTTAGGTCTTGTTCCCTCACCTTTGCTTGATCGTAGGTCCTCTTTCAAGCTTTAAGAATCAACTAAATATCAATATTATATCACTAGAAGACCTAATCAAGTCGATAGAATTTAATTAGAATTAATTCTGATTTTAAAAGCATACTGTTAACTGGGGGTCGATGCCAGGGTCGGAGGTTCCATCGACCCTGGGTGCGACCACCCACAGTCTGGACTTTCCGAACACTGGGGGTCGATTGTTAGGGTCTGGTAGGGTCGATTGGCCATCGACCCCTCGTGCGACCCCCTGTGGGTTTCGTCGAATTTTCATCCTTCAATCCATTCCTTCGTGTTTGGGGTCCTATGGCTTGCTTCTACAATCCATTCCACACATGTTCTATGGTCTAGAACCGTAGTTCATTCACCTATATGGTTTTTATGATTTCCCCAATGGTTTTCCATGAAAACCTAACCATGGATGGATGATTTGGGTTTCTCCTAGTTCATTCCCTCTTCACTATCCATTCTAAGGTTTATAGAATTACATGGAGATAGTACCCATACCTGAGAATTAGGCTTGTCTCTCTGAAGCCTTCTCTTTGATCTTCTTCTCCACTTTCCTTCTCTTCTCTTTCTCTTATCCTTCTCTTCTCTTTATCTCAATCCAATTAGGGTTTTAAAAGGAGTGAAAGAGGCTTAGGGACGTCCTATTTATAGAGTAGAAACTCAAAAAATAAGTCCCATTGAGATTATGAAAGAATCCCATTGAAATTTGGAAAATTTCCAAATCACGGTTTTTGTCGGCAGATTGGGGGTCGATGAGGGGGTCGAAGATCCCGTCGACCCCTGGTTCTAAAATGTCCGACCCCCGGTTAAAAACTCAGGGTCTAACTTTCTATCTTGGGGGGTCCGACCCTGCCTAGTTGGGTGTGCGACCCTCCCCTTATTTTTAGTGTTTTTGGGTTAGTTTAATACCTGGGATCGTAATCTCCTTCACGCACTTGATCCATTTGGCTCGACCATGATGGGTAGACCTGGTTCAAGGTGGTAAGACCGGGTTAGTTTCATACGGGTCTTACACCCTACAGGTGCAAATTGAAGATCTGTGAGACGATCCAAAGCAGCATAGAGGCGCACCCGCTGAGGACCTGGTCCAGGTCCCCCTAATAGAGGAGAACCCAGATAGGACGATCTAGATAGGATCATCCCTCGTCGAGCCACAGAGGACTGAGCTTGTGAATTTCCTAAGGGCTAACGCCGATATCTTTGCCTGGTTGGCGGCCGATATGCCAGGCATCCCAAGGGAAGTGGCGCAACATTGCCTTAATGTGGACCCCCACCGCCGGCCAATAAGACAGAAGAAGCGATCATTCGCCACATCTTGTCAGTGGATCATTGATGAGGAAGTGGGAAAATTACTTGATGCTGGATTTATCCGAGAAATTCACTACCCAGAGTGGCTCGCCAACGGCGTCATGGTCCCAAAAGCTGGGGACAAATGGCGTATTTGCATCGACTTTACTGATCTCAACAAGGCTTGCCCCAAGGACAGTTCCCCCTCCCCAGGATTGATCATATCACACCCCAAATTCTAATCCAACCAGAATGGTGTGAGTGAACCGTCATTGAACCAACGGTTCACACCAGGATCTCGAATAGGCCGTGTCCATTCATACAAACCATTACACATAACCAACCATCAGGATATAAATATTACAGCGGAAGACTTTAAATAGAATGAACTGAGTATCTATTGATAATTTAAATAAAATATCCAATTATTCAAATCCAAACATAACTATAATATCTTTTACATCTCTTAATACCAAACAAAAATAACGGGAACAACTAAATAAAAATCCATCACAAGTATACACAGAAAGGGCACTCGCATGAAGCATCATGCTCGTCCTCCCCTGCTTGTACATCCAGGGCAGCCACACCACCGTAAGCCGGAGCGTTCACGTAGTCGTCCACGGTGTATCCTGCATCAACATCTAAAAGCAATGTATATACAAAGGGTGAGCTACCAACACAGCTCAGTAAGACAATCAGACAGTTTCACAAGATTATGCATGAGTAACAATCAGTTTTATGCTGTGGTCTAGTTTTAAGTTTGCAATGTGCTATAGAAAGGTTTGGTGGCCCCCGCACCTCTATACACGAGTGTGTGGCACCTCATGGATCACACCCCCATTGGCCCACATGCACCCATCATGGAATAGAGATAGAGATAAGATACCCACGTACCTCCCCTGATACTCTACCCATACTAGTACCTAAGCCCCTACTGGCCAGGGCTCGCAAACTGGGCTCGCAACTAACCAATCCTATATGTCATCAATGTATGCTCTATCCCAGCACAGCCGTCTACGGCATAGAGATAGAGCTAAGACATTCCCACACCTCCCCTGATGCCCTATCCGCAACTAACTCACTAGGATAGAAACAATACGCAGGTAGACCCTATCCCAACATAACTCCCTACAGCATAGAGATATAGCTAAAGCATCGTGGACAAGCCAGCGTCGACTCGGAATCCACAGTACTACATAACAATGGCCGGGACAACATCAATATCGGAGACCAACATACCACGACCTTCCCCTGATGCCCCACCCGTACCGAGCATGTTAAGACAGAATACTACAAAAGGTGCTAATGTGAAGAGCGATCCCAGGCCCATGCCCCACTCCACACACTAACGAAAACAATCACATGTCTAACAATCACATCCTATCAATGCATGAACAGTAATAATGACTGAAAGTAAAGGATGGCATGTGAATATGCACAAAGGACACATCACATATAATCAGGTGATTAACAATAATTTACTGTCCATTAATTATTAGGTTTAGGTCAGATTCCCTTACCTGACGCTCGTTCGATAACTTGGTCCACGTCACAAGATCCAAACGACAAGTCACAAAGTCCTACAATATTATTAGAGTTTCATTAAAATAACATTCTTAGAGTTTCATGTTGGTCGGAAACCAACATGGTTACAAAATACCCTCACAGAGCTGACCGGTGGCATGTACCGGTCGCAGCTCTGTGGAAAAGACTGGCGACCGGTATGGTCAGCCGATCCCCACAGACAACCTCCCGAGGGATAGCGATCGCAACATACCGGTCGCACTATGTGCAACTGGTATAGTCGACCGGTATGTCTCCGGAAGACCATACATGGGTTTTCGACTGTCGTCGATCATCCTCCATGGATTTCCAAGGTTTCTCCTATCCATTCTAAGTCTAGTCTTTGAGTTAGAGTTATCCCCAACTCATTCAAGTCTTATTCCGATGAATATCATCTCGAAACACAAATCTAAGGTTTGACGGCAACTTATGGTTTATTGGCCAATTTAGGGTTTTAGATCAATACCTACTTTGCATGGTATTGATCCACCCACACAACTAACATAGGGTAAGAAGATGGATTCAAACACTTACCGTTGACTGGCGTAATGAGAGCGTCGTCGAACGGTAATGGCGGCACCTCCTTCTTCTTCCTAGCCCCTTCTCCTTTCCAACCTCTTTCTCTTCTCTAGGGTTTGTGAGAGACAATGGAAATGATTTGAGGAGGTTTAAGGGTGTATTTATAGGCTAGAAATAGGGTTTAGTAACCCTACTAGGATTAGGAAACTTCTAGGATTCGAAATCGGGAAAGCGGGACCCGCGAGAAACCAATTTCCAGATTCCCGCACATTGGCTGCAAGAGCCATACCGGTCGACCCGGTACCAAGACCGGTACCATCGACCGGTATACCTAAAATCAGGTATAATTGGTCGACTTCGGTCCGATTTTGTACCTGTTTGTTATCCGCTTGCCCCGTTTGGCCCGGTGATGATCGGAAGACCTGTCATGACACAAAACCAAGGTTTAGACCGGGTTTTCAGAGTGCGGGTCTTACAACTCCACCACCCTTAAAAGAAATTTTGTCCCAAAATTTGTATATAGGTTTCACAACTCCCCCACCCTTAAAAGATATTTTGGCCTCGAAATTTGAACGTACCTTGATCGTCGAAAAGGTTAGGGTACTCCTTCTTCATCGCGCTCTCTTCTTCCCAAGTAATTTCCTCCACAATTTGGCTTCTCCAATGCACCTTCACATAGTGGATATCCTTGGTTCGAAGTTGCTGAACTTTTCGACTTGAGAGCATTACAGGCCCACTTCGAAAGTTAAGTCTTCGGTCAAGTCCGGAGGATCGTGATCAAGATATGGCGATGGATCTCTGACATACTTCTTCAGTAATGATACATGGAACACATTATGAACGCTAGACATAGATGGTGGTAGAGCCAATTGATATGCTACATTACCACGTCGGGTCAATATCTCATACGGTCCCTTTTTACCAAACCGTTTCAGTCCTCGCACCGGTGATACCTTCAAGAACACTTTGTCACCCACTGCAAACTCCAGATCTCGACGTCGGTTATCCGCATAGTGCTTCTGCCGAACTTGAGCTGTCTTTACTCTCTCTTTGATCTGATCAATCACTCGGCAAGTTTCTTCAACAAACTCTGGTCCTACAATTCTTCTTTCTCCCACCTCGTTCCATAACAGAGGTGTACGACACTTCTTCCCGTAGAGTGCTTCATATGGGGCCATCTTGAATCCAAGGTAAAGTCAGGATTGCTCGTACCCTTCTCTAAGTCTTCTTGCATTGTCTTGAGATACGGATCCTGAAGGATTGCTACCTTGACTTCATCAACTAGATCCGGTGAGATCTTCAAAGCTGCGAACATCATGGTGAACTTATGAATTAAGCCTTGCTCAACTGGATATTCTGCAGTCTCTATAATATGTTCTTCATCAATTTCCATTGAACTCGAGGCTGCAGCACACAATGCAGCATTTGTACTTGGTCCTGCCTCAGGTTTCGATGCCCACTTTCTACTTAAGGCGTCAGCCACAACATTTGCTTTGCCCGGATGGTACTGGATGTCACAATCATAATCTTTTAATAATTCCAGCCATCTCCTCTGTCTCATATTCAGATCCTTCTGAGTGAAAAGGTAGGTTAAGCTCTTGTGATCTGACTTGATCTGAAACTTCTCACCGTACAAGTAGTGTCTCCAAGTCTTGATTGCATGTATAACCGCTGCTAACTCCAAATCATGCATAGGATAGTTCTTCTCATGCTCCTTTAACTGTCTTGATGCGTAAGCAATCACCTGTTCTCCTTGCATCAATACACACCCGATACCCAACCCCGAAGCATCCGTATATAAAGTAAACGGTACGCTTGGTTCTGGAATGGTCAAGATAGGTGCAGAGACTAGTCTTGACTTCAAAGTCTGAAAGCACTTCTCACACTCGTCTGTCCATATGAATTTCTCTCCCTTCTTGGTCAATCTGGTGAGTGGAACAGCGATCCTGGAGTAATCTTCCATGAATCTTCTATAATAACCAGCCAACCCAAGGAAAGTACGAATCTCCGCAATAGATTTTGGTGCTTCCCATCCTACTATAGCAGCTATCTTGCTTGGATCAACCTTGATACCGTCTTCAGATACAACATGGCCCAAGAAAGCCACTTCCTTCAGCCAAAACTCGCACTTCTTGAATTTTGCATAAAGCTTCTCTTGTCTCAGCCGTTGTAGGGCTGCCCTCAAATGTGCTGTATGAGTCTCCATGTCCTTAGAGTAGATCAATATGTCATCGATGAATACGATGACCGAAGTGTCCAACATATCATGAAACACTCGGTTCATCGGTTCCATAAACGACGGTGGAGCATTGGTCAACCCGAAGACATAACTAGAAACTCATAATGCCCATACCTGGCCCCGAAAAGCGGTCTTGAATATCTCCGTCCTTGATCTTCAATTGGTGATACCCTGATCGGAAATCGATCTTTGAGAAAACCTTTGCACCCTGTAGCTGGTCAAACAAGTCATCGATCCTAGGCAAAGGATACCGATTCTTGATCGTCAACTTGTTCAGTTCACGGTAGTCAATACACAGCCTTACACTTCCATCCTTCTTCTTGACGAATAATACAGGTGCTCCCCAAGGCGATATACTAGGTCGTATGAAGCCCTTATCCAACAATTCTTGTAATTGGGTCTTCAACTCCTTTAACTCGGTCGGGGCCATTCTGTATGGTGCTTTAGACACCGGCGCCGAACCTGGCATAAGATCTATTACAAATTCTGTAGCCCTGTCCGATGGTAAGCCTGGAAGCTCCTTTGGAAATACATCTGGGAACTCCCGAACCACATCTATATCTTCCATCTTGAGTGACTCTGCCGTGAGATCGACTACAGATACTAGATACCCCACTCCCCCTTTCTCTAGGCATCGCTTGGCTTTTAGGGCAGAGAGAATCAGCTTCCGCTTCCTAGATAGCTTGATCCCAGCGAAACTATACTCCCTTCCCTCTTTGTCAGTAAGCACAAGCTTCCTTTCACCACATAAAAGGACGGTCGAATGATGGCCTAGCCAATCCATTCCCAGGATGACATCAAAGTCTGCCATCTCAAGTAGTACTAGGCTTGCTTCTAAGTCTCGGCCCTCAATACATACAGTACATGGTCCATAATATTCGGTTAAAGCCACTTCGACTCCTAGTGGAGAGCGAACTATCAAGCTTGGGTTCAAATGCTTGATTGGTAACTCCATTCGCTTCCCAAAAGAAATAGAAACAAAGGTGTGCGTGGCCCCAGAGTCAAATAATACTCTGGCGGGTATACCAGCTACATTTACAATTCTTGGAATTTATTGCCCCTTAGTTCTACATGCTCATGCAAAATGAAAGAATAAGCCAAATAGTAAGGGATAGAGTCGTAGCAGTTACCACATCAGGTGATGCAGCTGCCTCTTCAGTGGTGATCGCATAAACTCTTCCTTGCTGGGGCGGTTGCTTCTTAAGTAGAGTGCAGTTCCTTGCGACATGTCCCAGCTGCTGACAGTTATAACATTTGATATTTGGGTTGTGTCCAAGAACCGTGGCACGGGTGGTGCCGGGTTGTTTCTCGCGCAGTCTTGTAGCGGTCCGAGCCACTGTATGGGCGGAATGGTCTAGTATTACCGCCACCCGAGCTCTCACTAGCGGGTCTCTTCACTCCCCCGCTTACGAGCAAAAAAAGCTGTCCCTCCGACCGGACTCTATCACTCTAGCAACCTGCACACGGCCTCGTTGTAGATCTTCTTGTCCAAACCCAAGATATGCTCTCTGATGCTTCCACGTAGTCCCATAGTGAACCTACGTGTCTTGGTCTCTTCTTCTTGCATACTTGCCGGTGCGAAGAAGAATAGCTCTTCGTACCTCTGGCGATAAGCATCTACGGTCGACCGAGACTAGCTGCAGATTGAGAAACTCTCTCTCCATTTGATCTCTGAAGCTCTTCGGAAAGTATTTATCAAAGAATGCAGTTTTAAACACTTCCCAATCCACCAGTGTATACTTGGTTTCCAGATATGTCCGTGTAGAATTCCACCAAGAATTTGCATCTTCTTTCAGAATGTGAGTGACAAACAAAACCTTTTCCACTTCTGTACAAGTCATCAATCGGAAGTTCTTTTCCATCTCTGCAACCCACTGTGCTGGCCACAACGGTTTCCCCGTCCTACCGGTGAATGATGAAGGCTTCAACTTCAAGAATCTATCCACTGACCTGCTCAGATCATGCTGCCCCTGAGTGTTCATTTCGTACCATGGTGGTGGATACGGATAGGCTCCCGGGTACGCAGAAGGCAACGGAGACTGATGCGGTGGTGGTATGTTCTGTGCTTGGCCCATCGGTCTTGGGCTACCCTGCATCGGTTGTGAAGTATTTCTCTCTCCAGACTCAGGCGTACCTCCCGTGGGAACAGAACCTGTTGGCCTGAGCATCTTCGATTACCTCGCTCGGGAATTCCTTTTATTGAGCTTGCATCTGATAGACCAGGTTTGTAACAATGGTCTCAGAATCCCTGTGGGGCGGCCCAGGTAAATTTGTTGGTACTTCTGGGACCTGTTCCTCCTCCACTTTAGGACTTGGTTCTCTAACCTGGTCTCGTTCAACCTGTTCTTCTTTTAGACGCATCCTGGCCTGATGACACTTTCGACCCCTACGACCGTTTCCTCCCACCATCTCAGACTATTCTGTTTGGATCTGAGAATAAGACATAACATGTGAGAACCACAATAATAGTAGTGTTAGTCTTGAACAATACAAGGGAAAACAGTCGAGAAGTAACATTTCAATTTACACAATTTTTAAAAATTTTAAATTCAATTTTCCCGGCTCTTTGGTGCGTACCGGTCGCAACATACCGGTCGCACCTTGGGATATCTTTGCGGCCGGTATAGTCGACCGGTCAGAATTAAAATTCTGACCGAGACATAGCGGTCGCAACATACCGGTCGACACTCTGTATACAGTGTTGCGACCGGTATAGTCGACCGGTCAGAATAAAAATTCTGACCGAGACATAGCTGTCGCATATATCTGGGTGATACCGGTCGACCGGTATAGGCAAAACCGTCGACCGGTATGCCTATACTGGTTATAAAATCGGGAAAAAGTGAGATTTTCTCACTTTTTCTCCTCCTTTCTTTTCCGGTGGCGATTCTTCTTTGGAGACTGAGTTGCTACAGTCCGACCGGTGCTTTTTGAAGGCGATTTCTTCCACTCAAGAGCTAGTACATCGTCTCTAGGTATGATCCCTCCCTCCCCATCATCTCTTTATCATTTTCCCATATCGTCTATATGTAAAAATTTAGGTTTTTCTTTGTTCGAGATGTTTCAACCGTAGGAACTCTTTTCCTTCGGCTTGGAAAGGGTTTAGGGACCCCCAAGAGCAAAAGCCCTCAACTAATTTGGGGTTCCACCGAATGGTTTACATAAAAATCGATTTTTTTCATATTTTGACCTAGGTTTTCAAAAAAAATTTCGAAATTTCTAATTTTCCTTAAATTCTTGAAATTTCTCCTTTGAATTGCTTGTGATTGGTTTGTCGAAGAGTGTGGGGGTTACATAAGTCCTCCTCCCCATGTTTTTGGGTGAGTTCGAGGCTTTTTCCCAAATTACTGTCGTTATGCTGCCGAAATTTTGGCAATTTTCGACAATTTCTAACTTTTCTCTTGTTTTTATTTTGTTTTGTAGTTTAAATGGCTCCTAGACGTGCTCTCGGGAAACGCCCTCATGGCTCTAGTTCTCGGGCTCCCTCACCACCAGTTCCACAGCTAGATGAGCTATGGTTTCGTTCCTTGGAAGCACAAGCTCGGTTTCCATGGTTCGATAATAAAAGTATTGAATCAAGGCGCCGGGTCAATATTGAGCAACTGCACCAGTTCAATGTGGAGGCAGCTTTTGGCGCTCTAGGTTGGTTGCCGGTTATTTCCTACACACAGACTACACGACCCAACTTGGTCAAGCACTTCTATGCGAACTTGGAACTTGAAGGGGATGTCGAAGATCCGAACCAGTGTAGGGATCTACGCATCACCAGCTATGTCCGGGGTATACATATTTCATTTAACACCCACCAGTTGGCTGACCTTCTTGGGATTCCCAACGATGGAGATTTGGTATATTGCGCCCCCAAGGCGAAATGTTATTTGACTGACGATTTGCACCGAGAGATAGCGCATCAGATCTTAAACCCTGGAGCCCCTATGAAGGCGGCTAGCCTGAGACCTATACCTCGGATATATAGTCGCATTATTCAGCACAACATAGTACCACAGAGCGGCCACTACGAGTGAGTTGTCCCGACACCCGAGACGTCACTTATTGCGTCTGCACAGCGTAGCGGATCTCACTTCCCTATCTCATCATCCGGACTATGCATCGTGCGGCCGTGGCCGATCGGGCTAGCAACCTTCCATATGGCCGTCTCGTCACTTTCCTTCTTCACCGTTTGGGCGTGAGCATGAGAGGTGAGGTATCCGTTGAGGACACCATGACATCCGACATCGACTGGGATGCTATTCAGAGGATGCAGATGGTCGATCTGCCGGTTAGTGACGACGAGTTGGAGGCTCGCCCTCGTCCACTTGGGAGAGTAGCAACGGCAGCCAGGCAGCAGCGCGGCCAATGCGGCCTATGCGGCGAGATAGGTGATGACGATGATGACGATATGGGTCGGGGAAGCACCGATGCCTGCCCCACGACCGCACCGCACCACCACCATCCGTCCCTACGGTTGGACCATCTCGACCCTCTTCCCGACTCGGTGATGGGTATGTTTATGGAGCTCAGGGACGCTCAGCGGGAGATGAGCCGTGACTTAGCACAGTTGACTCGCAGCCTCCGAGTCACATAGGATCAGGTGCACTGGCTCAGGGTCGCTTACGAGCCAGAATGGTGTGAGTGAACCGTCATTGAACCAACGGTTCACACCAGGATCTCGAATAGGCCGTGTCCATTCATACAAACCATTACACATAACCAACCATCAGGATATAAATATTACAGCTGAAGACTTTAAATAGAATGAACTGAGTATCTATTGATAATTTAAATAAAATATCCAATTATTCAAATCCAAACATAACTATAATATCTTTTACATCTCTTAATACCAAACAAAAATAACGGGAACAACTAAATAAAAATCCATCACAAGTACACACAGAAGGGCACTCGCATGAAGCATCATGCTCGTCCTCCCCTCGTGTACATCCAGGGCAGCCACACCACCGTACGCCAGAGCGTTCACGTAGTCGTCCACGGTGTATCCTGCATCAACATCTAAAAGCAATGTATATACAAAGGGTGAGCTACCAACACAGCTCAGTAAGACAATCAGACAGTTTCACAAGATTATGCATGAGTAACAATCAGTTTTATGTTGTGGTCTGGTTTTAAATTTGCAATGTGCTATAGAAAGGTTTGGTGGCCCCCGCACCTCTATACACGAGTGTGTGGCACCTCATGGATCACACCCCCATTGGCCCACATGCACCCATCATGGAATAGAGATAGAGCTAAGATACCCACGTACCTCCCCGATACTCTACCCATACTAGTACCTAAGCCCCTGCGCCGGGGCTCGCAAACCCGGGCTCGCAACTAACCAATCCTATATGTCATCAATGTATGCTCTATCCCGAGACGGCCGTCTACGACATAGAGATAGAGCTAAGGCATTCCCACACCTCCCCGATGCCCTATCCGCAACTAACTCACTAGGATAGAAACAATACGCAAGTAGACCCTATCCCAACATAACTCCCTACAAAGATAGAGATATAGCTAAAGCATCGTGGACAAGCCAACGTCGACTCGGAATCCACGAGTACCACATAACAATGGCCGGGACAACATCAATATCGGAGACCACCGTACCACGACCTTCCCCGATGCCCCACCCGCCTCGAGCATGTTAAGACAAAATACTACAAAAGGTGCTAATGTGAAGAGCGATCCCAGGCCCATGCCCCACTCCACACACTAACGAAAACAATCACATGTCTAACAATCACATCCTATCAATGCATGAACAGTAATAATGACTGAAAGTAAAGGATGGCATGTGGATATGCACAAACAACACATCACATATAATCAGGTGATTAACAATAATTTACTGTCCATTAATTATTAGGTTTAGGTCAGATTCCCTTACCTGACGCTCGTTCGATAACTTGCTTCACGTCACAAGATCCAAACGACAAATCACAAAGTCCTACAATATTATTAGGGTTTCATTAAAATAACATTCTTAGAGTTTCATGTTGGTCGGAAACCAACATGGTTACAAAATACCCTCACAGAGCTGACCGATGGCATGTACCGGTCGCAGCCTCGTGGAAAAACTGGCGACCGGTATGGTCGTGAGGTCCCCACAGACAACCTCCCGAGGGATAGCGGTCGCAACATACCGGTCGCACTATGTGCAACCGGTATAGTCGACCGGTATGTCTCCGGAAGACCATACATGGGTTTTCGACTGCCGTCGATCATCCTCCATGGATTTCCAAGGTTTCTCCTATCCATTCTAAGTCTAGGCTTTGAGTTAGAGTTATCCCCAACTCATTCAAGTCTTATTTCGATGAATATCATCTCGAAACTCAAATCTAGGGTTTGACGACAACTTATGGTTTATTGGCCAATTTAGGGTTTTAGATCAATACCTATTTTGCATGGTATTGATCCACCCACACAACTAACATAGGGTAAGAAGATGGATTCAAACACTTACCGTTGACTGGCGTAATGAGAGCGTCATCGAACGGTAATGGCGGCACCTCCTTCTTCTTCCTAGCCCCTTCTCCTTTCCAACCTCTTTCTCTTCTCTAGGGTTTGTGAGAGACAATGGAAAGGATTTGAGGAGGTTTAAGGGTGTATTTATAGGCTAGAAATAGGGTTTAGTAATCCTACTAGGATTAGGAAACTTCTAGGATTCGAAATCAGGAAAGCGGGACCTGCAGAGACCAATTTCTAGATTCCCGCACATAGCTGCGCAGGCCATACCAGTCGACCGGTACCAAGACCGGTACCATCGACCGGTATACCTAAAATCAGGTATAATTGGTCGACTTCGGTCCGATTTTGTACCTGTTTGTTATCCGCTTGCCCCGTCTGGCCCGGTGATGATCAGAAGACCTGTCATGACACAAAACCAAGGTTTAGACCGGGTTTTCAGAGTGCGGGTCTTACAGATCAACTCATTGATGCTACTGTCGGCCACGCGCAATTGAGCTTCATGGATGCCTACTCAGGCTATAACCAAATCCGGATGCACACAGCCGACTCAGAGAAGACGGCCTTTGTAACCAACCGAGGCCTTTTTTGTTATGACGTGATGCCCTTTGGCCTTAAAAACACCGGGGCCACCTATCAGAGGTTGGTTAACAAGCTCTTTGCTGATCAAATTGGTAGAAATATGGAAGTGTATGTGGATGACATGCTAGTGAAAAGCTTACTTGGAAATGACCATGTCCGAGACCTGGAAGAGGCATTTGGAGTACTGCGAAAGCACCGAATGCGCCTCAACCCCGCCAAGTGCGCCTTCGGGGTCACCTCTGGAAAATTCCTCGGCTTCATGGTCTCAAGTCGTGGCATTGAGGCGAACCCCGAGAAGATCCGAGCCATCCTCGACATGCCCGCAACCAAAGTGAAAGAAGTACAGGAACTAACTGGGCGTGTGGCCACACTGAGCCGATTTATGTCTCGATCGACAGATAAGTGTCTCCCCTTCTTTCAGACCCTTAAGGGCAACAAGACCTTCCAGTGGACGGCCGAATGTCAATAGGCATTCGAGGCATTGAAAGCGTATCTGACATCTCCCCCCTACTGGTTAAGCCTGAGATAGGGGATACTCTGGAATTGTACCTGACAGTCTCTTCAAAGGCAGTAAGTGCCGTGCTGATCAAAGAAGTAGAGGGTATCCAACACCCCATTTATTATGTCAGCAAAATTTTACTCGAAGCTGAAACTCGATACAAGTTTATCGAGAAGGTCGTGTTGGCATTGGTGACCTCGGCACGCAAGCTACGGCCCTACTTCCAAGCACACTCCATAACAGTTCTAACCGACCAACCCCTCAAGAAAATCCTCTCCAAACCAGATATCTCGGGACGAGTGATCAATTGGGCAGTCGAATTAGGCGAATTCGACCTCAGCTATAAGCCCCGCATGGCCATCAAGGCTCAAGCCTTAGCCGACTTCTTGATAGAATCATCCCCCCAGGAGGAAGCCGGGGAGGGAACGGACAATCAAGTCCCACAAAGCATCTCGCAGCCATGGACCCTGTTTGTCGATGGAGCCTCCAACAAGACCCAGTGTGGCGTCGGATTCATCCTTACCAGTCCAGAAGGTTTTCAAATCCGGTATGCACTTCGGTTCACATTTCAAGTATCCAACAATGCGGCGGAGTATGAAGCGCTGATTGCAGGACTCCGCCTGGCTAAAGCGGTAATGGCGAAGAGGGTCGAGGCATCCAACGACTCTCAGTTAGTGGTGAGGCAAGTCAACGGGGAGTACGAGGCCAAGAAGGTAAGCATGTCGGCATACTTAAAGAAAGTCCAAGAGGCTGCGTCAGAGTTTGAGTATTTCACCCTACGCCACATCCTGCGAGGCCATAACACTCTAGCAGACTCTCTGTCCAAGTTGGCCACTTCGAAATTGAGAGATTTAGATCACCCAGTATATACTGAGGTTCTGTCCCATTCATCTGTGGATCCTAGCTCCAAAGACGTATTGCCGGCCACATCAGAGCCATCATGGATCGATCCAATTTTTTCTTTTCTCCAGGAGGGAAAGTTACCAGAGGACAAGAAGGAAGCAAGACGGATACAGTCAAAGGCAACACACTACGTGGTGGATGCCGACATCTTATGCAAGAAAGCTTTCACGTTCCCCCTACTGTGGTGCCTACGTCCCTCCGAAGCAGCACGGGCCATCCAGGAGGTCCATGAGGGCATATGCGGCGCCCACCAGGGAGGACGCGTACTCGCCCACAAAATATTGCGCCAGGGATACTACTGGCCAAAAATGCGTAAGGAATGCATTGACTACGTCAAGAGATGTGCCAAGTGCCAAATGTACGCACCAATCCCCCACCTGCCAGCCACCCCACTTCGCTCCATCGAAGCAGCCCCCATTCCGTTCGCCACATGGGGTATGGATATCATGGGACCATTTCCCTCTGCCCGCTACCAACGAAAATTTGCTGTAGTCGCGGTAGATTATTTCACCAAATGGGATGAGGCAGAGGCAGAGGCATTGTCCAGTATTCCCGAAAGCGCCATAATGGAGTTTTTCATCAAGTCAGTTGTGTATCAATACGGTGTCCCCAGGGTACTCATCACCGACAATGGAAAGCAATTTGACAACAAAGCCTTTGTGACATTCTGTGCGGAACACCGTATTGATCATCGACGGGGTGCCGTGAATCACCCGTAGAACAGCGGATAGACAGAGGCCACCAACAAAATCCTTTTGAAAGGGATCAAATCCAGGTTAGATGGGGCCAAGGGTCGATGGTTGGATGAACTACCACACATTCTGTGGGCGGATCGCACCACCCCGAAGATAGCCACAGGCGAATCACCATTCCGACTAGCTTTTGGAACAGAAGCAATTGTCCCATTGGAGGTAAGGATCGCATCACATCGGATCGACAACTACGACCCACTTTCCAACGAAGCAGGGTTGCGCACCGACTTGGACCTCCTCGATGAAGTACACGACCAAGCACAAATCCAGATCACTGCCCATCAACAGCAAGTGGCCCGACATTACAACAAGAGGGTGCGTCAACGATCATTTCAAGTGTGGGACCTTGTCCTCCAAAGGACCATCGCATCCGACCCCACCAATCAAGGCAAGTTGACCCCCAATTGGGAAGGACCTTATCAGATTACCGAGGCATTGATGAATGGAGCGTATCACCTAGTTGATATGGATGGAAAAGCTCGAACGGGCATGAGCATCTCAAAAATTTTATCAGTGAAATTTTCAAAAGTTGTACTTTGGTCGTTGCGATCACCTATACGATAATGAAAAACTCCATTTGGCTTCTACTCTTGTCTCCTAATCAACGACTTTAAAGCTACAACAAATGGCCGAGGAGGGAGATCGGCTACGAGCCTAAAATAAGAGTCCTGATCGAGCAACTAGTAGTCCTATCTATCTATCTCTCCAGACACAATATCTTGAGTACCTATGATGGTGACCACATCTGCTGGCATGTGATGTTTGGACATAGAATCGAGTCCTTGTGAATGGGCAGAGCTAGGTGCTCTTATTTTACGACGGTAGGGACAATTGCCTCCATTACTGACCAGAAAGACACCAAATTCTCCTTTAGGTGCTTCAACTGTGGTATAGGTAGAAGGAGCTGGTACGGAAAAACCTTCTGTATAAGGTTTGAAATGGTGAATTGAGGTAGAGTAGACCGATGATCTTGTAGTCATTTGGCCGGCTATTGAAAGAAAAAGCTTGCATCTACTCCCCCTATTATATAACCGGTCCCATCTCTCTCCAGACCTAACGTGGTAGTTTCCCATCATAGGGCTTTCTATCTATATATTGAACCATTACCAAGGAGCGTCTTTGTTCAGAACTCAGTTGACTGCTTCTATAGATAAGGCGGCCCCCATTTATTTCTTGTTTTGCCGCCCCGCCCCCCCTCGTTTGGGCCCCCCCCCCCCCCCCCCCCTCCCTCCTAGAGCTTCCCTATTTGTCTCTCCCGCTTTCCGTCCCCTTCCGCACGGGCCCCGGGCAAAACCCCCCCCCCCCCCCCCCCCCCCCCCCTCCCTTTTCCCTCCCCCCCGGGGGGAAGCCCCCCCGCCCCCACAGGGAAACCACCCCCAGCCCCCCCCCCCCCACAAAAGGGCCCCCCCCCCCCCCCCCCCCTTCTTTCGGGCTTTATTTTTCCCTCCAGGGGGGTTTTTGGGGGGGGAAAGAGAAAGGGAAGAAGGAATAGTTGGGGGGTTGGACCCCCCCCATTTCTTTATTTAATTTTCTCACCCCCCCCCCCCAAAAACCAACCACCCCCCCCCCCCCCGGGGGACCATCTCCACTCGAAGGGGCGTTCCCCCCCATATGGCAAACGACGTGGGTTAAATTAATTGGGGGGTTTTCCCCCTCTATAAAAAAAACCAAAAAACGGAAAACCCCTCCCCCCCCCCACTATTAATTTTTTTTTTCGCCCTTGCCGCTACCCCTACCTTCGCTTTCTTTAATGCAGGCTATGTTGACACTTTTGTGCTTGGCTTTGTACTGGTCTTAGCTTTGCTCTTGCTTCTTAAACGGGATAAACTTCAATCTTTTCGAAGGTTTCAGATCTGTATCTGGATCTGAGGAACGAGCTCGATCAAATGTAGAAAGAAGATCGAAAACGCGTAGGAGGTATAGGAACATAGAGTGCGCGAAGGTAGACCAACGAGGTAGGTAGCGTCATAGGAGTCCATGCGTAGGCATAATAGAAATAGATGGGAGTAGGAGCAGAGTTTATTCAAGTTTGAAAGCCAGAGCCTATTCTATTTCAGTAGAGCAATTCCAGAGCGAACATCCCTTCCTTTTCGAGTTGTTGCAGTAAATTTAGATCATTCACCAGCGAAGGGAGGACAAGATTTCATGAGACACCCCCTCCACTACTTCTCTTTCACGTCTTTTTTTTCCAAGCGGGAAAGCGAGTCAATTCCCGTCTTCCTCGGCACCAACCAACACGGTCTCGATTTTGAGAGTCACATCCTTGGCTCGGCTGTGTCTTCATTCCCCCGGCGTTCGCGAGAACTCGGACCTCTTGCGTGACAAAAGTCTTTTTTTTTTTTGCTCGCAATAAAGCCCCCCCCGGGGCCCCCCCCCCCCCAGCCACGCCCGGCCCAAAGGGGCAGACCCGCCCCCAACCCAAACAGAGGGTAGATCGGCTCCGAACCTAAAACGAGACCCATACAGCCAAGAGTCCAAAAGGACAGACTTGGCCGAAGAAGGTAGATCGGCTACGAGCCTAAGATCGGCTACGAGCCGAACAGTCAATTCATTTTATCACATCAGGTAAAAAAAAAAAAAAGGGAACTAATTTCACAAACTCAAGTTGCGGCAAAAAAGACTTTTCATTAAAAGATAAGTATACATCGGTACGACAGGCAAAAAAAAAATACAGAATTTTTTCTAAGTGTTTTCTGCTAGGGGATCGGCCCCGCTGCCACCTGCTTCATCCGCGCCTCGGGGAAGAGAACCGCCTGGGGTGCAAGAGGCACCCATCGGAGAAACTGTACCGTCCTGAGGGGTCGTCGGGGTCTCGTCCGCATCTGGAGAGGTAGGAGGATCCTCACCCTCAAAGACCTCGTCGAATCGACGGAGCATCTCGGTGTCATCCACCTCCGGAATCTCAATTCCGAGTCCACGGGGATAAGGCACTCCGCTCCACTATAGTCTAGCCCAAACGCCTTCGCATTAACATATTCCTTCATGGCCTGAGCACATAGGGTGAAGCTGTGCAGAGAACACCGGCCCACCAACTCTTTGAAATCCGTGGACTTCTGATAGAGCCGGATAGCCCCGGTGGCAAGAGATCGGGTCTTTAGGAAGGCATCCTTGAACCTCGCCCCGTGATCCTTGGCCCGCTCCAAAAACTAATTCAGTTCACCAATGCGGTCTTCCCTCGACTTCCCCGCATCTTCAAGGTGACGATTATCCGCGCACAACTTATCATTCTCTTCCCTGAGGCGAGTGACCTCGGACGATAGAGAGGTCACCTCCCGCTCCTTGTATCAAAGCTGCGTCCGAGAATCCTCCCTCTCGTCCTCGGCCGTGTGCAGCTTACGGTCCGTATCGGCCAGGTCCTTTGCTATCTCCTCGGCCTGCTCCTTCAGAGTCTCCATTTATACTTCGAGCTGCACCAAGACAACAAGCACAAGTTAGACACAAGTTAAAACGAAAAAGAGAGATGGGGAAGGGGACAAGGAAGTAAGTGTTTACCGAAGCAGCAGGGTGTCGGCCCCCGATATCAGAGAGGGCATGGGGAGCTCATGCACCAGTGATCGGTCCCGAAGAAGAATGCCCCCCCTCATCAGCTCCCAGGCAGCACGGATGTCGCTTATTGCCGTGTCCTCCTCGGTCAAGGCCCAGTCCGGCCGGAAAGCCTGCTCGTCCCCCGTCTTGCTCCGAGGAGAAGGACCCATGAGGGGGATGCATCTGACGTCACTCGGCATACCCCCTGCCCGGTAATCACCCTCGGCCTCATAGAGGGGGATGCCAAACTTTGTTGTGGCCGAACGGGAGTCGACTGCCTAGCTACCGGGGTTCCGGACGCCTCCCCGAGTGCAAAAACAGCCTCCGGAGCAGCCGAGGTAGTTCCCTTTCCTGAAAAGTCAAGAACACGGTACCGAGGGATCAGTGGCATGGCATAGATACGCGCACCCTCGGCCAAGGCAGAGTCTGGGGATTGCTTACGTGATCTCTTGGAGGGCCTCCAGGATGTATCCCCCTTGACGCTGCGCCGGTCTGCTGACGCTTTCGTTGTTTGCTCATCTTGGGCCCTCTTAGCCGCGGCCTCCTTCTTGGTGGCTTCTTTCCTCCTCAGCTCCATCAAATACTCCGTGTTCAGCATCACTGCAACATACAAAAATAGAATCAGCCCGGTTAGTAGGTTGGTGTCGGCCAGCACTACGATAAAAATACTCACACAATCGGTTTTCGTGTAAAATGAGAGGGTCCCTCAGGTCGGCCACATGGATAGAACCCCCCTCAGAATGCCGAGCACGCCGCAACATCTCGGACTCTGCAGGCAGCAGGGGCACGTCCGTATTAAGCGTCTCTGCGTCCAGCTTCTTCCATACGTTCTCCAAGACCACTTTGTCACCTTGGATGTAAAAGAACTTGTTCTTCCAAAATTTGATCGAGGTCGGTTTATCGGCCAGAAGATCGCCGAAGTCGGGTTTCTTGGTGAAGTAGTACCACCCCGTCTTGCAATAATCGTTGAATGTGAACATAGCTCGGAACATGTTGAGGGTCGGTCTGTGCCCCAGCCTCCTAAAATAGATGATGAAAGCGATCATGTTTTTCCAGGAGTTCGGCATCAGCTGGATCGGTGCCACCTAGTAGTACTTCAGGATCTCCGCCACCAATCGCGGCACCGGTATGTGGAATCCGGCCTTGAACATCTCGATATTTACACACAGCTTGGAGCGACGACTCCAGCAGACCCGCTCCCCCTTGGTGGGCATTCTAATTTCCACGTCGTCTGGTATTTGGTACCGATCCCGGAGGCTGTCAAACTCGACTTTGGTCAACAGGAAAACCTCCCCCCTGGCGTCAAACTCCAGAGGAACCTCGGCCTCTACACGAGCCTGGATAAATACTTCAGATCCTGTCTAATGAGTTGAAATCCCCTCTAGAAGTTCATTCCGAGCCGGCCCCGCTGTTCCAGCCCTGCTACCCTCTGGAATATCCACGGTTCTCAATTCGGTCTCGGGACCGCCCTCAGTTACCCTCCCTACCGAACCGCTTGTGGTAGAGGTACTGGTGGCCGACCCACTGTCCGACGAGGATGTGCCACTGCTGCCGCTGGAGGACGTCCCAACGGTCTCAAGGTCTACTCCGACCTCGGCCTCCCTGCTCTCGTCAACCATGATTAAGGAAAAAACAAGTTAAAAAGAAACTTACTGATTATATATGAAGACTGCCGATGTCAAACAATCGATGTCAAAAAACCGCGTCGATGTGAAACTCAGTCCGTGCCGATGTGAGTGGATATCAAAACAGTAATTCAGAGTGGGGGACCTTCATACCCCACCACCCCTTTTTATACAAATTCTATCGAGTGCGTTCCACGTGGCACCTCATCATTGGCTTCCAAGTCGGTGCATTTATTACCGACGGTAACTTCTGGGTCCATTGGCCGGGTCCCGCCTTGTGGTATCCACGTAAGCGACCCGGATCCATTATCAGATCCGGATCCAATGTGGATAATTCACATCGGCCAAGGACCACCTCGGCTCCAACCTTAAAGATCGAACGATTGAGACATTTCATGGCCACGATGCCACATCGGTCAACTCAGCTCGGATCACGTGAGAAGCCCGTGATCGGCTCGAAACTTCATCCTCAAGAAGACCGATGTGTATTGGCCGCGGTACCCACATCGATCAAAACGACTCGGATCACGTGAGAAGCCCGTGATCGGCTCAGAACTTCATCCTCAAAAAGACCGATGTGTATTGGCCGCGGTACCTACATCGGTCAAAACAACTCGGATCACGTGAGAAGCCCGTGATCGGCTCGGAACTATATCCTCAAGAAGACTGATGCGTATTGGCCGCAGTGCCCACATCAGTCAAAACGGCTCTGATCACGTGAGAAACCCGTGATCACCTCGGCACGTCACCTTCAAAGAGACCGATGTGACTTGGCCGCGATGCCCACTTCGGAAAAAATGGTTCGGATCACGTGAGAAGCCCGTGATCAGCTCGGAACTACGTTCTCAAGATGACCGATGTGTATTGCCCGCGGTGCCCACATCGGTCAACATGGTTCGGATCACGTGAGAAACCCGTGATCGCCTTGACACATCGCCTACAAAGAGACCGATGTGTCTTGGCTGCAGTGCCCACATCGGTCAAAATGGTTCGGATCACGTAAGAAACTCGTGATCGCCTCGGTACATCGCCTACAAAGAGATCGATGTGTCTTGGCCGCAGTGCCCACATCGGTCAAAATGGCTCGGATCACGTGAGAAACCCGTGATCACCTCGGCACATCATCCTCAAGGAGACCGATGTGTATTGGCCGCGGTGCCCATCGGTCAAAATGGCTCAGATCACGTGAGAACCATGTGGTCACCACGGCTCGACCTCCTCATGCGGACCAATGTGATTTGATCGAAGTGTCCGGCACGGCACAGTCATCTCTCATCGGACAAGCTCACCACTGCCAGACTCCCGTGATCACTTCCACATCGGTCTTCTCACATCGGCCTTCCACATCGGTCAACGCAAATCAACCGGCTCACCTCTGCCCCATCCAAGCAACACGTGACCGATGTGATTCGACCGCAATGTCCACTTCGGCACGGTCATCTCACAACGGTCTTCCACATCGAACACCGTACATCGGCACCGTCCTGGAACCTCACCTCTACCCCATCTAGGAGGAGCGTGACCGATGTGATTGGGCTGCAGTGTCCACCTCGGCACGGCCACCTCACATCAAGCACCCCACATCGGTCACCCCACCTCGACGCTCACCCCCAAACTCCAGAGCCACATCAATCTCCAGCACATCACAACACCCCAGCAAGGCAACGAGGCAAGTTGTTGTGAAGAGATCCGGACCTTCTTCTTCGCCCAAGCCGAAACTTAAAGATTCAGCAGAGCAACGAGGCAAGTTGTTAGGGAAAAATTCTGTCATCCTATTTTTTGCTCAGCCGAACCCTACAGATTGGGCAACAAGGCAAGTGTTAGGGAATTATGCCATGCTGGCTATATCACCTCGACACGTAGGACCGGATCAGCGAGCCACGTGGAGTTCCCCTATTCGGCGCCAGAAAACTCCTTCACCCATTCAAAACGCAAGAGCAAAAGGGTAAAAGTGGTATTTGAAAAATATACACTATTCACTATAAATAGAGCAAATCCCGAGATTGTAGGTATGAAAACATTTACTATTCACTGCTCATTTTTGAGATTAACGCTCTAACACCTGGGACGGAGAATCTCGCCTTACCCCACATATCTTTCTAGAATATCTTCGTGGACTCGACACTGAGCCCACTGACTGTTCACAGAGCCCTAACTTTGGCATTGGAGTGGACCCGGGGCATCTGGCCTGCCTCCCTTTGTCTTTGCTTGTCTTGCAGGTCTAGTCAGCTTGGTGGACTCACAGGACGGATCAGGGCCGAAACACTAAATATAAGGGAAATAAATATATAAAATTATGAATCCATCACCGCACCGTTTGAGTGTTTATTGATTGAATACGTCACTTGATGAATAAAAAAAATATATGTGAACCATGGGGTGGAGTTTTCTCAACTATGCATCTTATTAGTCCTGAGATTTGCCAATGATCATTGTTGTCTTGTTCTTTACATATTTTACATGTATACTATTTTACATGTATAAGATACATGTAAAGTCTATTAATTGCATCCTAAATATATAGTGGTTATATTGTATATGATTAGATATGAAGGTTTAGCTAGACTTTAATTAGTCTTTAAGTTTTTGGCTATTTGCAGCCAAGGTAATATAATAATGGTTTGGTTCATTATTGTAAGAAAATCAGTACCCCATGAATATGGGTTATTAACGAGTATATTGATAAAGGCTTGAATGATACATTGGTCATGCTTGTATTTTATTAGGGCAGTAAGGTCCAAGATGTTAGTATCATAAAGTGTTATGGCCTAATTTATGCCTAATTAATTGTCTATTTTAGATGAATGCTATATAATCTGTATTAGTTTGATAAATAGTTCAATATGATTGAATTTATAATGATCTGATGCCATGTTTTACTTTGAAATAAGAAAATGCTTGTGGTGCGATACTTTAAGGTATAGAGATGCCTTGTTTTAATTTTACAAAATGACCAGTTTGTGACATTACTCATAAAAGGCGTAAGATCGATCCATTTGGATACATTTGTGAAATAAGACTCATTAGCCTTCTTGTGCGGCTGTTGGTGCTTTTCTTTGAAAAGGCACAAAATTTTCTATTGAGTGTCTACAGTCAAAACCCTTGGTGGTGCTTTTATATGAACAATTGTACTGTTAGGATATAGTGCTCAATCCTAACCCTTGTATTGGACTATCTAGAAAGTAAGAATCATAACCCGAAGATAGAATTGGACCTAGAAATAGGTTGATATGTATTTGGGAATATTAAACATGATTCTGTTTGACAAACCATGAAATTCAGTAGTGAATTTTAATTTTATATTAACATTATTGATTTTATTAATTTTACATAATTAATGGTTTGTTTGGATCTTGATTTATTAACTATCACATGATTATGAGGTGCACTAATTATATAGACAATTTAATTGTCATGTGAAGAATATTGCTCTGTGTACTTAAAAAATAAGTTAATTGTTAGTTAAACAATTGATGTGATCATATGATTGAGACTCATGATTGATTAGACTTTAGTCACTCTAAGTGGAGGCATTTAAAAGTTGCATGACAAAACTGTTGGCCAAATCATTTTTCAATATGGGACTCTTAGCATATTGATCATTTAAAGAGACCATTGAGGTCCTTGAATGGGACAACCAAAATGCATAGATGTTGTTTATTAACCATAGATATGGTATATCAAGAAACATATTGAATATGGTGAATACGGAGAATGAGATACTAGGAATTTTACATGGATAAATAAAATGATAGTATACCTTATGTATACTTAGAGTTCTTATAAGGTTGAGTATGAAAAACCTAGAATTGTGGGGGTTATATAAGAATACATATTTGCTGGTCAAACTCTTCTAAGAAAGAAGAATGATGTGAACATAGAATCATTTATATCTATTTAGACATGGAATCTAGAAGACAAGCCTAGATTCAGAAAGATCACCTTCATTCAAAAGGAGATGATCATGATGGTAAGATTCTACCATGGATAGTCAAGTATGACTACAAAGTTAAGTCAGGATTAGGCTCAATGACTAAAATCTCGAAAACAGATATATGATGAAATCGAAGTTGGTTCTGCTACTTTAAAGAAGTAGATTCAACGGCAAAAGGTTACAAGTAACATAAATATGACTTTGTCGGATTTATAAAATGTCTAAGGACATCTAAGACATGTAGGTCTTAGGCAGTCATACAATATATCTGGAGAAGCTAATGGAATAGTGCGCTTTTGACATTACTCAGTACTGAGAAGTTTTGACTGGTATAATTATTTAGCTTCTCACCACTAAGGTGGTATACATCTAAAGGAATGAGCTTGAAGCCTGTGGCATAAGTCATGTAATGAAAACCCAACCTATGTGATAAGAGATCCCTGGAATTAGGTTCAATGGTTAAAAACAAAGTTACACAGATGACTTGTTTAATACTATCATATTTTGCTCATTCTGGTTAGATGGTAAGGTAGTACTCACCACAATGAATAGAGGATGAATCTCAAGGATTCTTAGTCAAGCCAAATTTTCCCAGAGGAATGTGGGGGTATGTTAACTGTGGTGCACATTATGGGCTGACCTTATTGAATGTAGGAAGTGGGGTCGCTTTCAATGAAAATTTTAAGGGCGAACTCTCATGAACATTAATGAACTGGGATAGGGACAAGGCCAGTTTAAAAAATATGTCCACCATTAAGGGATTTTTTGAGGGTCGGACTGTAAGAGGTGGCTGGTAGGTCAGTTGGTTACACCAATAAGGAAAGGTTCAAGGAGCAAGCTTCACCCGTACTCTGTAGCATGGCCTATCAGACCTAGTGTAGATTCAAGTCGACAGACATCTGCAACGACGTCGCTTACAGTTCTCTTAAGGTTAACAGTCTGATTCTGGTTTTATCAATCTTTTTGAAACTTGTGGGGGATTGTTGTTTTTAATATCGAAAAACAAATAAAGTTTCAAAAAATTTTAAAAATTAAATTCAAAATTTTGTTTTTAATTTTGAGGGAAATTTAATTTGAATTTTGTTTTGAGTTGGATATGGAAATGGATATGGATATGGATATGGATAATGAAATGGATATAGATATGAGTGTGGATACATACCTATTCAAGTGTACCCTTTTGGAAGGGTGGTGACTTATACCTTTTGGTATGAAGAGGTACACCCATACCCTTTGGTAGTGACCCTTGGAGAGGTTCTTGTCTTCTATAAATAGAGGATATTGTCTCATTCCAAAATACTCAAGATTTGAATACAAAATTCATGTCTCTCTTCCTTCTCCTTCCAACTCTTTCTCTCTCTACTCTGATTTATCGATAGAGTCTGTTTCATCCTTGTTTTAAAGGATTGTTAACCTTAGCGTCGGGTCTGCATACACCTAACAGTGAGTGCACACTGGGTGGGTGTCCTACTGAAGGGTTGTTTTATCTTGGAGGTTGGTTTGCAGGGACCCGTTGCACCGTATAGGGGGCAAACACAATCTTAAGGAGAGTGTACCAACACAACTCAGCCCTAATTGTTTCCTTGATTAACACCGTATAAGGTATGTGTTTAGATTTCATTATATTACATTATATTTGTTCAGATTCTTAATCATATGGTTTGATTGTTGATATTATCTTTAATATCATATGCTTATTAGATAGTCTTAAATAATATATTTTTCTTTGTGGTGCTAATATTTCCAACACAGGGCAAATAGAGAAGGGGAAAATTGGTTGCTCTGTCTAAGCCCTCATCCTAATTTGAAACCCTCTTTTTGCACACCATTAATCAACAAAGATCAATTTATAGTGGAGACACAACTCATCAAGAGGGAAAACTCATTTAGGACACAACCCCAATCTACTGAGAATCTCTTTGAGAAACAACCACTCAGACTCGGTCATAAGCTTTACACATATCCAATTTGAAAGATGCCAAGTATATCTGACCAATCCTTTTGACATTCATGTGGTTGTACACTTTATGAGCCACTAGAATGTTCTCCGAGACGTTGTGACCCTTGATGAAAGCACTTTGTCCTGGGCTTACCACACTGTCAAGGTACTTCTTAAGGCACCTTGATACAACTTTTGCAAAAACTAGATAAATAATGTTAAAAAGGCTTATTGGTCTGTAGTGGCTCACTAACCCTATGATTTCTCCTTTTGGAATGAGGATAGTGTGTTATTATAACTACTCAGCTCATTACTTAAAGCAAACCACAATTTGAGGACCGAGCATACATCAACTCCTACAACAGTTCAATACTTCTGGTAGAATAGTAGCAGAAAGCGATCCGGTCCCAAAGATTTTGTACCCTTCATAGAGAAGGTAGCCAACTTGATTTCTTCATCTGACAGGGGAGAGCATAACTCGGAATTCATCTCATCGTGGAATTTGGGCTTGATATATCACAGGGCAGACTCAATGGAGAGAGTGGAGCTATCGAATACAATTGTTGTTGAAGGTGGAGGAGATGGTGATCACTGTTACAGAATAACCAATTAGCTATCTTCAATAGCCTCTAAACATCTAGGCAGGTCACTCTAGAATGCTTCAAAACGAAGCAACTTTTTCTTGGTCAGTGATGGAGGATTGAGATTCAGGATCAGTGGGCATGCTTCGACCCCACCGCAACTTCTTCATTAGAAAAAAGTTTGGGAAGCATGAATTTCATGATAAGGAGCAGAACGTGCGGTGTAAACATGTTAGTAGACCACCTGTTGTTTTAAAACTCATACAAGCTAAAGTTTCAAAAAGATTTCAAATTCAAATTTCATTTTTTTGTTTTGGCGAAAAATCTATTGGCTTTGTTTTGAGTTGATTAAGCTAGTGAGAACAAAGGACAATAGAGATCTATATGTAAATGGTGTCCCAATATATCTCGAGTCCTTAAAAGGAAGTCTCCCTCTTGAGGGAGGTGTCTGGGGGTTCCAAGTTGTCTAACTTACACGCGGTCCACGGGCTGGGCATGGATAGGGATGCGGATGTGGATACGTACCCCCTACGTATATACCCTTTTGGAAGGGAGGTGTCCTATACCCTTTGAGGGATAAAGGTACATCCGTACGTATAGAGATACGTTTGGTGTCTCTACCCATTCTTACAGATACCTAAGTATCTCTACGTATAAAGAAGTTCAATCTGGACTGTTGATCCAAGTACTTTTGGATTAAACACATCCTGACCGTCCATCCAATGGACATACCTTGAAAAGACCCTTTGGAAAACACATGTCCTCTATTTATAGAGGACGTTGCCTTTGCCAAACCAATCTAGAATTCAAAATGAATTCAGTAGTTTCTCTCTCTCTCTCTCTCTCTCTCTCTCTCTCTTTCTCTCTCTTATATTCTATTTAGACAAAATCAAGCCTAATCCTTTTTTGAAGACTGTTGATCTCAACTGTTGATTCTTCTGACGAGGTCTAGTTATTTATGTGCACATCACTGGAAGGGCCTTAAGGGGCTGTTTTATCTTAGATGTTGATTTATAAGAACCTATTGCACCATAGGCGGTAAATACAATCTTTAGGAGAGTATTTTTCTGCCCGACTCAGTCTATTTGTTTTCCTAATCCATTCTCAAATTGTCAGTACAGAAACCGATTTTATTATTTTATTATATGTGCTGTTTTTGCATAATCATATGATCAAGGAATTAAATTATTTACATAAATCTAGTATTAAAGTTAAGTCTTAAACCATATTTATTTTTCTGTTTTTCCTACAAGACCTTTAGGGTACATATTCACAAAATTTCAATTCTATTGAACTTACCATATGGTAGAACTAGATGTCAATCCATAGGTTTTACATGGGGGTAGTAATCCATTAAACCTATCCCTAAAAAAAATCATGTTTATTCAATTTCACTTTTTGTTGGAACTCTACCACTTAAAACTCTTTTCTGAAACTTGATCCGGGAGATTCAATTCTTATATGAATTATATAATTGGTCAAAACTCTTTATTGCATAAGATATTGTTGCTAATTTGAAATTTAATTTTGTTAATTGGTTACATAGTCTATCGATTCTATCTTGCCAATTTGTCTCAGTCGAAGTCCACATTTGGCTAAGTTTTAATAATTTTAATTTGAGATTTTAAAGATATTTCTAAATTCATAATTAAAAAAATGAATAAAAATTAAATACATGGCCATTTACATACACAATTGTCATTTCTTTTGTCTGATAGGCATTAGTGACAATCATGTAACTTCTTCCTACCCCTTACTTTATGAAGCATGGCCGTGTACATAGCATGTATGAAAACCATACCCTAAAAAAGTTTATGTAATATTAATTAATCTGTGTGTGTTTAATCTGCATTCTTGAATTATTGAATGCGTTAAGAGAAAATAGTCCATTTTGGAATGCATACTTTTTCCCATTATATATTGGAATCCCACAATAATACAATATAAATGTCTCTCTCTTTATCTCATTCTCCTTCTATTTTAGGAATGAATTATCCATTATGAGAACAAATTTCTAAAAATACATTTTAAGAATATATAACAAAGCAACCTATGTTTTTAGATCAATAATCTAGAAGGAATCTCTGCTTTGTTATTAGAATATACTTTTGGGTGGATTCCAAAATGCTCTTTTCCTCCCATATTTTCATAATCTGTCAACATAATCGGCCTAAATGCCTCATTCTTCTATACCCCATCTAAATAGAATGCTTAACCAAACATGGAATAAGATGCTTATAACTTAGATGTCATAGCTAGGTTTTGTTTACCTAGTCTATTTTATCTAGGTTTTGTCTCATTCTAATTTCTAAGGCACATACCTAAGTCTAATTTTTATGATTTTGGATCTTCGACTAACTTCACAATCGATATATGTAAAGCTCCTTGCATAAGACTAAGAGTTAAAATCTAAAGGCTGAATCACTATGGCTTTGTTTGGTAGCAAGGAGAATCGAAGGGAAATGAGGTGAAAATTTTAAACTTTAATTTTAAAAAATAAAAATAAAAATCTAAAGAGTGAATCACTATGGCTTTGTTTGGTTCAGCACTATTAGTATTCCCTACATCTCAATTATCCATTGGCATTGTTAGTCTTTATTCACATGGATCCAATCTTACTATTTATTATTATTTTTTTTTTTTGTAATCACAATTAAAATATAATAATGGAAGTTCATAATTTCCTCTCCTATTGTATGAAGCCAGATACCATCCTTAGGGTCCCATCCAACTGCAGTAAAGACAAGGTATCTCTTCGTCTTGTGTGGAGAAAAACTCGATCCTTTCTTTATTTTTATTTCATTAATTTTTTTATTATTTTATTTACAAAAAAAAGGAGGAAATAAAAAAACCTTCTTATTCTATTTAATAATAAAATGGATAAGAAAAATGTCCAATCATAAGATCGCGTTTGTTGCAAGCATGGTTCAATATCAAGTTCCTACCCCCATTTTAATCCAATGAAGAATATTAGATCACATTGATGATTATTTTTCTTAGATTAGTTTATGTTTGGTTTCCAATAAAACTCTAGTTTTGTTGAATCTTCTACTTTAAGAGATACCATATTAAGCTAAACCCTAATGTTTTATGGTTGTCTGTTAATATTCTATAAAAAAAAAGTATTTGTTTAGACAAAAAGTTCATGTAGCATAGAGATTGTATTAATTTAATAGCTTTTTAATCACATCATGAAATTATATTAATAAACCTGATATTGACCAAAAACATAAATAAAAAGTTCATGTTTTGAAGATATCCATTTGGCAGTTAAAGAGTCAAATACCCTTATTTTGTTTCATTGGTTTCAAGAACTTTTGTTCCTATACAAAGCTAGATTTAAACAAATCAGCTTTGCTAATTGCCACCAACTTTAGTGAATTCTATAATATTCACGAATTAACAACTATGTAGCATTTTTTAAATTTTGTGTAATAGTGAATTATGTTTTGCAACTCATCACATAATTGTATTGGGAGGAAGCTTGACTAATGAGATGTGTATAAGATTCTTTCTAAATGGAACCACACATGTCTATCATTGCTAACTCAATCACAAATCATGAACTTTATAGATTTCATTAATAAAACAAGAAAATATTAAAAAATATTTATATAAAACTAGGATTTTTCTTTTGAAAAATTTCTACCATGGATTATTTTTTGATAAATTATTTAGATTCTTTCTTGAATTTATACTTTCAACAAACCAATTGGAATAAAATCACTATCTTGCACTTTTTGAGGAACCACCATGCAATTAATCAAGATATTCATCATGATTAGACCTTGATATCTGACTGAAATTAGGTCATATTTCGAAAGTGCTACACGTAGATGCCTAAGATATTTGACCTGTAATATTTTATGAGAAAAGGTTTCATGTACGACTGTAAATGTATATGGTCGTAGTTTCAATTGGCAAATGGAAGAATGAGAAAAATATGGAATCTCAAAACCACTCTTCCTAATAAATGAAGGGTTGATGCCATGCCCTGACTGTCCACATTCATGGTTCGTGTATAAAAATTGTCCTCTTATCTTAGATAACAAAATCTTAATATAATACATATAAAAAACATGTGGCCAGTATTATTGGCCAAATGTGGCCTCATAATTGAGTGATATTATTATTTTTCATATCTTATGCAAACCATGATTAGATTCAAAGACTGTTCATGGGGTTACTCTTCCATCTTATGAAAAAAACCATTTAGTCATGATCGAAGAAGGTAGTTATCATTATTCTGAGAATTTATTATTGCTTCTTTAATTCTAACGGTATTAAACGATTATTATTTATGATTTATAATTTATTCTTATAAATAATTTGTTAGAAATAACTCGTAATCATAAATATAAATTATACTAAAAAAACCCTATTTATTAATTTTATATTATATTAATTTATTTTAAATATAAATAAAAACTATAAATCATTCCAATTAATTATATATATCATAATTTATTATATACTTAATTCTATAATACTTGACAATTGTACTCCCTCGGGGCACTTAAACCCCTTCCGGCCATCAGAGTGGTGGGTTTCGTTAAGAAAAAAAAAAAAATGAATCTCATGATTTCCACGTGTGTTATCTTTTCGCATAAAAGGACGTGTCAGAAAATCATTGGCCAACGAGTCAAATCAACAATTGATTTATCGAGAAGTGAGAGTTAACATAAAAGCAAACCAAAGCATAGTCTCCCTAGTCTAGTCGCAACCCTACACGGCCGTGCCTTTCGTAAACGGGGCAGTCGGAAGGGGATCCAGTTAACGGCAATGTTTGTTTCCCGTGAGTTTCTTTAGCTCACACTTCTTGAGAAGCTTGCAAGAAATAGCAACTTGACTGACGGAACTTTTCTGTTGGAAAACAAATACGGCCGTCCATACTTTGGAACGCGTTTAAATGGGGTGCCAGTTGAGAATCCCGAATAATGTGTAAAGAATATGCCACGTGGACAATGAGGATTAAGGACATTCCACGCTTCCTTCTCTACGTAACCCTAGTTATTAGGCGGCACACTTCTTGTTCTTGGGTTCGAATCCCCTCGTCTGTAGCTATAAGTATGCAACCCCTCCCTTTTCGTCTTCACTCGTATTTCATTTCATTTTCATCGTTTTCTCTAGCTCTATCTCTCGCTTCGTTCGCTCGCTCGCTCGCTCACTCTCTGCAAGGCTCTCCATCTTGCTTTCGCCTCCATCTTGCTTTCGCTTTGTCTTTGTTCCTCAGAGATTCAAGATTTTGAATGCAACCCTCCTTTTCCTCCTATCTTGAATTTCATCTTTCTGTTTCTTTCTCTCTTTCTTTCTCTGTATCTCGCTTCGTTTGCTCTTGGCAATTCTCCATCTCTCTTCTTCTTTCGATAACTAGATAAAAACCCTAATTCTGGTTTTTCTTTGATTCTTAGTGATCCAGATTTTGAATCTGGTATTTGTTTTCTTGAGTTCTGGTATGAGAGTTCGTGCATTTCTCACATTTCGGCCATTGCAGAGGGTTTTAAGGGAGGATGTCTCGGTTTGTAGTAGGCTACGCTTTAGCGCCCAAGAAACAGCAGAGCTTCATCCAAGATTCTTTGGTGAATCTTGCGAAGGAGCGCGGTATTGATCTTGTCCGTATCGATACGGATAAGCCTCTGATTGATCAAGGTTCTTTTGATGTGGTTCTTCACAAGTTGGGTGGTGAGGAATGGACGAAGCAACTTGAGAAGTACTCGCGTAAGAATCCTAATGTCCTTATAATTGATCCTCCGGAGGCCATTGAAAGGCTTCATAATCGGATTTCTATGCTCCAGGCTGTTTCTGAATTGGATATCCCTCAGAAGAATGAAACGTTCGGGGTCCCTAAACAGATTGTCATCTACGATTCTGAGGCATTGTTGGATCCGGCCTCATTGGAGGGGCTGAAGTTTCCGGTTATTGCGAAGCCGCTAGTCGCTGATGGTAGTGCCAAGTCGCACAAGATGTCGCTCTTATTCAAGCGTGACGGGTTGGACTCATTGAAGCCACCGATTGTTCTGCAAGAATTTGTAAACCATGGTGGGGTCATCTTTAAGGTCTATGTTGTTGGGGATTACGTGAAATGCGTGAAGAGGAAGTCATTGCCTGATATCACGGAGGAGAAATTAAGGAGTTTGGAGGGCTCATTATCGTTCTCGCAGGTATCTAACTTGACAACGGAGGAAAGGAATGACGATAACTATTGTGAGACCTTGCATTTGGATGATACCGAGATGCCTCCAGAGAGCATTATTACTGATATTGCCAGAGGGTTGAGACAGGAAATACGGTTGCAGCTTTTCAACTTCGATGTCATTAGGGATTCAAGATTTGGGAACCATTACCTTGTTATCGACATTAATTACTTTCCTGGGTATGCTAAGATGCCCTCTTACGAGACTGTTCTGACGGATTTCTTTTGCAAGTTACGTCACCAGAAGCAGAAACAATCAGGGGGATTGGACAAAGAAGAGACCCCAGCAGCAAATCCTCTGCTCGGTTGCCAGAAGGAAGAAAGAAAGACTTCTTGCAACGATGGTGATGATGGGCCTTCCTCTTCCTCCTCAACGATTGAAGAAAAGAACATAATCCAGGTCAAAGGACCGTCCACCCCCTAGGAAGTTTAGATGCATGTGGAGCTTGCTGAGTACCTGGAAGACAAGCTGGAGTTCCAATTGCAATGATTTAGTTGAAAGATTCAAATATACTCTTCTCAAGAACCTTTTTTTGGTGTTCTATTTTCATCATGTATATTCTGTCATGTGCCAGGGATAGGAATTTCTCAAATACTTAGTGTTACGAAGTTGTAGGTGTTTTTTCAGGGTCTCGTAGTTCTGTGCTTCGAAGAATTCAAGCCAATTTTGGCACCTTTAATGCATGGAATTTTACATTTTGTCTACTTTTATACTTTCTTTGTTTTTCAATTTTTCAATTTTTCTTTAATTTTCTTTTGGCATAGAATCCCAGCCTAATAAATTCATGGCTGTCTTTGCTCCACCCATTTTTTTTGGTTAGTTAAGGCCAACTGGTTCATTAACATAATTGCTTCTAATGAATTGATCTTGGAAACTTTGGTGCATGGACTTTTCCATATCGTTATTGATTACATTTAGTGTCTGCTTTCTCTGCATGGAGACTTAGTTTTTGTTTGGCATAGAATTGCAGCCTAATAAATTAATGGCTGTCTTTGCTCCACACATCTATTGGTTAGTTAAGGCCAACTGGTTCATTAACATAATTGCTTCTAATGAATTGATGTTGTAAACTTTGGTGTATATAGATTTTGTGATATTGTCTTTGATTACATTTATTTATCAGCTTTCTTCACTTTGTCTCACATGCGTGTGGACATAAAAGCATCTGGACATGCTTATAAGGATGTGATAGTATTTGGCTTAGCTTTGGCTTAGCTGGATTAAGTTATTCTTGCCATTTATGCATTGGTTGAATTTTGTAACAGTTTTTACTCTAGAGTGCTGGAAATGTGCTAAAAACACGTATTTCTTTACAAGCTTACTCGATTAAGTTCATTATTGTTATTGTTGCATTAGTTTTTTATTTATTTAGTTTTAGGTAGAGGTATTGTTGCATTAGTTTAGTTGTAACAGAGTTTGCTTTTGTACCATAGAGTGCTCTTGCTTGATAACGACTGTTGCAAAAGGGCTGTGTAAACTTGCATGTTATGTTGGTTGTGAATCTATATTGAGTTTGGGGGTTTGGCTTAAGATTGGAGATTCTCTCTTATAAGCTTTCCAAATGTAAGTTTTTTTTTTTTTTTTTGATAAGCTTTTATTTGTTTTTGTTGCCAGAGATTATGAATGATCCCTTCTTTATGCTTTTCTGTTTATCATAACTTCTTTTGTGCTGCATTTGTGTTGTTTCAATGCCAATTTAAAGTTAGCTGTGGGTGGATTTTATTAACTAGTCCTCAGTTAGTGGGTATGGTGATGTTTCCTTGTGCTGTCATCGATTTCTTTTTGCATTTCTGTGGCCTAGCCATCCTGGAGGGTCATGGTTTCCAGTGTTACCTGTCAAGTTTTTAGCCAGTTCAATATTTGCTCATCTTTATGTGCTATGGGGCCATAATTCATATTTGTGTTTGTGGGCTGTGATTGATTGTATGTTAATTTCTCTCATGCACAGTTGGGATTAGGAGTAGGGCAGCCCTGGGGGTTCAACCATTCTAAGATCATACTACTAAAAGGTGATTAAATTAAGGAGTGTATGCAGTAATCAAGTGCATATTTTAGTTCAGGTATATTGAATCTGATCTGGATTATATCAAACATGTAGTTAGTGGAAAGGGATACTTTGACTTATGGACTGAGGAACTAGCAGTGATATTGGGTTTAGACTGCATACTATTATTGGGAATTGTGGGGAAGGGTAATTGTGATAGGTATGGCTTGGTAGAAGATGATTTCCATGGAGTTAAGAAGGGTTTACAGGCTTTCTCCAAGGTCTGTTGTTAGGAAAACCTAGTCATGTTAGCTGTACGCGGTACCCCAAGAAAAAAACTGACTTCTATTTTTGGAGCATACATTCTCCTTTAAAATGGAATATATTTGTTTAATATTACTGGAACAATTAAAAATTTGCTTGGTGCAATTCCAATTTTGCCTTCCTTAGAGAGATGATCATTGTTATTCTGGTGATGGGAATTCTTGTCTTGAAGGGGTTTGAACTTAAGGTCGTATCTGTTGTGAACTCATAGGCTCTCTTGCCTTTTTTTCACCACTTGAACACCAAGCCTATTTCTTTCCGTCTTACTACTGTATTTGGTCTTTCTTGCATAATGGTGAACCATCTCAAATTTTTTGTCAGCTTTCACCTATTACTACTGATCTTAGGTCATGTGGGATTTATTTGTAATATTTATATGTTTATTTACTGCCCAATATTGATTCCCAATGGCATTACTGGCCTAGTAACTGCCTTTTAACAATTTACCTTTGGTTTTTGTGGACCACGATGGTCATTAGCTATCCAGAAGCTCCTTTTCACTCCTTGCACTTTGATCCTGTTCTATGGCAAAATCCTCTTAAATCTGTCATTTGACTCATCTCTTATGTATGATTGTTGCTTTAGCTGTAGGGGTCACTTTGGTTGAAGTTCAAATTGGCAACCAAAAATAAAAATTTCCTGCTTTTATGAATTTTTAGAGTATTTACAGCTCTGATATAAAGTGCTGGCACATATCCTCTGTTGCTCTTCCCTTCCCACCCCCCATGGGAAAAAAAAAAAGAAAAAGAAAAAAAAAGCCCCCAAACCCTTAGGTGATAAACAAATAACAATAATGCTACTAAGACAGAAATTAGGTGAAAATATCGCTGTCAAGTCGTCAACAAAATCACAGGCTTTGATGCCCAAAGCGACTAGTTGCCTTGTGTATCACAGTTCCCAAACCCACAAATGGAAGGAAACATACCTTAGATATGGAAAATGTACTCGGCACTCATCTTGAGTGCCTTGCCAACTATTTACAAAAATAAAGAATAAGGCTTTTGCTAGCCACATCTTACCTAAGGAACCCCACTGGTACTGAAATGATCATCGCATGAAAAAGAAAAGCAGGAGGCACAAGTGGTAAACGTAGCCTGAGAACTTGGTACGGTGTAAATGTAATGGTTTCATGAGAAAATTTCCTTGTCAGCTGGAGTGATTGGGGTTGTGTCAGTCAAAGAAGAACAAAATTGGTTTGTTGCTTAAGTAGCATTTGTGAATTATAAGTAGGGAATTTGAAGGATTCCTGGGAAAATTTCCATTGTCAGCTGGAGTGGTTGGTGTTGTGTGGGTCAAATGGTTTGTTGCTTCAGTAGAATTTGTGAAGTATAAGTGGTGGGGAGTTTTGGTTCTGTGAACAAGAATATCTTTGGGTTTATTGGATCTTTGGGAGGCATCTGCACAATTTGGGCCATAAAGGAGATAATAAAATTTTTCCTTTCCTACTGCGAATGAACCCAGACATTTAAAAACCTGGATAGCAAACGGGTGAATGAGCTTTCCTCACTATATATATTCGATGGTATCAGATCCTACCCTATCCTACTCATATCTGGGCCTCTGTTTATTATATTATGGATACATATGACATGTTTGCTTTCCATCCAGAATTTCTCTGTACAAGAATTTATGTTAAGGCTGGACAGAATCTTAATTGAGTCTCGGCAACAACTTGAAGAACTACCAAGTCAACTGTTGCCTGGATAAGGCTTGGCTGGCTGCATCACTTAGTACTTACTTTTTCAAGAAGTATTATTGGTACTCGTCTGAGGTGTTCTTTCTTTCCTTCTCTCTTTTGATGATTACGGTTTAGCATATATGAAACAAAAGAACTGGGCAAAGTACTGGGGTAGCATCTCATGAAGAATAAATTCAGTGGGTATATTACTTGTAGCAGGTTGCTTTAGTGTGGTAGTTTCACGTAGAAGTTTTTGACTTTTTCATCTGGTGCTTTTTGTATTTCTCATCTTAACATCGTATGCCTTTTTGTATCTCAATAGAACATAGTTTGATGCCCAAGCAGACAAATGGAGAACCTGATACAGAAAGATAATCCTTCTTAATTCCTTTGTTTATTTGGCTTATGTAATATGAGATCTTACTCAAATACTTTTTTCTTTTTTTTTTTCTTTTTTTTCGATTCTAATTTGCTCATTGCATTATATATATATATATATATATATATATATATATATTAATTAATTATATCTGATTGGTTACTTTCACTAGCTTTGGATTTCCTTTAAGAACAAATACAAGACTGTCTTTGTGTATGCCTTGTTCTGATAGCTGCCTGTGGGGCTTTGTTCATCCCCAATCATTAAATCTAATTTCTTTTGTCATACTATCTTTCATCCCAATAGGGTTTTTGACTACAGCTAGAAGAGTATATTGGAAGGGGGAGAGAGAGAGAGAGAGGTGCAGGGGAAGGAATGCTTTAAGGCATAATGTGAAAACAGGGAGAGAGAGAGAGAAAAGGGGGGGGGGGAGGGATGCTTTAAGGCAAAATGTGAAAACAAGAATTGAACCTATGACCTCTTGGGTGCTGCCTGCCAAGATACCACATAATTGTGTGAAGCAATTGTTTTTACCTTTATTGTTATGGAGGTGACAAGCATGCCCCAAGTTATCATTCATTTACAATCCTATCTTGGAAACCCTTAATAAAAAGAAGTTGAAATCTGATTTGTTCCTCTAGGTCCTTGAGTTTTTATTTTAAAACTTTGACGAGTGATTGATATGTTGTTTATATTAGAAAGGATAAAGATAACCTTCACATAGATAACTAGTTATGGACAACCAATGATGGCTATTACTCTTACTTCCCCTTAAGTCTTTCATTTTCAATCCTTTACCCGAATAAAAAGAAGTACTCAGTGTATAGTACGAGGCTCCCGCCACTGTAAGATCCGAGGGGCGAGGGAAGAGTTGATATATGTAGTCTTACCCATGCTTCGGTGGAATAGTTGTTTCTTGATTTAGATCCATGACCTTTATTTAGGTCATGTTTTTTTGTGATAGGAAGAACACTATTATAACGTGAAAAGCTCATGGTATATTCGATTGACAGAGATCATCTGTTCGGATAATTTTCATGGCCCTCACTCGTGTTATGGAGAACAGATAAAAAAAAAAACACCAGCCATTTTTAAAATTACAGTCACCTCCTATGAAATACACAGTGCTAGAAGTGGGTGTTTAAATGGCAAGTTTAGACCCTGCAAACTTTCTCTTGAATTTCCCTCTTCTCTACGTTTTTGCGAACTTCTACAATTCCCAACCCTTTTCTCCTTTCACCGCCTTTGTAAACCCTTCTCTCCATCTCTCTGCCCTGCCACTCCCAATCTTTGCTTCTGTCTGCCCCTGCAACCTCCAACCCTTCACTCCAAACTCAATGTTGTCACGGACGATATCCCTTTTTTTTTTTTCTTTTTTTTTTTTTCCTTTTTTTTTTTTTTTTTTTTTTTTTTTTTTTTTTTTTTTTTCCCCCCCCCCCCCCCCCGCCATTCGCTGCTGCAATTCCATATGCCACGGTGTTGTATTTTTATCTTTCTGTCACACTTGCAACAACTTCAATGACGAAAGTCTGGCCAAAACGCAAATCGCACATGGGATATGGAAGAAGCGGACATTCCACCGGAACACCAATCCATTTCACAGAGCTTCATCTTTCTTCCCCAATGGCGTCATCCAATCCAAAGGAGCGCATATCTGTTCAGTGTCAGAATCTAAACGTTAAGGACTTGGAGTGATGTTCTAGAGAAATGAGTTTTGAATATTTTGATTTCTAGTTTCTTTCAATCAACCATGAATCTCGCTGTGTTCGTGGTTCCCAAAATGTGGATCTGAGCAAGAACTCGAGATAGGGTAGAGGAGGTTGTAGAGGAAGGGGGTAGGACGGAGGTCCGGACAAGAAATCGTACGGAGAATTCAGTTGCAGAGGGATAGGGCTAAAAAAAAAAAAAAAAAAAAAAAAAAAAAGGTGTTACAATGACAAAGGATAAAAAAATAACTTCAACTTATTCAATTGCCACAGTTTTGACATTTCACCATCATCCTCACAATAAACTAACCGATGCTATTCACCATTGTCCAGTAGGGATTGGGCCTTTAGGCATTGATGGGCTTGATTTTTTTTAAAAACAAGACCCAGTCCGTGGTTTAGAGAGTCAAGCCTAGGTGGATTAGACTTGGTCCCATTATTGTCATTTTTATGTTATTTATTTAGTTATTATTCATGTAACATGATGTTTTTGAAAATCACAACATAAATTTGGATAAGTTATTTCTACCATTCAAAGTTAGAATATGATATAGTAGTTTTTAGATTACTAGTACACATACAAGGACAAGCACAAGATGTATGCCTTTACAAAAGGGAATTGAATCCTCTCCTCCACGGCTCCCACCCCATCCAACCATTGGAGGGGGTTGGAGTTTGAGCCGGCTCACCCCTCCAATGGTTGGATGGGGTGGGAGCTGGGGAGCCGTGGATGAGAGGATTTGGATGCTTATAAAAGGGGGGGATATTTGATTGAATTACAATTTTGAATTCAACATGTGGCTAAAATCGACCATGTTCTCTTTATCAAACGGTTTGAATGGACACATCATTCACCCATATGGCAAAATAGATTTCCGTGCAATTTGAAAACATAATAAACCTTTGTGACAACATTTTGCCTTCATATATATATATATATATGCATAAAAAATTGGGGGAAGACATAATTTTTGGCCAATTTTCCTTTTATCACATGTGAACGCATACGTTTGCAATAAAAATGGGGGGAAGGCATAATTTTTGGCCAATTTTCTTTTTATCACATGTGAACGCACACGTTTGCACTTTAGGTTAACAAGCTGTCTAATTAAAAATGTTTTATTGTCGGATATCTCTTTTTCATACACACTTTTCAATTTCTTCCACAATGAATATGCCAATGTCTTGTTGAAAACTTAACAAGTATTCTCTGCGTGGGTTTACTGTGGGAGGATCTCTATTACGTATAGAAGGAAGACTAGGAAATCATTCCAACGCAAATAACCTACTTTTGTCAAGTAGACCAAAGATTTGGTTATTTTATGGTTAAGGTACCTCCAGAAATCTTTGGGTAGATATCATGTCAGAACCCTTAGATGAAACACATGGTTTATTATGCACGAGCCTTTCCCTCTTATTTTCTCTCTTAGGTTTTGTTTGATAAAACTTTTGCTTTGGAATCTGGATTCTGGATTCTAGATTCTGGTTTAGAATTTGAATTCTACTTTAAGCTACTCTAAGATTATTTGAGAATAAAATCATGTTTAATTGATAACGCATTTCTAGAATAGATTCCAGAGTATCTTTGGAATAAAAACATGTTTGATAAACACTATCCTCCCAATCCAAGTCTAGAAAAATGGTGGTGGTAATGGTGGGTGGTGGTCAGCGGTCAATGGTGGCGGTGGTGAGTGGTGGTAGTGGCGGTGGTGGGTGGTGCTGGTGGTAGTGGTTGTGGTGGGTGGGTGGTGGAGGGTGGTTGTGGCGGTGGTGTTGGCCGTGGCGGTGGTGGTGGTAATGGCGTTGGTGGTGGCGGTGGTGGTGGGTGGTGTTGGTGGTGGCAGGGGCAGTGGCGACGACGATCGTGACGGTGGTGGTAGTGGTGGCGGTAGTGGTGGTAGTGGTTATGGTGGTGGTGGGTGGTGACCGGGTAGTGAGTGGTGAGTGGTGGGTGGTGGGTGGTGGGTGGTGGTAGTGGTGGCGGCAGTGGTGGTAGTGGTTATGGTGGTGGTGGGTGGTGACAGTAGCGACGGTGGTAGTGAGTGGTGAGTGGTGGGTGGTGGGTGGTGGGTGGTGGCGGTGGCGGTGGTGGTGGTGGGTGGTGGGTGGTGGCAGTGGTGGGTAAGTGAGAGTCAAGTGAGAGTTGACTCTTTTTTTCCTCTCAAAAATTTGCTCAAACACGTTGGAGCAAGTATTAGTTACTCCAAAATTTTGGATTCTGAAGCTATTTTGAATTCGGTTCACTCTGTGAGAGTTCGAATCCAACCGGATTTATCAAATACCCTTCTATTCCAAAATAGCTCATTGGAAATCAGAATCCATAGAATTCAGAATCTAAAATTTTATCAAATAGGCCCTTAGTTTTTTTTCTTCAAACTTCTCAAACATTAGGGGGTTTAGGGTTTAGAGTAGACTCTATTTTTGTGCATTCTGCATCTTAATAAAAACATTAATTTTTCTTACCAAAAAATAAAAATAAAAAATAAAAACATTATTTTAGCTATTTTCTTTATTGACACTTAGGTGTCAAATAATTTGGAATCTTTTACATTTGTTTTTGTTGTGAGGGCATTGTCATCTCAAAACATGTGAAACAATAACAACTCATGATTGGTAAGTCATTTAAAAAAAGTTTGTGAAAAGCCTATTTTACGATCGATTTAAAATTTTTTTGGGAATAAGACAAAGAATAATTAAAAGAAAAGAAACGGTCCTGACTCTGGGGAATTGACATTTTACTACCATTAAGAGTATTTTTGATCTTAAAAGTTTGAGGATGAGATAACATCAATAACTAACATTAGGATAGCAAGTTTGGTCCTGACAACCAAATCCGACCCTAACCCACTTTGAACCTTGATAGGGTTGGGTTAGGGCCCAAATTTCATCAAACCTGGACAGGGTTGGATTGGGCCAGGGGTTGAAGCCTTAGGTTGAGCTCGGCACAGTCAGAGTCAATCAAGGTAAGGTTGGATTAGATTGAATCCTGTCAAGGTAGGATTAGGGTTGCAAATTTTCTAACCCTAACAGGATTGAGTTAAGGTTATATTTAAGGCATGCAAGGTAAAATTAGAGTTTTAAAAAATTCGACCCAACCCGCCCTCTTGCGGTCCTAACTAACATAAATCAGCCAACGGACTAAGGCTACAGTCTCTAATAAGGTTTCGCAATTAAAAGTTTTTTGGTTAAATTTTTTTTGAGTAAATTTGTATGTATAATTGTCAGCACATTATGATCTAATAATACAAGGAAGATATGAGTAAATTTCCTTTTAAGATTAAATCATAGGCTTTCAAACTTTGAGAGAAATTGCAGAATTGCTTCCCAAGTTTCCCTGAGCTTGTGATTGACGGATGACGTGGCTTGAGTTGACAAGACCTGTCTGGCCATAAGAGCTCATTGAAGTACTTGGTCTTGACCTTTTCCACAAGCAATTCAATGACTTCCGTGATTAAACGTATAAAAATTTATGACATTAAAGTGGAAGATTAGTTAGGAAGGTGGTAAGACTGGTAAACAGCAATCAGGGACGATGAGTTGGTGTTGGGTAGACTCTTCTATAATATGTATGACATAATAATATGTGTCGCACACATCTAGGGTAACACTTATAGGTCATAGTTTTAGGTATCCATATCCGTTATCAGCTGATCCGTATCTGTATTAGTATTGGTTTTGATTGATATGGATATTTGACTGATATAGTATCATTTGGTTGAATTAGAATGAATATTGATACTTGACTATTATTGGCAGATGCTAAAAAGGCATTGCCACATCAGCATCGTGGTCAATACCTAATCTATACTGGCCAATACTGATACTGATATCTGTTTCGATAACGTGAACTAAAACCATGACTTAGGTTGCATGGAGCTAATAGATCGTCTTTTATCTAATTATTTGCTTTTGATAAAAACTTAATGACTTCAATCATATTATTTATTGAGGATAGGGTTTCCCATGTTGCCAGTGTGGGGAATCTCTCCAAATTGGACCGTCAAGTCATTTGATAGTGACGTGGGAGAGGATCATGTCATTGGATATACAACTTTTCCGTTAGGTCCACTTGGCCAAAAAAGTGATGGGTTTTCAAGTAATCTAATCAAAAAAAAAAAAAAAAAACCCGTATTGGGTCAAGCCGGTCTCAACCTAACAATTAACGAGTTGACCTCTTTTTCGGACCATAATCCTCTCATGTCCTCATGTTGACAGTATTATCCAGTGGTTGTCATTCACTGTATGCATATGCCAATACATCAGTAATTGCACACAGTGGATAACAACCATTGGATATTCGTAATGTCAACATGAAAACATGAGGAGATTATTTTTCCATTTTTCCAAGTTTCTGCCCTGAAGTTCCAATATGGGCTGGGCCAACTAAAGTGCTTGATATACTTGTCTCAGACTATGACTATGTGATCCAGGCCCACAAATTTTCAACCCTTACTTTGATTTCTAAAAATTCCAAAATGTCTTACTTTCCATTAATGTTTTAGATCTGAAGAATACTAATTTCAGATGCAGTGTCAATCGAAAGTGACGTGGCAAAGATAAGGAGGCCTATTGGGTTGCCACATCAGCTTTTATATCCATCAAGCTGATCTAATTAGCAAAATGTATTTCAAATTTATAATTAGCCACGAAAGATCTAAGTTGTAAAAATAATTTATGAATGAGTCAAAAAATTTTTTTTGGTCAGGATGAGTCAAAAAATTAGAGCCATAATTTTTAATTAGTTTCATGGGGAATTAAATCTATCACTATTAGGCAATCTTTGGTATAGTTTATATTTATGTTTATATGATTTATTTAAGAAAAATCATTTATGAGAGTAAATTATGAGTAAAAAATGATATAATCGATGATACCACCAAACATAAAGAAGTAATAATATATAATCACAATAATGATAAACACCTTATAATCTATTTGTAGATTTTAGATTATATTAATTTATTTCAAATATAAATAAATATCATAAATCATATCAAACAACTACATATGTCATAATGTATTATATAAATAATTCTATAATACATACCAAACAGAGCGTTAACTAATTTTTCAGATTTTTTTTTTTGATATCTCATACCATAAACAAATAGAACTTAGAAAAGTAACTTTCTGTTTTCTTTAGTGTCGACATGGTGGATCAGGATAGGCCCAAAATTAATTGACATCCAAAAAGTGTCAAGTTTAACTCCAACAGAGAGCCACTTGGCAAAATAAAACTTCAAAAAATTCATCATAATATATATTTTTCTTTATTTTGAAAATCGTTGAAAATAATGAATAATTAAAAATACAAATGAAAATTTCATTATACGAATAAGATTTGATTGAATTTGGGGGAAAGCCCTTTTCCCTCTTTTTTCCCGTTCTTGGGCGGTCGGCTTTGTTTTTTAAAGTCCCCCTTCTTTTTTTTTTTTTTTTGGTTTTTTTCCCCCCCCTTCCCCCCCCCCCCCATAATTTGGAAGGACTGGAGATGATCCAAGTCCTTGAATTTGTCTCTAAAATTTTTACACACAAAAAAAAAAAAATGTCTCTAAAATCTAACAATAGTTGAATAATCAACTCATAACTTATATTGTAGGTGGCCAAGGAAAGATTTCCTCCATTATTTGTGGAAAGAACCGGATTTCCATTTACTCATGATGAAATGGTTCATTTGTAAGCTGTGGGACAAGAGCCACACGAAACATGCCATTAAATTGAAATTAAAATTTCAATTAGTTTTTTACTATTCTCCTCCAAATTTCAACTATTCCTCTCATTCTTTACTTACTTTTTTTTATTAAATAAATACTACAATAATACTAATTTTCACATAAATGTAAGTAACATAGCCAACCGGATTTTGAGAAAATAATTTTTATTTCTCCATACTAATATTTTACGGGCTTCTTGATGCCAAAATATCATTCCGGTTTTGTTTGTAAGATGATGGAAAAGAAAAATCTTCATGTAAAATAGGATTTTACGCAATTTGTCATAAAATGTAAAGAAAAGTATTGAAAAGTAATCAATTTTACATGACAGACAATTTCCATGTAAAATATCATTTGCATGAAAAATTTTATAATAAAACAAACAGAACTTATATATTATGAAAATGGAGGTGTCATCCCTCTATACCATGTGAAGTTTGCAAAGTCCAAAAAGATGTTCATTTAAGATGGAGAAAAAAAGGTTTTGAAAACAAGAACATCTATCATTCATCAGCCACAAAGGAAAAAGAAACCCTCCCAACAAATAATGAACTCTCCTTTCATACTCACCCCAACATATTACTTTGGGTCCGTTTGAATGTAACCGACTCAATTACAACATATTTTTGGCCCTGAATTCACCCCCCCCCCCCACCACACACACACACAAATAACCCCTCTTTGTTACAGTACCTTTCCTAAAGTCGGGGGCAAAAATGTCAAACTAGTTTTCATGCACTCTTCCAAAGCCAGTGCAATTAAAGGGGAAGTTTTGATCTTTTTAAGCGGATTCATCTTTAAGATCCAACAGTTACAAAACCAGTGACAAGATCCAGTTCTAACCCAATCGGTTTCAATTAAATAAAGCCATTAGTTTTCTTCATACAGTTTCACTTGCCCCTCTTCTTCCATAACCAACACCAAATACTTCCAATCTTCAATTAATGACAAATGAAGTTACTTCAAGTTACGTGAGACAGTGCATTAAATTTCTTAACCTAACCATCTAGGAATCTTGGCTACATTAATCCTGTTCCCACATTCAGGAGTTCATGTTCACTAAATGCAAATCTATGATTTGCCTAAGGACTTAAATTTAGGGTCCATTTTCTGTCCATAAGCTTGACTTTCTTTTCTTCAATCCCTTCCCAAAGCATGTCAATCTCTAGTCATTAGTGCTTGCAGCATCTTAATCTTAAAACAGAAAGGAACTCTTCCCTTGTTTGTTGATTAATTTTTTTTTTTTTTGCTAAAGGTCAGCAAGAATTTGTATTAGTTGATTAGCTTACTTGTGATAATGGAACTGTGCATGTGTTTGAAGTTTACTGGTATGGGTTTTCAGTGAAGATCTTGAAAGGAGACGGCAGTTGCAAGTTGCGGACCCTTACAGGAGACTTATCACTCATTCAAATGAAGAAGCAAAAGGGAGAGAGAGAGAGAGAGAGAGAGAGAGAGAGAGAGAGAGAGATTTCTTTGTTAGGAAGGTCCCTTCAAAGATGTGGGAAAAAGATCTTCTGTAGTGAGGCCACCCCGACAGTGAGCATCCCATCCACTGAAAGTGGATCAGGATGTATCCCAATGTATTCAAAGTGTATTAGGATACATCCTAATCTACTTTGAATGGATGGGATGCTCACTACACTCACTACAGAGTGGTCTCACTACGGAAGAGCCTACTTAAAAAGGCATCGCCTAGCAATTAAGGTCTTACCTCCTAACCAGCTACTTGTCTTATGTTCAAAGGTTCCAGATAATCAAATGAATTACCTATTCTTTCTATCATTTATATCTTGATTAAGTCTCACTTTATCAAGGTGGTAAACTACAAACAATACACTGTCCTTGGACAAATCCGTGAACTCTGACCAAACAACCACTCCAGGCTCTTTAGGATACCAAAAATAGTGGTCTATATAGCAATGGATTTCTAATACCTCCTAAATTTCTTTTTACCACCTCCCAAAGGTTTTTTGTAACTTAGTTTTATCTATATTTAATATTAATTTAACCCATTATCTCATAAGACTAAGATAAATCTAACGTGGAAAGCTGAAATTAGGCCACATTCAGTTGATCAACGACCAAGGTAAAAAAGCCTCCTGATAATTATATTTATTCATTAGTATTGACTTGTAGTACCATTGCCCTCTTTTTTCTAAGGTATCCCTAGCCACCCTTGCAAGAAACAAGGTGTTTGAGGGCATCCTCTAACCAAGCAGGTGAGGCTTTAATTTTCCTTTTGGGGGAATCTTTTCATATTTAGATACTCTGGTGAAGAAGATAAAATAACCTTCATGGTTGAGTGTGGAGGGATTATTCCAATAAACTTAGTTCTACAAATTTACAATATTAGTCACCATCAAAAGGTAGCTATATGGCTGCAACAAAATTCTGTGATTTCTTTACTGATACGTCTCAAAGGGACAGCACAAACAGTAACTAGTTTGTCTATTCCAATTGATTAAGCATAATTTAGAACAGATCGACACAATTAAACTGTGTTTGGTATGTTTTCTTAGAATACATTCTTAGAAATGTATTCTTAGAATGAAGAATGTATTCTTAAAATAGGATGAGCATGAGATTATGGGCCGGTGTAGGGGGAGAAGCAGTCCCTTAATGTGCAATAGCTCTCCATCGCAGGATGTACGATAGACTTAATTGGTCCCCTTTGGATGACCATGTCTATACGACTGTTGTTCTATATTTAAGGATTGAAGAGGGAATCACTACCACGAATAAGGGCCTAGGACCCAATGGAGACCGAGATTGAGATCGTATTGTCAAACTGCATGCCTAAGTATCTCGAAACTGTCGTCGGGAATCAGTTCAAGTATAGTTCAGACAAGATACTGGTCTGCTCAGAGATTTGGGTAGGATTAGGTTAGGGATATGAGAATGTGTTACAACATCTATTTTGCCCTCCAGAAGCTGGTTTTTCTACTAGATGCTGATCGATATATTATTTTTCCAGATGTTTTTCGTAACCGAATGTTGCTATATATATTAATGAACAAATATGTACATATTAACTTACCCCCCAAAAAAATAAAATAAATTACATTCTACATTACCTTATGCTAAAGCATACTTCAGTAATTTTGCTCTATTAGTCCTCCTTGATTATGCATCACAGATAGATGCCATGACAAAAAGCTTTAGGTTTGGAATCTCAACATATTCCGCAAAAGGTAGGTAGGTTAGTTGTTTTTTTTCTGGGTCGATAGGATACCTACTTAATATCATGGAGTCCCTTCTGGGCCGGCCAAGGTTGGCTTGTGAGACGGGATTACTAATAGATATACAATCCTCGTGTTGAATATATAGAGCTTTCACTCTTTCACTAGTTTCACTTTTAATTACGTCCATCTCTCTCAAACATATACACCAATCTCAACATATTCTTCAGTTGAAATTTGGATTTTTACTGTCCTATAATTAGTCCTTACTATTCTAGACTTTTGAAAAACATGCACTATAGGATAAACCCCATCTTCAAAACTTCCATTTTGGATATATGAGAGAGAGAGAGAGAGAGAGAGAGAGAGAGAGAGAGGCCTAGCTTAGGCTGCTTTGGTTGGTGAAGGCTGTTGCAACTTACAACAGTCAATGGCTTATATCCAAAGAAATATTCTGTACCTAATAAGTAACAAATAATCTGACTTTTTTCAACAAAAAAACAAATAAATAAATAAAAATAAATCTGACTTTCTCTCCAAAAAATATTATTTATATTAATAATTAATAATAAGAACAGTTATTTGGGTTGAACTTTTTTATTAATATGTCTAGGATAGGTAAATAAACTTTATTCAAAAGTCCAAAAAACCAAAGCAGTCAAATGCCCAAATAATCTGATTTTTTAAATATTTTTTTATTAATTGCTTGAGCTTGTTCTTGAAGATCCCTTGCACAGAGATGAACAACCATAAACACACAAAATTTCCTTCTTGTGTGACTCTTCACTTTGACGTACATAGCTTGTGTCTTCTCAAGGGGGGTCAAATCGATCCCCATTGTCGTGATTCACTATGAAACCCTTGTAATTCAAGAAGGAATCATTTTTAGAATTCTATTCCGTGTCCAAGATCTCTACAAACTAACTCATTTTTTAATAAAAATACAGTTTGTCATGCTTTCAGCTAACTTTCTCTTTTCTAGTTGTGGTCCTGTGCCATCGAAGAACAGAAAATCTAAGCTAAACTTCCATGAATTTTTTACAAATTATTTTGCAGCTTTTGCTACATGTGGCCCACTTTCCATGGGTCCCAAGTGTCAATAATCTGATATGACCATTCATCATACTCATTCCTTCACAAACTTATAATTCAGAAAAATTAGAGAAAAACAAATGAGTGAAGATCCACACATTGAGCAAAATTAAATGGGGAGAATAATACAAACGAAGCAATCATTGAAAAAAAAAATAAAATAAAATAAAAATAAAAATACAACAGATACTATCTTCATATCTTCTTCTTTTTTTTGTACAATAGCAGCCTATTGAATTCCTTCTAAACTTTATATGAATCTCCTTTTGTAAAGCAAACTATGAATGTTGGACCCTTTTGAATCTCCTTTGATATATATAATCCAAAACCTTGTGCTATGATGTGATTGGCCAAGACAGGCTAGATGTTTGGCTGCAAAAATAATACTCAAATATTAATTTGTCTGCAACCACAAACAAAAGGAAAACGAAAAAAATGCAGCCAATCAGGAATCTTTTAAATGGGTAGTCACACTTAACAACTGGAAAAAAAAGAAAAAAAAAGGAAGATATACTCACTTAATTAATTCTCTCCAGTAAAAGTCACTAGTTTCATCCAGATTGAATTCCACCAAGGCATCAAAGGTGGTTGAGGTAGATGAAGGGGCTGAAATTTCATCGGGCATGATCTTGCTATCCATTTGGTTGGCTGTAATAGAATCTGGAGAGACTGAAACTGATGCAGGAGTAGGGTTTACTGAAGGAGTGACATACGAACTGTTAAAGTTGTTATTACAGATATTCTCATTGTCAATGACCTGACTAATCCTGGTAGATTGTGGGACTCCAAAATCTGAAAACCTAGATTGCATTTGGGTAAGGTTAGGAACAAGGCCAAGAGGGTTGTTGAGAAGTCCTTGGAGTTGGGTGTTTGATTGGACAGATTCATTAAGGACATAGTCCCTAAGATGATTCAAACCCAAGAGATTAACTGCTTCCATATTTGCAGGTGCACTACTATTAATGAGTTGCACTAGATTCAACAATTTGATTTTGGCTAACTCTGCAGCATCTACCTGTAACCTAAGAGCACTATCCAAAGGATTCATCTGATTGAGGAGGTTTGCAGCAGCTAACAAATGAGGTAAGTCTGAAAGGAAATTGAGATCAGTTCTTGGTCTGTGGGTTATTGGATCAATACCCATTTGGAGAAGTTTTTTCCTTAGATGTGTGTTCCAGAAATTCTTGATCTCATTATCTGTTCTTCCGGGGAGATGGGTAGAGATTGTTGACCACCTGTAATAGTAGAGAAGAATGAGTACATACTGCCACACCTGGGAGTTGTTTAATAAATATAAGGAAGGAAGGACTTACTTATTTCCAAGAACTGAGTGAAGTTGGATTATAGTTCTCTCTTCATCCTCAGAGAATTTTCCTCTCTTGATATCTGGTCTGAGATAATTAGTCCATCTTAATCTGCAACTCTTTCCACACCTATTCAATCCTGCAAGCTTTGGGAGTGCTCTCCAGCTTCCATGGCCATGTTTCAGTATATAATCATTGAGCTTCTGATCTTCCTCCGGTGTCCATGGCCCCTTCTTCAGACCAGCTTCTTCGCAACAAGGAGACCTCCCCATAATCCCTGAAATCATGGATGGAAATCAATCTCTGTAAGTGGGTTTTTGGAGACAAGGCATTTGGATAACAAAGAAAGTAAGAAACAAATTAAGAAACCAACCTGAGATTAGATTATGGGTTGGAAGAAAAAAGGAAGGATTAAGTTGGGGAAATCTAGCTGAGTAAGTCCTGCTTTATATAGTTGTTTGATGTTCGGAAATAACAAGGCCCAGTCCTTTACTCTTTGTGTATGGGAGACGCATTTGCCTACGACAAGAAGTCCATGTTGATATCATTGCAAAGAAAAAGAAAAAAAGCGTGTCAAATTTATTGATTTTTAATGTTAATATATAAAGGTAATTTACACTCCCGGGTAGCTGGTTTTGAGAAATTACACTAAAGGTATTAAAAGTATCTAACGTTTCATGTATTATGAGATACCTAAATCAGAGTAAGATTAATAGGATGAGACAGAATTACAAATTTTTTTCCCAACCCTCCCTCTTCCCTGTCACTCTCCTCTCCTTCCCTGTCACTCTCCTCTCTTGCCCTTAACTATGCTCTGCTTTAAGTACTTCAAATATAATATATGAAGATGAATACCTTTGATAACTTCTTTAGACATACAATATCCTAGATGTAATTTACCCTTAACGCCAATAAGTAAGGGATTTTTTCTCACATAATGATTATGTAGGTCCTTAATGGCATCTTAATGGCATCTTCTCTCTCTTTCTCTCTCTCTCGCTGATAGTGTAGGATAGATCTCTATTGGTAAACTGTTTCTATGTCTTTTTGTAGTGTGGAAGATTCCATATACATTGGTGGCCTGAGAAACTTTTGCACTTAATTTAATATTCATAAGATTCCAAGATTATCCTATATTCACTTGTTTATTACTATTAAAACCTTTGAAGGGTTTTGAATCATTTTGACATCATGGTTTGAAAATAAATTAACTCAGTTGTTTTCTTCTATCCTGAACAAGAATATCGTCACTTAAGCTTTGAAGGAGTTACATTAGAATCCAAGATTAATAATAGTGGGAAATATTATGGGAAATTATTTAGACACTCTCTTGATAATTGGGTAACTATACAGAATTATCCTTTCTTGACAAAAGTTACAGAGACTACCCTTAAAACAATGTTTTAAAATAGTATATTCCACATCGAGAATTAAAAATTGATGAATTTTGCAGAAGGCTTTGTTCCAGAGATAGACGATGGTATATCTATGTAATTTTACATTTAGTAAGAATCGTATTGTCTTAAAAAATTTTCAGAATTTCTCTTGTCAGTTTTTAACACCTGGAGTGGACTATACTGTTATAAAACATTGTTTCAGGAGTAGTCTGTGTAATTTTGTCAAGAGAATATAGTTTTTTTGTTTATAGTAAACCAATTGTCAAGAGGGTATTTGAGTAAATTTCTCAAATATTATTGGTATTCAATGTATAATGTCAATTTCACCATTGGAGAAAAACCTCACGATAGAAATCCATGGCTGGCTGCATGGCTTCTGCCCTAGTGTCCGGATCAATGGGAGTATTAGCATAGGCATCTGAATATGGAGGATGGGGTGGTCATTTCACTATATATCCTTGTATCTAAGCATAGGAAAATGCAGCCAAATAGGGATTTTTTTTTCTCTAAAACAAAACATAAATTAAGAACCAAACAAAAGGGAAAAGATTATTGTGTACCTCCTATGTTTAGATACAAGATGAGTGAAATGATCACCTAACCCTCTAGTTGGATGCCTGTATGTGCGTTCCCTTTGATCCCCGCACTAGTACAAGAACTACACAACTGGCCAAAAACCTATCCCCCAAACAAAATTGGGTGTTATAATGGTACCTATAAATTTGTTATAAACTTATGGAATAAATATAGACCCAAGCTAATTACGACGGCGATAAAATGGCTATTAATAACAATCATATCTAACAATTGTTTTGAGGAAACCTGTCTCTAATCACATGAATAGACTGATCGACACCAAACCCGTATCATGGTCTTTTATGGGTCCACATGCCTATCCTCTAGAAGCTTGGATGGAATAACGTTAGTATGTTATTAATTATTCTATATATCATATAGTATATATCTATGCAATTCCTTAAGGTTTTAATATTTATATGTTAATATTGGAATAGTCCAAAACCACCATTGAATGTGACCTAGGCCTGTTGCATTTTCTTACCCAAATCAGCTTAATCTCTCACAGACCCAGTTTTCACCACACTGATCTTATCCTAATTAACTCGTTTAGAGTTGACCTGGATGTGGGATGAGAAATGAGATATAAACCTAACCTCTAGTCCTAGATAAATATATAATTGGTGAAATGATGTCTTATAATCTGTCGCTTGCATTATAGGCTGTCTTTGAAGGGATGATGCCTTGGCTCGTCTCAAGTTTGGAATGAACTTGAGCCGAGCCAGTGTCGGCTGGATAGCCAACACTTGTCACTCCACCCAATCCAACGGTATAAGAGTTATTGTACGAAAAAGTAAAAAAAAAAAAAAAAATACAAAATAACTCAATAACCCTCATACTGTTGGATCGGGCGGAGTGACAGGTTTTGGCCATCCAGCCAAAACTGGCAAGTCTCAAGTTCATTTCGAACTTGAGACGAGCCGAGTGTTGTCGTTGTAATCCGTAAGGGGACTAATCAAGACAAACAATATGAAACTCTCAATGAAACAAGGGAGTTCCTTATCAGAACAAGGGTTCCTTGTGGTACTGTTGATCAATGAAATTCCCCTTTCCCCACTGAACTCAGATATTGGCAGAGCTTAACCGGAAACAAACGAGAAAAGAGATTGGTACAAAGAGGGAGAGTAAAGGAGAGAGAGTTCCCCCTTAGAGTTCACCAGAATACCCATTTTTTCCTCCCTTTTTTCCTTGTCCGTGTTACATATATATAGATTCGAAAAAAATGTGAAGCTTTCTTCGACCCGCTTTCTTATGTCTGTCACTACTTTGATCATTAGCTACCTAGGGTATAGTAGGTTCGCATGCCTACGACCCCCTAGATTATGTCACAGTGTCTTGTCAACCACTTTTCGACCCCCTTTGATCCTATTCGACCCCCTTTTGGGCTATATTCTCCATAACCTCCAAATGTCCGTTGCTGACCTTGCGCTTTTACCAAGTAATATTCTGACGATCTGTCGATTTGGACCGAGATCTTATGAATCGGCGGGTCAAGTCAGTATTCCTTGCATTAATTGTTGTTGTCAGCATTTATGGCCATTAAAGACAATCCATTAATGACACAACCACCCTTGTCAACCTGTCACACCCCAATTCCGGCTGAACCAGAAGTGTGAGTGAACCAGCTCTAAACCAGTGTTCACACCAGGATCTCAATAGACCGTGTCAACCAATCATTCCCAAGCAGTCTAACATAATAAGAGATTAATACATAGTAGCGGAATATAAATAAATGAACTGAGATCTATGTGGTAAATTAAAATAATTATACAACTTATTCCACCATTCACAAATTTAAATAATAAAAGTATTACAATGTATTGTTTAAAATAAAATCCCCTCTAAAGGAAAACACAAAAGGAGCACTCGCATGATGCGTCATGCTCGTCCTCCACTACCTGGGTATCAATGGCAGCAACTGTATCGTACGCTGAGGCAGTCACGAAGTCATCAACTGTGTACCCTGCATCCAAATCTGAAAAGAAATATATGTATATTTGGGTGAGCTCACAACTTAGCTCAGTAAAGTACAAGACCAATGCAACATACAAAATGCATGAAATAACATTACAATTTGGGTCAGGTATAACTTGCAATTATGCTATGGTAAGATTTGGCGGCCACCGCACCTCCATGCACGAGAGTGTGAGCACACCCAACAATCAGACACCTACCACACTACTGCTGTTGCCCCACATCACTCACTCTGGTATGGAGATAGGACTCGAGTCTGGCGGGCAGGAAGAACCACAATCCCACGTCCTCCCCCTGATACCCCACACCGTACCAATACCTAAACCCCTACTGGCAAGGGCTTGCAAGTGGGTTCCGTTTCTAACCAGTCCTAAATGACAATACAGTATCAATGGCCCTACCCAGCACGGCTCCCTGCGACATAGAGATAGGGCTCGAGTCTGGCGGGCAGAAAGAACCACAATCCCACGTCCTCCCTTTGATACCCTATTCGCACCAAGTCTGCTAAGGTAGATGGCGATACGAAAAAGGTGTTAGTTGTGGATATATCCAGGGCACACCCCCCCTTCACATTCCACACATTAACTAAAACATACACATGCCTAACATCCAACAATCCTAGCATATGAAATGCATGAACATATAATAGTAACAAAAGAAGTAACTACATAGCATGTGAAATGCACAGACATCAAGCAATGAACTTCATATACAATTTAGTTGCAAAGGTTTACTGGTTAATTAATTAATTAAAGTTTGGGTCTTGTCCCTTACCTGACGTGTGATAACAATCCCGCTCTGCGTCACAGGGTATTCTCACGTTGTCTACAGGTCCTACACAATCATATTCATAGGTTAGAATTAATTTATTAAGGTCACAGTTGGTCGAAACCTTGCCTGACCAAGCAAACAAGGCTCGGAAGCCATACCGGTCGCAGGTACCGGTCTCAGGGGAGTGAGACCGGTATGTGCCACCGGTATGTATACCGGTTGCACATATGTGAGACCGGTATGTGCCTCCGGTATACACCGCAGGTCCATACCGTTGGACCTTGTGTCCAACCGGTTTGTTCCGCGGATTAGATCCGAGAACTCGATCTTGGATCTCCCTTTCCCATTGGTCATTGGATTGGTTTCTAGGGTTTCTCCTAACCCATTCTAAGATTCAAATACTCTAATGGCCTTGTGGTTTCGACTAGAACGCCGTATCAAACCTAGATTAGATTTTAATTAGAGACTAGGTTCATTGCAAGATCTAGGATTTTGGATCGCCGTGCCGCTTCACGGCTTCGATCCGAAATCTTAATATTACTAAGAGTATAGAGCACTTACCGACGGTGTTTGTCGGTTGGTGGTGTGCTCCTCCAACGAAAACCTCCTTCCTGGGCGGCCTCCTCCTCCTTACTCCTTCTCAGCTCTCCTCCAGACGGCTAGGGTTTTGAGAAGGATCACAAGGAGTGCTAATGTCTCTATTAATAGTGGGAGGCCGTTCATAGGAAGATTTCCCGCAATTGGAAACTTTTCAAGTTTCAAATCAGAGTGAGGGACCCGCTGGAGTCCGTCTCCAGCCAAAACTAGACATACCGGTCGCACATACCGGTTTGAGTCGAGTGACTCAGACCAGTATACCCATACCGGTTGCACATACCGGTTGCACTAACCGCAACCGGTATAGTGAGACCGGTATGAGATTTATACATTTTTTCGCAGGTTCTCATACCTAAAAATTGAGTGGTTCGTCACCTGACTTCGCCTTCCGGTCCGGTTATGATTGGGAGACCTGTCATCATATAGAACCATGGATTAGACTGGGTTTTCAAAGTACGATTCTTACACAACCTGTCACTTCTTGTCTGAGTCAGACCATGGGGTCGAACACAAGCTTTTTATCACCATTTTCCGTAATGCAGTTGCTCATGAATCTTGGGCTTTAGATAAACGCCACGTGTTATCACCCAAAGATCCTTTGAAATTCCTTTTCTACGGTTGGATTTACTCATCGACCATTATTTTTCCTAACAGAACCCCCTTGTCTTCTTTGCGAGTCGTTTCGACCGAAGGAGAGACATCTTAAAGGGAAAATATCATATTATGAGTGTGCGGTTGATCTTCTGCCGCCCTTCTCAGTGGTATGATTATCTCCACCTGCCCCACTTTTTGGAATTTTGAGTGCTTGTTTCCCCAAAATGGCCCCTGAAACGTTCTCATCATGATTAGGGTTAGTCTCAGTTTTCAAGACTCTTGGTGCCGTTTCCATCTTCATCGAGCCGTTGCTTTTCGAATAGTGATTGTCTCCCGCCACTTATCGCTCATCATATACGTCCACGCATCATTTTCCCATCAAGCGTTACGTCCGCCTTTCGCCCGTCAGTCGCACCGCTCGAGAACCATCATGACTGCCAGGCTGGGACCCACTGGTAAGCAAATCTATAAATATCTTCTTCCTTCTCCTCTTCTCCCCCTTTACGCACTTACTTTTTGTAGATCTTTTCCGCAAAAGCTTTCGTTCTCAAGATCTTTCTGGCTCTACTACTCTCGACTTGTAAGAGGCGTCATCGTTTTCGTAGAGAGTTCCGGCGACCCGACATTATCTGAGTAAGATTCGTCCCTAACCTTTGCATTTCTTTTACTTATTCCTTAACCAACCATGGCTCGGGACAAAGCCGTTGTCAGTCGTGCTTTAAAACCCACCCTACGACGGTCGCCTCCCCCGCTATCTACACAGGGCGGGGAGAGCTCCAATAGTCACCCCGGGAGCACCCCCCCATACTTCCCCGACGAGGCTGGTCCTCACTGCGTGGCTTCCTCCGTGAAGTCCATTATGATTGAAGCCAGGCTCCAGGACCTTAGGGCTACCTTCCGCGTCCCTGATTCGGTGGAGTTGATCGTTCCGACCCCAGAGAATCGGGCGTGCCATCCCTATTCTCACAAGATGGTGGTAAACCTCAACATGTTCTCCTCTGGTTTTCGCTTTCCCTGCCACCCTTTGGTCTTTGCACTCCTCGGCTTCTATGGCCTAGCCCCCACCCAGATTACATCCAACTCTTGGGCTCACATTCACTCCTTCATCATTTTCTTTCTTAGATGTCGAGAACCCCCTACCTTGAGGTTTTTCCAATTTCTTTTCGATGTAGGTGTCCTGCTCTGGCGTGACCACTCGATCCACAAGGGAAAACCCAACGGGATCTATTATTTTTTCCGTCAAAACTTAGACATAGTTCCTGCTATGATAGAAACCACTCCCTCCTCTAATCCACATTGGAAAGAGAGATTCTTCGGGGCCATGATTAGGAGGGGCCACACTCTGCAAGGAATGTGTTCTTTCCCCATCGGGGATCGATGGCAGTTTATCGACCCTTCCGCAGTGGGGGTCGCCCCACCTCTTACACCGCTCGAGATGGAGACCCTTGAATGGGTGGGAGATCGAGGGAGGGTCGTCCAGTTCAAGGACCTGTCCAACAACCAGTTCCTGTTCTTATATGGATTTAGTAAGTTTCAGAGTGGTGCTAACCTTCATCTTTATGCTTGTCTACAATTTCCAATTCTAACATCTCTTTGTAGACCTGTGTTGCAGTGGAAGGCTTGGACGACAACATATGGGAAGATCTGATGGGGACAGATCTATTCCAACACCAAAAATGGGAAATGGAAGAAATAGCAGCTTCTGTGGTCCGCAAATTGGTGGCCCTTGAGAGGGCCACTGATGCTGCTCCCTTATCCCTCATGAAGCACCATCAATCCCTACAGAGAGTATCCCCCCAGAGACTGTCGCTCCTTCTCTCGAGCCCGAGTCTTCGACCATTCCTCCCCTTGTAGGTTCTGAACCAGAAGCTCCTCCGAAGTTTCCAACTTTCGACCCCCTTCCTTCAGTCGGAGCGTCCACCTGGCCGCTAGTAATTGATGTGGACGAGGATGGTAAGTACACTTTCTTGTGACTTTTGTTGTTTTGCAAACCCCTTGGGTGATTCTAATCTTTCTCTTTTTTTGTGTGTGTGTGTGTGTGTGTGTGTGTGTGTGTGTGTGTGTGTGTGTGTGTGTGCAGAGGATGATGATGATGAAGCCACTGTCGTAGAGACAGTGCATAGGCTGAAGAAGAGAAGGCTGGACTCTGAGACCCCCCGCCGCATTTACCCGGAGGATACCCTTCAGGACATTCTGACGCAGATTCCGATTGGACCTCCACCCCTGCAGACGCTTCTGCCTGGAGAGATCCCCGTCGACCAGGCTTGCCCTAGGTCCCCCGACGAGCCAGCGCCAGTTGACCCTGCGCCGCCTAGCCCTCCGTGAAATGTTAAGTCCACTTCTTCACCATCCATCCCTTCGACGACGGCTTCAGACTCTGGGTTCGCCGCCTCTTCATCTGCGCCCATTACTTCAGTTCTACTCGCTGCCCTCGGGCTTGGCCGTTTCTCTTCTGGCCCTTCCTAGTACGTCTTCCCTCCCCACAGAATCTACTGTGGTTACTTCTTCTCCTCTTTTACCTGGAGAGCTGCCTTCCTCGACCCCTCCTACCTTCCTTCAACCATCTGCTTCCTCTATGCCGGTGGAAGCTTCTGCCCTACCCTCGGGGCCATCTCCCACCCTTCCTTCAATCAGCTCCGCTTCTGCCGCCCCCGGCCTAAGCTCTACCGGCCCCGAGACTTCCATATTCGCACCCTCCTGGAAGGTGCGCTCCACAAACAGTGGGCTATATGACCGTCTTGTGGCCCAGGACATCATTCACTACGCTAGTTTCCCTGCTGATGACGAAGTGTTCAAGCGTGTCCCCTTGGATAGTATCGACCGGGATCAATATGCAGCTTTGTATCAAGTACGTCCCCCTACTTCTCCCTCTTTCTCTTTTTTTTATATCCCTTTCTAACCAATATTCCCGTGTTATCTTCCTTGTCGCAGTTGATGTGCGGGTCGAACTATTACAAGAAGATGCTGACTGGCTCAGTAAATAAATTGAAGGACATGGATACTACAGCCCAGGAGAACCATAGGCTGATGGTCATTGCCCAGGCTGAGCGCGATCAGGCCAATCAGGCTCGAGACATGGCTATTGCTGCTCAGGCGGAGGTCGAGGGACAGAGGGACAACGTCGAGGAGAGGGCCAAGGAATCTGAAGAACGAGCCAGAGAGGCGGAGGAGGGAGTCCAGGAGTCTGATTTCAAATGTCGGGTTGCTGAAGCGTCATTGGAGCAAAACCGAAGATGACTGGCTGAAGAAAAATCCAGATACCATCGATTGGACGAGAAGTTCACCACTCGGGCCAAGGTTTTTCAGATTACCCAGAAAGAGTTGTCGAAAGCGCGCCTGTCTAATGAGGTCATGCTGGAGCAGCTTAACGCCACTACCGAGCTCAACAACCAACTGGAGAAGGAGATCAAAGATTTGCAGAATGTCCGAGATGACCTGGTTACCGAGAAGGAGCAACTGCAGACGGAGAAGAACAAGCTACTAGGCGAGTTGGCCCAGGCTTCCACCAACGAGGATGCCCTTAAGAATGAGCTGGTCGTCATGCAACAGCAAAAGGCCAGTCTGCAATTTGCTGTTGCTCGTCTGACAGAGGAGCTGTCGCAAGCTAGATCGTCCCTGGCACAAGGCAAAGAAGAGACTCTGAAAGCCTTGCTTGATTCAGAGGATATGGAGGGTATGTTCAAGCGGGAAAGGGCCAGAGCCATTCGCGAAGCCCTTGTGGTCGTACACTCGTAGATGTCTGCCCACTTGCCCACCTTCGACTTCTCTCTTGTACCGCTGATGAGTAAGGTGATCCGGGACAAGATTGTGCAGCCTTCGAGCCCTGCTCCTCCTCCAAAAGCAGCTCCCTCTGCTCCTGCTCCTCCTTCAGATGTAGCTCCATCCGCTCCTGCTCCTCCCTCAGATGCGGCAGATAGTTCTGAGGAAACTCCTAAATGTTCAGCCTCCCATCCATCCACAGATGAACAATGACTATGTACTCATTTTCTCTTTTTTTTTTTTTTTGGTTTGAATTCTATATATGTACACAACTTCTCTCAATATAATTTTCTTTCCTGATATGCTCTGAATGATTCCAACATTTTTTTTTAAATTTTATATATGTACACAACTTCTCTCAATATAATTTTCTTTCCTGATATGCTCTCAATGATTCCAACATTTCCCCCAACTTTAAATACTTACATCCTGTTAAGGATTTAAATCCAGAGTAGTACGATCCTCATGCTTTCCTTTTTTTGAGACCTTTAGGTGTAAGACCCGTGTCAATCTAACCCGGTCTTACCACCTTGAACCAGGTTTACCCATCATGGTCGAGTCAAATGGACCAAGGGCGTGAAGGAGATCGAGAGCCCAGGTATCAAATCGACCCAAAAACACTTAAAATAGGGGAAGGGTCGCATACCCAGCTAAGCAGGGTCGGACCTCCCAAAACAGAAAGTCAGACCCTCAGTTTTGAAGGGAGGGTCGGACAGCTTAAGACCCTAGGGTCGACGGGATCATCGACCCTCCCATCGACCCTCGGATTCTGCCGAATATAGAAATTAGGAAATTTTTATATTTTTCGATTGGGATTCTTTCCTAATCTCAGAGGGACTTATTTAGGATGTTCCTACTCTATTTAAAGGACATTCCTAAGCCACTTTCACTCCTTTCACAACCCTAATCGAATTGAGAGAAAGAGGAGAAGGAAAAGAGGAAGAAGAAAGTGAAGGAAGAGAACTTAGCAAAAATGTCACACCCCAATTTTGGTCTAACCAGAATGGTGTGATGAACTGCTAATAAACCAACGGTTCAACCAGGATCTCAAATAGGCTATCCCCGTGTTATCTAAACTTACACACATCCATAATCATAATCAGAGTAAATACACAATAGTGGAAGTCTTATAATAACATGAACTGAGAACTAAAATGATATCATTAATTTAATAGCAAATTATTCTGTTTTCAACTGAGACATAAATATTTAAATACCAAATACATGTCTTAATAAATTCAATAAAGAAACCTATAAAATATCTAATCAAATACACACGAGTTGTACTCGCAAGAGGAGTCGTGTGTATCCGCTTCAGCTCCAACTTCCATGGCTGCCACGTTCCCGTACGCAGACGCATTTATATAGTCTTCAATGGTATA
>CM053274.1:51880084-52026986 GCA_028583415.1 Protea cynaroides | reverse complement strand
CATGTTATTATAAGACTTCTGCTATTGTGTATTTACTCTGATTATGATTATGGTTGTGCGTGAGTTTGGATAATGCGGGGATAGCCTATTTGAGATCCTGGTTGAACCATTGGTTTATTAGCGGTTCATCACACCATTCTGAATAGTGCGGAATTGGGGTGTGACATTAGGTATTTTTCTTTTCGAGACCCTTAGGCCTTTTTCTTTTTTTGAGACCCTTTGGCCTTTTTCTTTTCGAGACCCTTAGGTCTTTTTCTTTTCGAGACCCTTAGGCCTTTTTCTTTTCGAGACCCTTAGGCCTTTATCTTTTTTCGAGACCCTTAGGCCTTTTTCTTTTTTCGAAACCCTTAGGCCTTTTTCTTTTTTCGAGAAATAATGTAAGTAAACCTTTTATTGAATATGTAGGACAAGTACCTTACACATAGTATCTTTGAAGATTTTTGGAGTGCCAAGTACGCTGTAAGGCAGACCCATCCATTGTCTCCAAGTGATACGACCCTGGCCTTGTAACCTTTACAACCCGATACGGCCTCTCCCAATTTGGGGTCAACTTTCCTTGCTGAGTGGGAATAGTGACAGCTGTCGAGCGCAAGATTAAATCACCCATTGAAACATATTCTCCTTAACTCTGGAGTTGTAATATCTTGTTGTTTTCTGCTGATAAGCTGCTACACGTAGCTGAGTCATTTCACGAACGTCTTCTAGGAGGTCCAGATCCATTAGAAGGATGTCCTTGTTAGTATATTCTTGGAAATTCAACACCCTGTAACTTTTTTCCACAACTTCGATGGGAATGATGGCCTCAGACCCAAAAGCCAACTTGAAAGGAGTAGCCCCTGTAGCCGTCCGTTGAGTGGTTCGATACGACCAAACCACACTGGGTAACTCCTGTGCCCACATCTGTCTCTTTTCTTCCACTCGCCTGGCTAATCCATGTAGCAAAGTACGATTGGTGACTTCAGTCTGCCCATTAGCTTCTGGGTGTGCTACTGATGCAAATCTGTGTCCAATTTTATGATCGCGGCAAAACTCTCGGAAGATCCGACTCGAGAATTGCGAGCCATTATCAGTGATCACCACTTGAGGAATTCCATATCTGTATATAACCTCCAGTTTGAAGAACTCCTTAGCTTTATGTGTTGTGACTCTCACCATTGCCTTCACTTCAATCCACTCTGTGAAGTAGTCAATTGCCATCAAGATGTATTGCAACTGTCCCTTTGCTTGTGGGAATGGTCCCAGTATATCCATCCCCCAGATTGCAAAAGGAATAGATGAAGGAATAGGCTGCAACTGTGTACATGGGCGGTGGGACATGGGAGCATGCTTCTGGCATGCTTCACAGCTTCTGGCGTACTTCTCACAATCTCTCATCATATGGGGCCAGTGGTATCCCATTCTAATGATCTTAAAACACATGGTGCATCTGCATTGATGAGCTCCACAGATCCCTTCATGAACTTCCGCCATAATGTATTCTGCTTTTGAAGATGGAACACACCGGAGTAATGAAAAAGTATGGGATTTCTTATACAGTACCTCATCATGAATGACATACGACCCCGCTTGAGTTTGAATGCGTCGGGCTTCTTTTTTATCCTCCGATAAGACATTCTCCCTCAGGTAGGTGAGTAATGGATCCATCCAGCAGGGCTCAACATCGACAAGTAGAACTTCTCCCATGGGATCGATACTAGGATCCGATAGATGCTCAACGTACACCGGCACATCAAAACTGCTCAAATCACTTGACCTTAAATGAGATAGTGCATCTGCTTCCGTATTTTGAACACGTGGTATTCTGGTCATCATGAACTTCTCCGTGGCTTGATGAGTTGCTTCACGAGGGCTAAGTATTTAGCCAAACGGCTCTGTCGAGCCTCGTAGTCTCCAGTAACTTGCCGCACGACCACTTGAGAATCCCCGTATACTTGCAAGTGAGTGATTTTTAGCTCTCTAGCCAATTTAAGCCCAGCTACTAGGGCTTCATATTCTGCCACATTATTGGTTGTCGAGAAATCAAAACGTACAGATGTCAGTACTTTGAATCCATCGGGGCTGATAAGTACAATACCTGCTCCCGCATCTTCTTGGTTAGAGGCTCCATCTATGTACGTAACCCAGGAAGGTTCTTCAGGACCCAGAAAGACTTTAACCTTCGCTTCCTCGAGGGCTCGCTTTGGATTTGCTCCTTCTTCTTCACTTCCTGGAAGGGAACTTTCGATCAAGAAATCTGGTAATGCTTGTGCCTTAATGGTTGTCCGAGATTGAAACTCGAGATCAAACTCCCCCAGCTCGACTTCCCAGTTGATCATTCGCCCCGACACGTCTGCTCTGGCCAGAAACTTGCTTATGGGTCGATCCGTCAAAACGATGATGGAGTGAGACTGAAAGTAGGGTCGTAACTTGCGAGCACAGGCCACCACCGCTAATGCTAATTTTTCAATCGACTGGTACCTGGTTTCTGCATCCAATAGGGCTTTGCTGACGTAGTACACAGGGTGTTGGATTCGATTGACTTCCTTGACTAATACTCCGCTGACAGCATACGACAAAACCGCCAGATAAAGTAGCAACATATCTCCAGTCTCTGGCTTGACTAGTAAGGGTGGTGAAGAAAGATACATTTTGAGGCCACGGAATGCATCCTCACATTCAGTCGTCCATTCGAAAGGCTTGGATCCCTTAAGAGTTTTGAAGAATGGGAGACACCTATCCACAGATCTAGATAGAAATCGCCCCAGGGCAGTGATTCGATCCGTAAGTACCTGAACTTGCTTAGGCATAGTTAGAGCCTTCATACTTTGAATTGCCTCGATCTTGATGGGATTGGCCTCGATTCCCCTTTGGGAAATCATGAAGCCCAAGAATTTGCCGAACTGTACTCCAAAAGCACATTTTGCTGGGTTAAGACGCATAGAATTTCGTCTTACTACATCAAAGACTTCCTTGAGGTCTGCCAGATGATCTGTCGCTTTTACTGTCTTGACCAGGAAATCATCTACATATACCTCCATCGTTCTACCAATTTGCTTTTCAAAGACCTTGTTGACGAGTCTCTGGTATGTCGCCCCCGTATTTTTCAGTCCAAAGGGCATTACCGTATAACAGTAAGTGCCCTTGTTGGTGGTGAAGGCTGTATTCTCTTCGTCCTCCCTGACCATCTTTATTTGATTATATCCCGAATAAGCATCCAGAAAGGATAGCAGCTCGTACCCTGCGGTGGCATCAATAAGCTGATCTATCCAAGGCAAGGGGTAAGAATCTTTTGGGCATGCTTTATTAAGATCTGTGAAATCAGTACATACACACCAACGGCCATCCGACTCAGGTACTAGTACAACATTTGCCAATCAATCCGGGTAGTATACTTCTCAGATTAATCCGGCCTTCCATAGCTTTTCGACCTCCTGGTCAATGATTACTTGCTTTTCCATTGATACTGCTCTCTTCTTCTGGCGAATAGGACGCTGGTGCGGATCTATTTGAAGATGATGCTCTATGGTCGATTGTGGGATCCCCGGCATGTCTTCTGGCATCCAAGCAAAGACGTCTGAGTTTGCTTTCAGAAACTTGATGAGTTCCTGCCTTTGCTCCTCCGAAATGGCTGATCCTACCAAAAATGTCTTTTCAGGATGGTCCTCGCTGAAGGGTACTACAATAAGATCTTCAACTGGAGTGGTTCGCTCTGTAGGGAAGTCGCCATGATACTTGTCCAGTTGGATCACTTGCATATGTTGATCTTCATCTATGGCCGCCAAGGATGCAGCGTGACATCTATTCGAGATCGACTGGTCCGCCTTACAACATCCTACTCCCCACTCGGTTGGGAACTTCATCAGCAAGTAGTAGGTAGACAGGGAAGCCTGCAGTTTGTTTAGGCCTGTTCTTCCGAGAATGCCGTTATGGCTCGATCGAGTATCGACCACCATATACTTCATGTTGATGCTTACTCGTGTTGGGTAAGTTTCCAAGCGAGTATCGATCTGGATGGCTCCTTTCACCCTTACTCCCTCACCATTAAACCCCAAAAGAGAGTATCGAATGGGCCGTTGCTACTCATCCTTGTAACCCAACCTCCGATATGTGTCGTAATACAGGATTTTACAAGCACTTCCTGTGTCGACCAGTATACGGCTCACTTCTCACTCTTCTCCAATGACCATTTTGATAACGAGGGGATCCTCATGGGGAGTGACTACATCAATCAAATCATCATCTTCAAAGTAAATGTACCCATCATACCTGAATTTCTTGGAAGATGACTCCCCCAGGTTCTCGTCCTCACGTCGAACTTGCTTTCCTTTAGAGGCTCCTTCCTTCTCTGGTTCTATGACAATCGGGAGTACTTCCCGCCTCATGTGCTCAGGCCAGACGGTCACCATCATGCACTCGGACTGACTGAGAGTGACATATTCATCATCACTCAGTCCCAAGTCTTGCTCTGGGCCTGCCCTCCCCAACAACCTTCGCTGGGGAATTTTCTCACGAACTGTTCAAACCCCTGGAGCAGGGGATTATTTCATCTCTTTCGGTACCCCATCTTGGCATAAATCGATCTGGCCCATGAATCCTCTCTGGGGTGATCTTGGGGGTGATGGAGGTCTATGTTTGACCCTTTCTCTCCTTTCTTCTGGTGCCCTTGCTGGGAGAGGTGGAGGAAGTACCACAACAGGATTTGGTAAGGCAAGGCCTGCCCTTGGGCCTATAAATTCTTTCCACCTTTCGTACTGGATGAGATCCTCAACCAGGCTCTTCAAATTTTGGCATGAATTGGTATCATGATCGTGATCTCGATGATGTGCGCAATACAATCGTCGGTTTCTCTCCTCAGGTCGAGCGATCATCAGGGGTGATGGGACCAAGAGAGCATCGCCCCTTTTGATGTTTAGTATCTCCGTCATGGTTCTGTTGAGAGGCGTGTACTCTTGAACGGGTCGTATTGGGTATAACTCCTTTTCCACTTTGGTCTTTTTGCTGGATTTTCCTTCTTTAGAAGCTTTCTCCACAGCCTCGCTCTTCTTATTTTCAGCAACTGTTGGATTCGAGCTTACCTGCCCAGATAACTCCGCAATTGCTTTCGCCCCGGATGCATATCGATCACAGCGATTGAAAATTTCTGCATGGGTTCTTTTGTTGAGGGAGAACACCAATTGGGGATCCCTGCACGCCTTAGATAGGGTCGAAACGTCCACATTCGGTTGTAAGTCCTTGATTTCTCCTGCCACTCCTAGGAAACGAGTGATGAACTGTCGTAGTGGCTCTTTTTCGCCTTGCTCGACTGCCATCAGATGGGATAGATTTTTCTTCTGTACCCGACTCCCCTGAAAGTGGGAGAGGAACAAGCTACTAAGTTCTTTGAAAGTACCTACTAACCGTGAGGGAAGGTTGTTGAACCAGGTTCTTCCCGCTTCTTGCAATGTGGACGGGAAGGCTCTACAGCATAGTGCATCGTGGTGGCCGTAAATGACCATTCCTACCTTGAAGTTGTCCAAATGCCTCTCCGGATTTGTCTTGCCATCATACCATCCTACATTTGGAATGGTAAAGTTAGAAGGCAAGGGATGATTCATGACCTCATCCGTCAGTGCTGTCTCTGTGGCATACTCCTGTAGAGCCGTTGAATCGACCCCTCTTTCCACTTGCTGTACTCGATCTGTCAGTTCTCTGACGAGACGTTCTAACTTCTCAGTATTCTCGTTCCCTACATGGGAGCTATCTGCTGTTGGTATAGTTGCAACTGGTACAACGGTTGATGGTACCGCGATGGAGGGTGTAGCCACCATCCTTTCTCCTTGCACTGCATCAACCCTAGCCTGGACTTCCTCTCGGATGTGTCTGGCCTCTTCAACCCTGGCTTGGGTTTCTTCTTGAAGTCTCCTAGCTTTTTGGTTCCTTGCTTGGATATCCTCACGAGCTTGCCGGGCAGCATCGACCCTGGCCTGAGCATCTTCTCTGGCATGCCTAGCCTCGTCGACCCTTCTTTGGGCCTCCCCTGCCACCTCTGCTTCAGTATATACTCCGGCTCTGGCCCACCTGGCCCCTTGCCGCGATCTCGTCCTCCGAGAGGTAAACGACCGATGAGAAATACCCAGGGACTCTTGGCTACTTTCAACGATTTCGGTGGGGTCGACCCCTGGGACAGATTAAGGTCGCGGGTCCCCCCACTGACTGCTTCGACCCCGTTGGTTATACGAATCTACTGATGGGCTTTCCTCTCTTGGGCTGGGGGGAGCAGCGAGCGGCACAGAGCTTCTAGATTGCCGTGATCTTTGTGGAACTTCAGGTACATCTATTGGTGGTACAAAAGCCGTTGGTACTCTTGTTGACCGTTGTTGTAGCAGTTCTGTCAGAGCGGCCAACTGCTGGGCTAGTTTGTCGAATTGCTCCCTGGAGACATATTGAGCCAAATCTAGGTTAGAGCCACCCCCTCCATTGTTGGTTGGTCCTTCAGGAAACACGTTTTGGGGATCTGGACCTCTTAGGGCTTCATCGCGTTCTCTAGCCATATTAGCTTCATCCCGTTGGGCTTGAGTTTCTCGTAAGTTGTAAGAGCTTTCAGCCCTTCCTGCCGGTGCCATGTCAATATTCAGAGAACTGGTTTGGAGTAGATAGAAAGGAAATAGAAGTAGCCAAAAAAAGAAAGTTGGGAAGGCCTGGAAAAATCAAAGAGGAAAGATTTGAATAAACAAAGTACGTCAGGGCCCCACGGTGGGCGCCAAACTGTTGTCGCTGTAATCCGTAAGGGGACTAATCAAGACAAATAATATGGAACTCTCAATGAAACAAGGGAGTTCCTTATCAGAATAAGGGTTCCCTGTGGTACTGTTGATCAATGAAATTCCCCTTTCCCCACTGAACTCAGATATTAGCAGAGCTTAACTGGAAACAAACGAGAAAAGAGATTGGTACAAAGATGGAGAGTAAAGGAGAGAGAGTTCCCCCTTAGAGTTCACCAGAATACCCATTTTTTCTCCCTTTTTTCCTTGTTCGTGTTACATATATATAGATTAAAAAAAATGTGAAGCTTTCTTCGGCCCGCTTTCTTATGTCTGTCACTACTTTGATCATTAGCTACCTAGGGTATAGTAGGTTCGCATGCCTACGACCCCCTAGACTATGTCACAGTGTCTTGTCAACCACTTTTCGACCCCCTTAGACCCTATTCGACCCCCTTTTGGGCTATATTCCCCATAACCTCCAAATGTCCGTTGCTGACCTTGCGCTTTTACCATGTAATATTCTGACGATCCGCCGATTTGGACCGAGATCTTATGAATCGGCGGGTCAAGTCAGCATATCTTGCATTAATGGTTGTTGTCAGTATTTATGGCTATTAAAGACAATCCATTAATGGCACAACCACCCTTGTCAACCTGTCACTTCTTGTCTGAGTCAGACCATGGGGTCGAACGCAAGCTTTTTATCACCATTTTCCGTAATGCTGTTGCTCATGAATCTTGGGCCTTAGATAAACTCCACGTGTTCATCACCCAAAGATCCTTTGAAGTTCCTTTTCCACGGTTGGATTTACTCATCGACCATTATTTTTCCTAACACCGAGTCCCTCAAGAGGTGGTCCACCTTGCTTTTTATTTTCATTTGTTGGGTCATGAGGAATTGGAGGGTCCACTACAGGGGTTCAGGGGACAGCGACAGACACTGATAGTTATTTTTGTTTGTTAGGCCTCAGATGAACTGGAAGGTCCATTATGGGGGGTTTTAGAATTTTTAAAGTTTACGTGGGATAATTTTAGAATTTTGTATCTCCTTGTTTCGCTTTGAATAGTTAATGATGGAGGTTATTAGGGTTGATGGAAATTCTTCATAAACACCAAGAACGGTGAGAAAGAGAACATGTAACTTTTTCTCTAAAAGTTAATGAAAGTTGGTCGTCCCTTTTCCTTGTTTACGTGGGGATTCCTATGATTGAACCACATAAATCCTTGTATTGTATGACTGTTTTCCTTTTATTTCATTTCTTTTTTTTTTTATTAACCGGGGATAAGGTCATAAGTCTACATATATAACCTGGTCAGACCCATTACTCTTAGATCTCTATCATAATTCCTGAAAAATTATCATCTAAAATTACAGAAAGAGGGGTAATTTGGTAAAGATATGAGCTACGTATGTTAACCACTAAACAAGGGGATACATCCCCATAACAACGTTGGTGACTTATGTGCTGTGAGGGAACAGTACATGAGCAATCAAGCAGAAATTTAAATGGGTTAACATGTGGCAGCCATGAGAGGTTTTATTTATTTATTTATTTATTTATTACTAAAAAAGGTTGAATATCTGAAGAAGCTTAAGCTATAATCTTAAACTACTTCCATTTTGAGGAGAAACATCCCAAGTCACGCAAGTACATGTATGTAGTCATTTTCTGCCGTCGAGGAATCCACCTAACCCCTCAAACCCTTATAATGATTGTAATCTATAGAATTTTACCCCAAAAAAAAAAAAAAAAATTGTCATCTATAGAAATAGTATTTGTTTCTCTTATGAAAGGATGCTTTTGTATGTTTTAATTAATAACAAAGGGATTAGCCATGATATTATGAGAAGCTGCTTCTGTTTCTTTTAACTGACACAATATAATATCATCAAGAGGGCATTTTTTATTCTTTAAAATTGGTTTTGCGAATTATGGGTAACTTCGACCACATACTGTTACTAAAAAAAAGGTTAAATAAAATAAAATAATAATAAAAAAACGCCACTTCATTCTTCTGAATATTTTTTTTATGCAGTAAAATTCACAAAAACTCATAATTTTATTCTTGGCCATAAATTCATAATTTTGTTCTTGGCCGGGCCAATCATGCGTTGTTATTGTGTTGGGGTGGGTGGCCAATAGTGTACATCATTTGCACATGCATATACTCTCCATAGGATTCATCACCGTCCATATCAAGTGGATCTCACATCCCATGGACGATGATGGAATGCCATGGAGGATATACCTCATGTAGAGGAACCAGCCTCGGGTTCCTATGGTCTCTGGTAGAAGATAATATCTAAAGAAGGAGAAAACTTTTCTCCACCTAGATGAAATGATTAATCGAAAAAAGATCCTCTGTAGTGAAACCACTCCTGTAGTGAGGATCCCATCAATTCAAAATAGATCGACATATATCTCGATGCACTTTAATTGTCTTAAGATATATACTGATCCACTTTGAGTGGATGGAATTCTTAATACAGAAAATCCGAATATGTGACTAACCATTATGATTCCTCTTTATTACCTCCCTTACAAAATGAATTTCAATATTACTCTCCCACTATCGTTGGATTCTCATGTAGAACCCAAACCCCATGTGTGGAGAGATTCTTTCTTGATTGTGGGTGACGAAAAACTCATTCCATATATTTATTGCGATTGTAGAAATATTTTTTTTCCTTCTGATAGATGATAATATTTAATTGTTACTGTAGAAGGATGGATACATTTGTGAAGTAGAGTGTAAATTGGGCTCAACTTGAAGCAGCCTAGCACACTCTAAAGATTTGTTGAGGTGGGAGTCAAGGGGGCGTTAATGCCCTATCAAATGAAAAAGCCAAAGATGGAGTGTTGGAGGAGCCTATGTATGTATTATGGACTCTACTCCATTGTCAAAGTCCTTTTCCGGCCCCTAATAAAGATGTGTGGTCTGGGTAATGTTAGGCAGGATGTAATTTGATTTATTTTAATTTATATTACATTTTAATTACAACGAGCAATTTCTTATCGAAGTGATTTGACATTATATCTCGATCAGATAGTCCCTAGATTAAAAACATTTTATTTTTTTTGGAGGGAATTCTTTTTCATCATTTTAAGTAGTTAGTGTTAATTGAGACGTGTTCTATCCCTTCCCTTCTTATACACATTCGAAAAAAAAGAGAAGAAAAAAAATTGATATTATTGGATCTGGTGTCTTGTATTTTATGGGATTTAAATAGTTATTGAAATTATACTTGTATTAGGATTTGAGTTTATTATATATACGAGATAAACTTGTAATTGTATGAGGATTAGGATTTTTAGGAATCCCTATATATTATCTTTATAAAAAAAAAACCTTAAAAAAGATTGATAGATGAGAAAAATCTATCAGGTGGAGAGCTGTAGTTCTTAGGAATGAAAAAATTTCTCTTTTCCTGATATAGATATAGGTATTCTATGATGAAGTATTGAATCACGTTAATTTTTTTTTTATATTTTCTTTTTGTTTGCATTCTTCCGATCTTAATAAATGATATCAAAACTAAGATTCAATATATCGACCATTGATACGGGAGAAGGAGGGATGTGTGTTGAAAATATGCAGAAGAAGAAAAAAAAAAAATAATAATAAAAAGGTTTGAAAACCGTAAGGGAAAAACAAAGGTTGAGTTTTGGTTTTTTTTTTTTTTTTTTTATCCAATTCTGTTTTCTTGGTTTTAAAGGTAATCATTACGTTTAAGTAATCATTGCATTAAAAAGAAAAAAAGAAGGGATCATCATTACAAAATCAATGGGTTTTCCAGTAGATGCTTACAGGAGCATAGCATGGCCGACAAAGGGGGAGGCCGATTGGATCCATTGCTTCGTGTGGACGATTCCACGTAGCCTGCTCTGCAAGATGGTCAGCCGGCCTTGATTGCACCTGTGGAAACTTCGGCTGACCTGTGATGCCCTCAAAGGAGGTCATCGCATGTGACAGATGGAGGGATTCTTGTATTCAAATCCTCTCCTGGTTCTGTCGCCTGTCAAGGGTCAGATTTCAGTTGGCCCACCTCTCAATATATTAGCAGGTGGTCAAACTAAACCCAAGTCCTTGGATCAGCGGCAGAAACCTCCAGCCACAGGAGACGATTTGGATCCAGGATTCTTGGTGTAGGTCTGGAGAACAACCTGATCCTCGAATTTCTGTCAGAGAAGTTTGTGTTGAAATCGTCTACAATTATTGGAGATTTAAATCTTTGATTCAGTCGTTGCAGTTAATCAGTTGCATCTATTGATGTATTGATAGGCACATTCAATTAATTCCAATCACTGAATTAGCGATTGAAACCTCCAATAATTAGAGATGAATTGAACTCGAGAAGTTCATGGTGGGTGCAGAGCAGAGTGGATCAGGAGATAAAAGATCAAATCTAATGGTGCTGGTATAGGCAAGAAGGCTAGAGAGTGAAATCTGATTGGTTTTGCAGGACCAAATAGTGATGTAACAAGGGGTCTGATGGATCGGCGGATGCAACAGGAGGTATTATCAGGTTGGATAAGGCCTGGTGTAGTGTGTCGAGTAGGGAGGTCGGATCCATTATTACATGTGGGGGAGGGTTTCCCCAGGGTGGTTTTGGAGCAGGTTTCGTCAAAGGGCAACTACTGTAGAGGCCTGGTTACTGCTAGTCGAGTAGATGATTAGAGATGGCTAAGAGATCATGATCGGATTGATAGGATGATGGTAACTATTTGAGGATCTAGTCGGATTGGGGAGGTTTTCCCTAGGATCCGATAGTGGGATTGAATCCTGACATGATGCGCATCATGGCCAGTTGATGCTACACCCTGGGGTAAAGGAGGACTGGCGGGCTGGGACAAGGAGTCGGATCTCTAGGTCTGCATTGGAAGTGCAGAGGTGAGAGGCTCGGGTTTTAGGTACAACTGAAGTTACAAGAGGACTGTGAGGGACAATGATCTTTCCGGTGATGCTGTAGTAGTGGGAGAGATGGAGTCACATCATATATCGTATGGCGGGTGAGCTATGCGGGACACGCGGTCGAGGTGTGGGCTATGCTGGTTTGGGTGTAGCGGTTTGACAGACTGGCTTGTAGAATCAACATCAACGGATTTTTCTTCAAGGTGGCTTACAGAATCCAAGCCAGGTGAAAATTTGTTGGGCTTGATGTTTCGTATTTTATGGGGTCCTCATGTTATTGGGATTGTACTTGTATTAGGGTTTGGGTCTATTACATGTATGGGGTAAACTTATAATTGTGTGGGGATTAGGGTTTCTAGGGATCCTTATATATTGTCTCTATGAGAAAAACCCTAAAAAAGACTAACATATGAGATAAGCCCGTTAGGTAGAGAGCTGTAGAAGTTTTTTGGGCTCTTTCTCTAGTGTGGACGTAGGTATCCCACGATGGGGTGTTGAACCATATTAATTTTTTCTGTGTTTTCTTCTTGTTTGTGCTCTCCCAATCCTAACAGATACAACATTCATGATTACTTGAGTTAAAATTGGCAACTAATTCAGCTCAGTAGTGCTAAACTTGGCCCTGTAATGTTTGTTTATGTATTTACAGCCTATAATATATAAAAGTTTACATGAGCCTCACTTATCAGTTTTCGGTAGCCTTTTGATCTCATCTAGCTATTTACATCTTTGGATCGTTATTTACTTTAATGCAAATTTTTTTTTTCACGTTACCCGTTAGGATCTCAATTATGGGACTTTATGTATGGTCTTGAATCACCATCTTAAAAAAAGCATAAAACCCCAACTCAATAATTTGAAGTTCCTGTAATGCTCCTTATATATCCTATTTGAAAGTCATTAAGGGCCTGTTTGATAAGCTCTAGATTCTGGATTCTATGGATTCTGACTCTTAGGAAACTATTTTAGAGTAAATTCACATTTGATAATTTCGAGCTCCCATGGAGTGAACCGGATTCAAACTGACTTCAGAATAAAAAAATTAGGAGTATAAAAAACAAGTTTTTTTTTTTTTTTTTTTTTTTTTTTTTTTTTGTGTTTTGTGTTTTGGAACAATTTTTGGGAGATGAAAGAAAGTAAAATAGAAGCTCTCCTCTTTACTCTCCTCTCTTTTTTACTAAACAAATGCTTGATTGCCATCGTCACCACCACTACCTCCCAACACCACCGCCACCACCACCACTATCTGCCACTACTACCACCATTACCACCACCCACCACCTCCACGACCACAACCACCCTCCACAACCACCCACTGCTACCACCACCACCACCACCCACTGCTACCACCGCCACCATCAGCACGACCCACCACTACCATCACCAGTTTTCTAGACATTGATTGGTGGGATAGTGTGTTTATCAAACATGTTTTTGTTCCAAAGGTGCTATGGAATCCATTCTAGAATTGCGTTATCAAACATTTTTCTACTCTCAAATGATCTTGGAGTAGCATGGAGTAGAAGTACTACTCCGAACCAGAAGTAAGGAATCAAAAGCAGAAGTTTTATCAAACAGGTCCTAAGAATCCATTTTTTTACTCTACTGTTTTGAAAACCTCTCCCCTTATTTTTATCATGATTTTTTTTTGTGTGATTGATAGTTAGATGTGTCGAAAGTTAAAATAGATTTAAACTTGTTTGTGGATTGAAATTTGGATTGAGATTGAGCTATAGAAACCAATATTTAGCACTTCTTCATTTCCTTTCAGCATGTATAAAAATGTTTTGTTCTGATGGCTTTGTTTGTTTTGAAGTAAAATTTTATTGTAAAATTTTACGTGTAACATTTTATATGTAATTTTTTTCAATGTTTGTTTATAAGAGGTAAATGCAATGATCTCTAAGGGAGATGGAAAAGGAACTTCATATTTCCTTTACTAATTGGAAATAAACATTGAATTTCTTTTACTAATAAAATATTACACGTAACATTTTACGGTAAAATTTTATGTCAAAACAAATAGGATCGATGGAAAAAGAACACAAAAATAGAAGAAAGAGCAGTACATACCTTAGTTCACTAAACCTTAACCCAACTACTTAGAATCAACTATATGAACCCAATCCTTTTTTTTTTTTTGGAGAAATACATGAACCCTACCATACAACTCAACTCGGTTTGATTATGGTCGATTTCCTGATTGAGACACCTATCACATAAGAAGAAAGACAATTGAGTTGGGCGGATCGGATAATCCAGGGGTCACTCCGATGCCTAAGTTAGCTCAAGGGCGATAAACAAATGAACTCAGGAAAGAGAAGATTGAGTTCAGGTAGAGAAGGGCTTTTGGTAGCAGACTTAATATGATAGCTTGATAACACAAAAGTTTAGTCTCTTTACCTTTGGTGTAGGGGTATTTATAGAGGATGGAGTGACTTGAGGATGTCTCCCTGTTATGGTACTGATTCCAGGACTCCTTACGAGATCTCAGGGGGTTATTGTGGTGGATAGGGAGTCTTTATGCACATTCTTCCCCTGAATGGAGGAACTGCAATGGCACAGGATGGATCCATAGCAGTCAGATGAAGATCCTACGGTCAAGTCATCCATTACCGCCTTAAGATACTTATGTGGTGTAATGACGCACTCCTCATCTTCTTTGGAAAGGCGACAAGTGGAGGTAACCACCTTGGGATCGGTTACTGGGTAGTTGTCCTCCTGGGATGACTTCCCATACACGGATCACTACTTGTGGGCATAGAATCATGTATGATCCAATGCCTTTGAAATGTGGACACATGTCTACCTGCATACTTATTCAGTATGCACCATGGGTCACTTCTTGATTGACTTTGTTCTGTATGGTCCTAACAGTTGCCCCTTGGAGCCCATTAAGGTTGGGGGAGCAATGCTGCTTTGGACGAACTTGTTTTTCTTTAGCTGACGTAGAGGCAGAGCTCATCGTCAAATAACCCGGGGATCGGCTTGTAAGGAGCAGCATAGGCCGTCTATAGCAAGTCTTCCAAGATGACCAGGAGCAGATTTATGCTTGTCGATCCTGATGAAGTCGAGCGGTTTGTGCCGATCCAAATGAAATTGCTTTCGATGATAGTGTGATGGGCTGATTCAAATCAACATTTAATGCAATCTTGATTGAAATCTTCATTGTTTGTGGGATATTTGCATGGCATTTAAGGTTGATGTCCTTTCATAGAGAGGTATCTACCACGTGGAGGATTCTGCCGAATGGAGAAGAAACGTCTGGCAACCAAATCCTCTCCTGCGGTCCTGCCGCCTGCCAAGGGCCGGATTTCAGCCGGCCCACCCCCCAATGTATTGGCAGGCGGCCAGACTGAATCCAACTCCTTGGATCGGCGGCAGGAACCTCCTGCCGCAGGAGACAATTTGGATCCAAACGTCTGAGGTTGTAATTAACACCGCTTTTTGTCCAAACAATGCGTCAGGCTCTTGGTGTTGCTACATGGCTTCTCTGTCTGTCTTCTTAAGAAGAAAATTGCCTTTTTGAATTTGGAAATCATTTTGCTTGCTGCGCTAACAATTGGGGTATCACCACTTATCTTTCTTTCTTTGAAGGCAAGTCCTTCAAATCGTCGTGCTTGTAAAGTAAGACCTATAGGTTGCTACACAAGCATTAACAGAAAAGTTGAAGGATTAAGGCCCTTGGGAAGGTTTCCAAGTCCTATAAATAGGGCTACTTCTTCCTTCCTTTCTACTTTGCTTTCTTTCCTTATTGAAACTCTATTGGAATCCTTACTAAAATCTTTGTTACCATTCTTTCTTCTTGCTGCACTGGTAACTTCATCACTTTTGTCTTCATCTTTCCAGAAAAATGATTGAAGAAATCTTTAGTTTTGTTAAGTTTTTGAACTGGGGAAGGCCCAGGGATCCAGGGTTGTTCCAACGCCTTGGGAGAGGGGCCGTGACTATGGTTAGAGCCATCGACATTTTTCAAAGGAGCACAGGAGACATGAGAGGTATTTTGAGCATCATAGATATAGTTGATCCTCTGAGTGCAGATCTTTTCGGGACCCAAGAGTCTTTGAATCACCTTCTTTTTCTGTTCCTGTCAACCCTAGGTCTGCCAGTGTGGCCACACCTCAGGGTCAAAAGGACCTAAACTGGTGGACTCACGAATACCCGTTCGCGATGACTCCACAGAGCTTGATATGTACTAGTCGGCTCATGATTATCCCGATAAGTTGACTCAGGTTGCTGTTGACACCATTGGGTGGAGATACGATGTTCCTGACTATGTGAAGCTGAGGGCACCTTTTATTTAATTGATAGTGGCCCCTCCTTACGTTACTTTAATTCGATGGGGAGGATAGGAGTAAGGAGCGGGTACGAGAGCTTGACCAGGTGCCCATGAGCACTCTTGTACCTTCTTATATAATAGGATGCCCTTGTATGAAGACATGTTGTAAGACTCGCACTCCACTAACCCGGTTTAACCGTGTCGTGCCAGGTCTTTCCATCATTCCTGGTCCAAGTGGACCGAGCGTGTGAAGATAGATCACAAACTAGGTATGAGAATCGAGTTATAAACACTGAAAACCTACCTATGGTTGAATACCTGGGTAGGTATGGTCGACCATATGGAAGGAAACAAAAATCTCAAGTCCAGAACCCCATAGTCGATGATTTCGACCTTACAGTCGACGGGTTCTGCAACCGTAGCCATCGACTATGAGACCCCAGATCAGACTCTGAGTTTTGAAAACTTTTCTAAATTAAGGGATTTCTTTCCTAATTGAAAGATGACTCTATTTGGAGAGTTTTATTCTATATAAAGGACATCCCTCAGCCCTTTTTCACTCTTTTAGAACATTAGTAAACTCTAGAGAAAGAGAAGGGAAGAGAAGGAAGAGAAGGAGAAGAAGAAAAAGCTAAGGAAAGGAATTTGCTGAGAAGAGATTGACTCTTTATCACAGGCAAAGGTATGAACCTAATCTCTAGAGATGGAAGATAGGCAATATCAATCTATCATGATCCATATGATTCCTTGAGTAATTTCCAAGGATAACCACGAGGGATGAGTTTGATAGTTGATGTTGATAAGAAATTACTAATGATGGCCATAGGATGACCTTAGAATAAACCCCATTGAAGATCAGAAGAACTGACCCAGGAAGAACTCGAATTGCATGTAGTCTGTGACCAGAAATCTCAAGGTCACAGCTACGATCAACCATAACATGACTAGAATGACCAGAGGATCGACCATAGGCATTCAGGAAGATTTCAGAAACCATATGGTCGTAGCTAGGTCGCACCATATGCGACCATAGGGTATCGACCGTAGACAGTAAGGTCGATATAGTATGAAACCATAGGACCAATCAGACACCTATCAGTGCTCTGTTTTAATTTTCGACTACTGTAACATGTTACATATGAACCCTAACTTAAATTCATATAACTTTTAGGTTGTTAAATTGATTGAAAGAGAATTGCAAGGCTTGGAAGGAGATCGAGTATTGCTAATAGGTGAGGGAACAAGACCTAAACTAATCGGATAATAACAAACTATTTATTTTTATTGAGTCCAATGCCATGATTGATTCTATGTGTGTACGCTTGTAATGTGCATCTCACATATCATCCAATATTCTTGCTATTACTGTTTATGCATATTTAATTCTTTTTTAACATGATGATGATGATGATGCTAGGAATAGGCATGTGAATGTATGTATGTGGTTGGTGTGTTGGATGTGAGTGGAGCATCAGGGGAAGGATGTGGCATGGTGGTCTTTGACCTTGTCACCAGACTCTAGCTCTATCTCTACTCAAGTCTTGTTCACTGACATCGTTGTATCGCCATTACCTTAGCAGAATTATTACGTCGTAGGGCATCAGGGGAGGTGGTCTCGGACCATGTAGTCTTCGACTCTGTCGGGGGGCCTTAGCTCTATCTCTATGGATTTATTGAGGGATGCTGGGATGAGGCCTTGGATACACTGGATGACATTTAGGATTGGTTAATTGTGAGCCCAGTTTGTAAGCCCTCGCCAATAAGGGCTTACGTGTTGGTATATGTAAGGCATCAGGGGAAGTGTTGGCGGCATTTGATCCAGACACTTTAGCTCTATCTCTATTCCATGGTGGGTGCATGTGAGACGACAATGGTGTTTAATCCATTGGACGGATTCACACACTCATGTATAGAGGTGCAGCGGCCACCAAATCTTTTTATAGCATATTGCAAACTTAAAAACCAGACCAAAGATATGAATTGAATGCATGCATATGTTTGTTGCATTGTTTTGTTTGCTCACTGAGCCGTAATGTGTGCTCACTCTTTCGACGTCGAATATTTTTTGTTGATGATGCAGGTCCTACTGTTGAAGAATATATGAGTACGCCGACGTATGGACACATTGCCACCATGGACGTAGAAAATGTTGAAGATGCGCATGATTCATCATGCGTGTGCAACTAGTGCATTTTTGATTAGTTTAGTTATAATTGATTAATGGAACATGTAATGGATTATTTATTTTTATGTCTTGTGGTTTGAAGATAATTGGATTAAATACTTATTTATCACTGTTAGACTCTCAGTTCATTATCTGCAGGACTTTCACTTATTTGTTTATTAACTCTGATTATTATCGTAGAATGTGTGTGTGGTTTGATATGGTGGGTACGACCTATACGGGATCCTGATTGAACCATTGATTTATTGGCGGTTCATCACACTAATCTGGTTAGACCAAAATTGGGGTGTGATACATGTTTATACCGGGCCTTAGGTTTCTGATTCCTCCAGTAGTTGTAGAGATTTTAAACTTTTTCTCCTTGGAAATAAACTAGATCACCCGAAATGGGTGGGGTTGCATCATTTTTTTTTATTTTTTCCTTAGATTAGGAGTTTGGCCGACAATGGCTTTCTTTTGCAAGCTTTTTTCCCTTCCATTACCAAAGGACACCCTCAAGACCCTAAGGTCAAGGTGGAGAGTGGGTGTTACTATTTCTGTGCCCATTTTGTCAAGGGGCCTTTGAGGCCAAAAATAATTTCTGGGCTGCCATCCTCAAATTCCCAAGTATCTGTTCTGAATGAGAGGCTGCTTGGGCCCAACGGAGAAAAAAGCTATGGAGGATTCGGTTCATGGGACCACCATCGAACACTCAAGCCTTCGGGGAGGCAATCTCTTGATCCTTTAGCCCTGTCAATTTGTTTAATTTGTCTGTGATGTTCTAACCTGTATTCCCTTGTCTTGCATTGATGTTCTTCTACAATTAGCTGGATGAGCTTTTTCATGATGATGATGAGGAGGAGCTCACCCATGAGGAGGTCAAGGCGCTGACTGACAAGGTTAGTGCTAAGGGGTCATTCAGAGGGGCGAAGCAATATCAGCTTCCTAGAACCTCTCAATTAGCCCAGAGTGCACCCTAGGCACACAAGAAGAAGGTCAACTCCACAACTGAGGGCTTGGCAGGTGGCTCCAAAAGGAGGAAGATCTTTGGAGAGGAGCAGATAGGGAATGGAAAGTTTCTTTTTCCTGCTTTCCCTTTCCTGTTGCAATTGGTTGATAGTCATAATGATGTTTTTTTGGTTTATGCAGAGCCTAACGTGATCAACTCTGTTCTTGTTTTGGACGAGAGGGTGTTTAGCACGATGGCTGGGGAGATACCTATGACTATTAGAGGGGTGTCCCATGGGAAATGCCCTGGTTCTTCAGTGGAATTAGTAGGAAACGTCTTGACTGAGGACGATCCTCGGCAGGGGGCTGTTCCTCCCAGTCCTTTAGATGTTGTTGTTGCTGGTACTATTGCTGCTTGCTTTGTTGAGACTGTTGCTGATGCCCCAGGTGCTACTGGGGTGTCTCGAATCAAGGTGGCACCTTCCCTGAGATCCACAAGGGTTTGAAAATTTGTTGCTTCCTAGAAAGGGAATGATTCTAACGTGTTCGTCTCCTACTGGACCCTGACACCTGATGATTCTATTAAGGGAGAAGGGGTAGCAAGGGAGGTCATCCTCTCTTTGCCCCTTTCCCATGATGTGGACCACTTGGCCACACTTGTAGAGGAGGAGTTCAAGAGAGAATACTTCCTTGGTGGTGCACATGTAAGTTCTTGCATTGGAGCCTTTATTGTTGTGTTCTGTACTTTACTCGTACTGATGAATGTAAATGTACTGTCTATAGGCACTTAACATGAGGAGCAGCCTTTAGGTAAAGTGCTCTAGTTTGCAGAGTGCTCATGATCAATATGTTGGGAAGGAGGAGGCCAACTCCTAGGTGGTAGAGTAGAGTGGTAAGATGATCGTTGCTCTGTTGGAGGCCAATTCCAGGGTTGCTATCTGAGTGGTGGTTCTATAGGACTAGACTATACTTAACAGCTCTTCTACCCCTAAGGTTTGGCCTAGCCTAACCTTCGGGCCAATCCTAATAGGATTGTTCGGTTTGTAACCTCTATTTGGCCGTTCACTTAAGGATGGCCTACTGAGGTAGCTCTACGCTCAATGTCGAATCCCTTGCAGAAGGCCTCGACTTATTTCCCATAAATTGTGATCCATTATTGGAGACCAAAACTTTGGGGATCCATATCTATAAATGATGGAAAGTCTAACAAACTCTTCCATTTTCTCGGTGTCAATATTTCCCTGGGGCTGGACTTCGATCCATTTGATGAAGTAATTGATATTTACTACTACATATTGATGTTGATGTTTGGCCTTCGGGAAAGGGCCTAAGATGTCCATACCCCAGATCACAAATGAGGTTGGCAGGTATATGGGTTGTAGCTCAATAGTTGGTTGTCGCTGAGTGTTGGTGTGAATCTGGCTGCTCTTGCACTTCTAGGCGTAGTCGGTGTAGGACTTAGGCAAGTTTGGACAAAAGAATCTTCATCAGACTACATTGTAATACATTGCCTTACCGCTGATGTGACTCCCACAGATTCCCTCGTGCACTTCTGCCATAGCTTTCTATGCTTCCGAGGGTCGGAGACATCTGAGGAGAGGTTGAGTGAAAGATTTCTTGCACAAAGTCTATCATATACACAGTAGTTGACCGACTTTGCTTGTATACATCGGGCTTCTTTTATTTTTGTTGGCAACACATTATCTCTTAGGAAAGATAGGATCAGGTTGATCCAGTGCTGTATAGGAGTCACCTAGAGAATGGCCAAGCTAGGTGCTGTATGGGCAAACTTTAACACATCTATGTAAATTGGACTGGTGAAGTCAGTGAAGTTGACTCAGAAGAGCTTAAACTGTGTGTCAGCTTTGACATTAGCTTCCTCGAGACATTATAGATCTCAAATTTGTGGAACTTTGTGATTGCTTCTTGTACCTTAGCAAGGTACTCTTGCATGTGTGCTTTCCTGCATGCATACACACCGTTAACCTGTCGGAAGATGAGTTAGGAGTCGCTGAAGACAATAACATGCTGGATCATGAGGCTTCTAGTGAACTTGATCCTAGCTAGAAGTGCTTCATATTCTACAATTTTGTTTATTATAGGAAACTTGAAACAAATGGCCGATTGTACTCGAAAGCCTTTGGGGCTGGTTTAGACGATTCCTGCCCTAGCGTGATCTTTGTTTGATGCTCCACCCACGTATAGAGTCCATGTAGATGGTCTTCTTTATTTGGGGTTGACTTGTACACCTGTACGACCAAGCTCGGATCTTTAGGCTCTTCCTCCTAGTTTGGAAGAAAACTCTCTAAGATAAGGTCAGCGAGAGCTTGGGCCTTGATGGCTATTCAGGGTTAGAATCTGAGGTCGAACTCTCCCAGTTCCACTGCCCAATTGATCATTCATCCTAAGACATCTGATATGGATTGCACTTTCTTCAAAGACCAAGCAGTCAAGATCTTGATGATATAACCTTGAAAGTAGGGTCACAACTTGTGAGCAACCATGACAAGGGCTAGGGCCACTTTTACCATTGGCTTGTTAGTAATACCTTGCTGACATAGTGGGACCTTTTTTTGTTCCTTTCACCAGTACGACGTTGATGGCTTCTGGTGAAACGGCTAGATACAACTATAACTCGTGTCCCGGATTGACCAGAAGCAGTGGGGATGAGAGATATTCTTTCAATTCCTCAAACGATTTTTGACACTCAAGAATCCAAGCGAAAGGTTTGGCCCCCTTCAGTGTTTTGGTGAAAGGGAGGCATTGGTTGGCCGATTTTGATATGAATTGACAAAGGGCTGCAACTCGATCGGTCAGCTCCTACACTTGGTTAGGCTTTGTGGGTGTGAACATCTTTTGGATGGCTTCGATCTTGGCAGGGTTGGTTTCTATTCCCCACTATGAGACCATGAAGCCAAGGAACTTTCCTGATAGAACTCTGAATGCATTCTTGGTTGGATTTAAGCATATATTGTTTGTTCTGAGGACGCTAAAGGCTTTGTCCAGGTCATTCAAATGGCTTCATGACTGCTTACTCTTGACGAGGAATTCATTTATGTAAACCTATATATTGCGGCCGATTTGATCTTGAAAGACCTTGTTGACTAGGCACTAATAAGTGGTTCTAACATTTTTTAATCTGAAAGACATGACCTTATACCAAAATGTTCCCAGGTTGGTTATGAAGGCAATATGATCTTCATCCTTCTGGTGCATCTTGATATGGTTTTATCCAAAGTAGGCATCCATAAAGGAGAGTAACTCATGACCTGCAATTGCGTCTATCATTTGATCTATGCGAGGCAAGGGATAATAGTCTTTAGGGCATGCTTTATTCAGATCTTTAAAATCTATACAAATGCATCATCGGCCTCCTAATTTTGACACCATTACAACATTAGATTTCCAGGTAGGATAATCAACTTCCTTAATAAAACCTACTTCTAACAATTTACTGACTTCTTGATCGATTACAACCTGCTGCTTAGGATCGAAGGGTCTCTTTTTTTTTTTTTTTTTTTTTGCTTCATAGGCTTATGGTTGGTATCGATGGCAAGGTGGTGCTCAATGAGTTTGTGGGGTATGTCCGACATATCGATTGCTGTCCAAGCGAAAAAGTTGCATTGCTCAGAGGAAGGCGATAAGTTGCTCCCTCTGCTTGCTAGTGAGTGAAGAGCCAATTTGGAAAGTACGCTCGGGTGCATCCTTAGAAAAAGGGATTTGGACGAGCTCTTCTACTGGAGTGCCTCTCTTTTGTCAGAGGTCGTCTTGGAGGTCTTCAAGAATGATGGGCTAGACAGGTGCTCTACTGTGGGCTAGTAGATCTACGACATATCACCTTTGGGCCATAGACTGGTCAGCTTTGCATTAACTAGTTCCTTCTTCTGTTGGGAACTTCATGACCAGGTAATATGTTGATAGGCAAGCCTTGAGTTGATTGAGGCCATGCCGACCTAGGATACCATTATGGTAAGATGGTATGTCCACCACCAAGTATGTCTTTATACAGCTAACTCTTCGGGGATCTTTGTCGACCTTGGTCTCCAGGCGAATGACTCCCTTTACCGTAATCAGATTGCTAGAAAAGCTAATAAGTGAGTATTGGATGGGCTTAAGCTACTTGTTGTCTAAGCCCATCTGAGTAAAGGCATGGTAGTACAAGATCTCTGAGGCGCTACCTTGACTATAAAATATTTTTTATTTTTTATTTTTATTATTTTATATACTTAAACTCGTAAGTCATAAGTCGTGGTAAAGTGATTGAACCTTACTCTTCTCTTTATGGTAAAAAAAAACCTACTCTTCTCTTCTCTTCTCTTTTACTTATGACTCAGAAGTTGTCGCTCTCTGCCTCCTTCAGTCTCACCGCCAGCTGCCTATCTCTCCCTCCCTCAGTCCCACTAGCAGCCACTCTCACCGTCGATGTTTAATGAAGTAAATTTCATTGGTTCTCTTAGGTTGCATTTGGTAATGTTTTGTCACGTTCTTGTTTTGAACCGATGTTATTTCCAAGAGATGGTCTTTTTCTATTTATGTTCTGGAATAGTGTTCTTTGGCTATTCATTTGGCCTTTAGCCTGTTTGGCAAACATTTTCCAGAATTAGTCTGAGAACACTGTTCTGACCAGTTTGTGTTCGGTAACATTTGTTCTAGAACATTTTTTTTCAAATGATTCAAATATTACAGAATTGGCACCAAACCGATATCTTTTTTCAAATTTATATTAATGCCATTTAATTATACAAATATGAAAATTTGTTTTAAGAAAACCGTTTTCCAATATTAAACATATATTTTTTAATTATCCGACTTAAACTATAAAATATTTACGCCAATCGTAATGTGTAAATGATAAAAATAGTTAACATAAGTACCCATACAAATAAGAAAAATAAAATATCATGCAGAAAATATTATCATAATATCATCTGTCCTTGTCTTCAATAACATATTGGAGCTTGCATGTTGATTTCCATCATATTGATTTACATTAAATTGAAACTTCATCATCCATAAGTTGTACAACTAATTACTACTTGTTCATCATCTAAAACTAATTACTACTTGTTTGTCATCCAAATTAAAAAAGACATTAACACAAACAAATTGTTCAAGATAAACTAACAAATGATGATCCTTCATTCAAGCATATCTAGAAATATGATTCTTTTCTCTAGCTTTGTTGAAATAAATGAGTCTCTCCACTTGCTATCTTACAACATAAACTTCACTACCTTCACATACACCTCCATAGGCAGATCTTCTATGGAGTTTAAAACCTGCTGACATGCTTGAATGATGACATCAAAAACAAAAATGGAGGGGTTGTCTGAAGAAACTGTAAGACTACGTCTCCTATCTTCCAATCTAGCATCGCATAATGCACCCATCATTGTAATTGCGTTATGGACATTAGCAGTATGACAACGTTTCCTCTTTGCTAAAAGTAGCATTTGTTTTGTTCTTATTTTTCACGTTATCTATCATCAGAATAATGAAACAGTCGAGTTCATTTGCTAACCATCTAGCAGTATCAATGTTCAAATTGCTTCTGTTTGCCATTGTTTCACACCCAAAATCTGGACTAACCAGTGGTGTGATGAACCGTCAAAAAAACCAATGGTTCAACCAGGATCTTGTATAGGCCGTGCCCATCCGATTAAACCAGATACATTCCACAAGCATAATCAGAGTAAAAAAATAATAGCGGAAGTCTTTAATACTAATGAACTGAGTATCTAACAGTGATAGCATAATTAAATATCTAATTATCTCCAAAGTAATTCAAAACATAAAATAAAATAAATTAATCAATTACATGTCCCGATAACTAAATAACTAAACTAATCGAAAACACATGAATTACACTCACACGAAGGATCATGTGCCTCTTCTATAGCTTCCATATCTATCGCCGCTACGTGTCCATACATCAACGTATTCATGTAATCTTCAATGGTAGGACCTACATCAACAACTAAAAATATTCAATGTCGAAAGGGTGGGCACACATCATGGCTCAGTGAGCAAACAAAACAATACAACAAACATATGCATGCATTCAATTCATATTTTTGGTCTAGTTTTTAAGTTTGCAATATGCTATAGAAAGGATTGGCGACCATCGCACCTCTATACATGAGTGTGTGAATCAACCCAATAGATCAACACTTATCGTTCCACATGCACCCACCATGGAATAGAGATAGAGCTAAAGTGTCCGGATCAAACACTGCCAACACTTCCCCTAATGCCTTACACATACCAATACGTAAGCCCTTATTGGTGAGGGCTTACAAATTGGGCTCGCAACTAACCAATCCTAAATGTCATCCAGTGTATCCAAGGCCTCACCCCATCATCCCTCAATACGTCCATAGAGATAGAGCTATGGCCCCCTGACAGAGTCGAAGACTACATGGTCCGAGACCACCTCCCCTGATGCCCTACAACGTAATAGTTCTGCTAAGGTAATGGCGATACAACGATGTCAGTGAACAAGACTTGAGTAGAGATAGAGCTAGAGTCTAGTGACCAGGATGAACCCCAATGTCACATCATCCCCTTGATGCTCTACTGGCATCATGCACACTAACCATACACACATAATCACAAGCCTATTCTTAGCGTTATCATCATCATCATATTATAAATAGATAACAAATAAATATACATGAGCAGTAATAGCATGAATATTGGATGATATGTGAGATGCACATTACAAGCATACAAGCATAGAATCAATCATGGCATTGGACTCAATAAAAGTAAACAGTTTATTATTAGCCAGTTAGTTTAGGTTATGTTCCCTCACCTGCTAGAAATGTTAAATCTTCTCCAAGCTTCTTAACTCACTCTTGTACCTCTTGGAAACCTAAGAAATTTGTAAGTTCTAAGTTAGGGTTTAAGTTCATCAAATTACAGTAGTCAATGGTCCAACCTGGAATCAAACAGACCTCCAGAAGTTGAGTGGTCGCTGGTGTGTCTGCACCTGTGGTCTCAGTTTCTACGACCACAAGGTGTGGTGTCGGTATGTGTGGTCGGATATCATGCGACCATACACATGCAACCACACCTTCCTTGGAAACTTCCTGAGGGAGTGTGGTCGACACATGTGCCTCGTGTGGTCGATCAAACTGTAACCTCATGAGTATTGGTCAACTTTTCCACTCTTAATGCAATACCTTCATGTTTTGATTCCTTAGCTTATCATTATGATCCTTCCTATGATTGTTCTATGGCTTAAAATTCGTACTTTTACATAATCCTTTACCCTAATCGATTTCCTCCATGGATTTCTTAGAGTTTTGTTCAAGATCCTAGGATTGAGATCTTACTTTGAATCAACATCTCCTCCATGATCTATTCTAGACATTCAACTAACGTAGGGAATGGTTCCATACCTTAAACTTGCTGGAGAATCAGAGCTTTCTCTGCAATTCCTTCTCTTAGCCATCCTCTTCAATTTTCCTTCACTTTCCACTCCTCTCTTTCTCTCTCTTTCAATTTGGGTTTTAAAAGCGTGAAAGAGACTAAGGGACATCCTTTATATAGAGAAAAACATCCATATAAAATCCCACTTTGATTAGGAAAGAACCCCCCTCTAACTAGGAAGGTTTCCTAATTTCGGAGTCAGTTATACCATCGTGTGGTCGTACGTGTGGTTGTAGAATCTGTCGACCACACGTCTCAAAACTGCGACCACACATCTCAGATTTGATTGGTTTTAATATTCTGAGGTGTGGTCGACCACACCAGTTTAGGTATGCGACCACATGTCCTAATTAGATGATTTATGGTTCGAATTACATACCTAGCCTTGTGATTTCTTCACGTACTTGGTCCACTTGATCCGACCATGATAGGGTGACCTAATACAAGGTGGTAAGACCGGGTTAGTAAAGTATGGGTCTTACAAATCCCCCCTCTTATTTTAATTTTGTCTTTGAAATTTGCAGATACCTTTCAAGTTGAAAATGTGAGGATATTTCTTTCACATCACATTTTCTTCTCCCCATGTGATTTCTTCCACATCTTGGCCTCTCCATGTAATTTTAACATAGTAGATGTCACGATTGCTTAGATGTTGAACCTTCCGACTGGTAATTTCAAATGGTACTACTTCGAACGTCAAATATTCAATTAGACCTGATGGATCTGCTGTTAGAACGTGTGTTGGATCTCGGATGTACTTCTTCAGTAACGAGATATGAAATACATCATGCATACTTGACATGGATGGGGATAGTACTAACTGATATGCCACCTTCCCCCGTTTAGCTATATTTTCATATGGCCCGACGTACCTCGGACTTAACTTTCCTTTCTGTCCAAACCGTTTTAAGTCTCGCATAGGTGATATTTTCAGGGATACTCTATTACCTACGACGAACTCAAGGTCTTGACGTCGATTATCTGCATACTATTTCTGACGATTCTGAGCTATTCTAATTCTTTCTTTGATTATGTCGACTACTTTGCAAGTTTCTTCCATAAATTCAGGGCCTACAATTCTTTTCTCTCCGACTTTGTTCCAAAATAAAGGAGCTCGACACTTCCTACCATACAGTGCTTCATAGGGTGACATCTGTATAGTAGCCTGATAGCTGTTGTTATATGCGAACTTGATCAATGGTAACTACTCATCCCATGATCCTTTGAAATCAATAACACAAGCTCGGAGCATGTCTTCTAGAATCTGAATAGTACGCTTTGATTGTCCGTTAGTCTGAGGGTGAAATGTCGTGCTAAACTTCAATGCAGTTCCCATAGCCTTTTGTAATCCCTCCCAAAACTTTGAGGTAAAGCGTGGGTCTCTGTCAGACACTATGCTTTCAGGTACTCCATGCAATCTGATGATGTTATCCATGTACAACTTAGCTAACTGTTCCAAAGTATATTGCAGTCGTATGGCAATGAAACGAGCTGTTTTGGTAAGTCGATCCACAATTACTCAAATTGCATCTACTGATCTAGGAGTCAATGGTAATCCAGTGACGAAGTCCATAGTAATGCAATCCCATTTCCAAGCTGGTTCTGGTAATGGCTACAATAATCCTGTAGGCTTTTGCCTTTCAGCCTTTATCCGCTGACAATTCAGGCATTGAGACACATATTTAGCTACATCCATTTTCATTCCTCTCCACCAATATAGTTTTTTTAGATCATGATATATCTTTGTACTTCTTGGATGTACCGAATAGGCAGTTGTATGGGCTTCCTTTATTAGTCTGTGTCTGATGTCTAAGTCTTCACTTTCAAGAACACACACCCTTCCTTTGTATCTTAATGTCCTATCAGAATCCAAGGTAAAGTCAGGAACAATCCTTCCCTTATCAAGGTCTTCTTGTACTGTTCTCAGATAGGGGTCTGATTGAATAGCTGTCTTCACTTCGTCTATCAGATCAGGTACAATCTTCAATGTAGCAAACATATTTGAAAATCGATGAATAAACTTTAGGTTGGTGGAATCATCTAGTTTATCAACTACGAACTGCTCACTGTCACAATTGAATACTCTTGCTGTGTCACACATTATAGCATTTGAGTTGGCTTCTTCTTGAGACTTTGTCATAGCTTTCCTGCTTAATGCATCCGCAACCACATTAGTCTTTCCTGGATGATACTGGATGTCACAATCGTAATCCTTTAGCAACTCCAGCCATCTCCTCTGTCTCATGTTCAATTCATTCTGATTGAAAAGATAAGTGAGACTTTTATGATCTGATTTAACTTTAAATTTCTCTCCGTACAAATAGTGTCTCCATATCTTGACAGCATGTATCACTGCTGCTAATTCCAAGTCATGAGTTGGGTAATTCTTTTCATGTGTCTTTAATTTTCTGGAAGCATACATAATTACATCTTCTCCTTGCATAAGCACACATCCCAAACCTAATCCAGATGCATCGGTGTACAAGATAAATGGTTCTCCTGAAATCGAAATAGTCATGATGGGAGCTGATATTAATCTTGTCTTCAATGTTTGGAAACACTCTTTACATTTGTCGGTCCAAACAAAATTTTCTTCTTTCTTAGTCAGACTGGTAAGAGGTATGATGATTTTAGAATAGTCTTCCACAAATCGTCGATAATACCCAACTAAACCTAAGAAACTTCTGATTTTGACAATATTCTTAGGTGTTTCCCAATTTACAATGGCTTCAATCTTGCTGGGATCTACTTTGATTCTTTCTGTGGATACCACATGACCTAAGAATTGCACTTCTTTTAACTAGAACTCACATTTCTTGAATTAGGCATAAAGCATTTCTTTCCTTAGTTGCTGTAAAACTGATCTAAGATCTGATGCATGAGTTGCCTCATCTTTGGAGTATATCAATATATCATCTATGAATACGATAAACGAGGTGTCCAACATGTCATGAAACACCCGATTTATAAGTTCCATAAAAGATGCAAGTGCGTTTGTTAATCTGAAGGACATCACTAGAAACTCATAATGTGCATATAGGGTCCTAAATGCTGTCTTTGGAATGTTATCATCCTTGATCTTCAACTGATGATACCCAGACCTAAGATCGATCTTGGAAAACATCTTTGCACCTTGCAACTGATCGAATAATTCATCGATTTGAGGTAGGGGATATCGATTCTTGATCGTGAGCTTGTTTAGTTCCCGATAGTCTATGCATAATCTGACACTACAATCCTTCTTCTTAACAAATAACACTGGCACTCCCCAAGGCGATATGCTTAGTTGGATACAACCCTTGTCTAGTAATTCCTGTAGTTATACCTTCAGTTCCTTCAATTTAGTAGGAGCCATTCTATAGGGTGCCTTAGATACTGGTGCGGCTCTGGGTATAAGGTCTATGACAAACTCTGTCGCTTGATCAGGTGGCAAACTAGGTAATTCCTCAGGAAATACATCTAAAAATTCTTGTACCACTTCTATGTCTTCCAGTCATGGTGCTTCCTTGGTGAGGCCGACCACCGACACCAGGTAACCAGTTCCTCCTTTCTCGAGGCATCTCTTAGCCTTTAATGCAGAAAGAATGAGTTTTCACTTATGGGGAAGTTTGGTCTGAAAAACTGAACTCTGCTCTTTACTTGTCTTTAAATGATATCTTCTTTTCAGCACAAAGCAGACTCGTGGAATGCTGGGTTAACCAGTCCATCCCTAGGATGACGTCAAAGTCTGCCATCTTAAGTTATACCAGGTTGGCATCCAAACTTCTTCCATTTATGAGAACTGGACATGGTTCATAACCTTGGTTTAATTCTGCTTCTAATCCCATAGGTGACCGTACTAGCAATTTACTGTCTAAAAGTCTGAGGGGTAGACTTAGTTTCTTCCCAAATGACACAGATATAAAAAAACGAGTGGCCCCAGAGTCAAAGAGTACTCAGGCAGGTATGCCATTAATGGGTACGTTACCTGTGATATTAGTCTTAAATTAATCTGTATGCTCATACAAGACATTACAACAAAAGGTCAGGTCATAGCTGTGACTACATCGGGTGATGTAGTCACGTCTTTAGTAGTTATTGCATAAACCTTGCCTTGTTGCAGTTGCTTTTTTGATTTAGGACAATCCCTCGAATAATGCCCTACTTGATCACAGTTGAAGCACTTAACTCCAGCATTTCCTTGCCTTTGCTGAGGTTGGGCTGTTGGTATAGTCTTGGCTACAGCATTGAAGCCTTGAGTATGGAAGGGTTTAAATGTCTTGGAGTTCCCTCCATTATAAGTAGTTCCATTAGACCTCTTAATGCCCCTGTTCTGAGCAAAGTAGCTCTCCTTCTGGCTCGATTCCAGTATTCGAGCAATTTGTACAGCTCTGTTATAGATCTTCTTTTCCAATCCTAATACATGATCCTGTATACTTCCCCTAAGTCCCATGACGAACCTTCGGGTTTTGGTATCTTCTTCCTGCATGCTAGAGGGAGAAAAGAAGAACAACTCTTCATAATGCTACTGATAATCGTCTACCATTATCTGTCCCTGATACTGACTCAGAAACTCCTTTTCCATCACATCTCTGAAACTCCTGGGAAAATACTTCTCAAAGAAGGCGTCTTTGAAGATAGTCCAGGTCAATTGAGTGTGCTTTGTTAGCAGATAACTCTGAGTAGATTTCTACCAGTGATGGGCATCACCTTTCAGCATAAAGGTTGCTCATAATACCTTCTCTTCTTCATCTATAGTCATCATTATGAAGTTCATTTCCATTTCGTCGATCCAGTGGGCTGGCCATAAAGGATCGACGGCTTGCCAGTGAACTCCCTCGGCTTTATTTTTAGAAAATGCTCGATCAGCGTAGAATGGTCCAGCTGATACTAAGCATATGCTCTATGCATAGGTGGTTGGTACTGGTAATTGCCCTGGTTATATCTGCATTGAGGTACTTCAGGGTTCTGTACTTGAGCTTGTATAACTGACGTTTGAGGTGCTTGGGGTACCATGTTGTTCATGGCTGATGTTTGGGGCATGGTGTTGCTATCCCCTGGTATGGTACTAGCTTGCCTAGTCGATAGAGGTATTATGTTTGCGGCTGGAGGAGCGATTCCCATTACAACTTGCATATGGGCTTGCATTTGCTGTAATTGTTGTACCTGTTGTACCAAATTCATAACCACAGTAGCCAATTCTGTAGGTGGGTTTGGCAAGTTTGTTGGGTTGGTTTGGTTGTTGACTCCTGGCGGTACCATATTCTGGTTCTCCTGTTCCTCAGGGTTTTCATGGGCATTTACCTCTACATGTAAGACCCACACTCCGTGAACCCGGTATAAACCTTGATTTCATGTCGTAGCAGGTCTTCCAATCATCACTGGGCCAGACGGGACGAGTGGATGACAAACAGGTAAGAAATCGGATCAAAGACGGTCAAATAAGTGTTATTTTATGTTGACTGGTCGATGGTACCGGTCTTGGTACTGGTCGACCTGTCAGCTCTGCGCAGCTGACTACGAAGATCCGGAAATTTATCTCTGCGGGTCCCACTTTCCTAAACCCTAATACCTGGACTTTTCTAATCCTAATAGGGTTACTAAACCCTAATCCTAGCCTATATAAACACCCTTAAACCTCCTCAAATCCTTTCCATTATCTCTCACAAACCCTAGAGAGGAGAAGGAGGTTGGAAAGGAGAAGAAGCTAGGAAGAAGAAGGAAGTGCCGCCATTGCCGTTCGACGACGCTCACTTTACGCCAGTCAACGGTAAGTGTTTTAATCATTCCTCTTACTCTATGACTCTAGGATAGTTGTATGGGTGGATCAATACCATGCAAAGTAAGTATTGATCTAAAACCCTAATTGGACATTAAACCCTAAGTTGCCGTCAAACCCTAGATTCGAGTTCTAGGATGATTATCATCGAAACTAGACTGGAATGTGTTGGAGATAACTCTAACTCAAAGCTCAAATTTAGAATGGATAGGAAAAACCCTGGAAACCCATGGAGAATGATCGACGACAGTCGAAAAACCCAAAGTATGGTCTTCTGAAGACATACCGATCGACTATACCGGTTGCACCCTGTGTGACCGGTATGTTGCCACCGGTACCTTCCGGGGGGCTGGTCTGTGGGGACCGGCTGACCATACTGGTCGCCAGTCTTCCCTACAGAGCTGCGACCGGTACATGCCACCGGTCAGCTTTGTGAGTGTATTTTGTAACCTCATTGGTTTTCTGACCAACGTGAAACCCTAAGAAACTATTCTAATGAAACCTTAATAATATTGTAGGACTTTGTGATTTTCCGTTTGGATCTTGCGACGTGGAGCAAGCTATCAAACGAGCGTCAAGTAAGGGAATCTGACCTACACCCTAATAATTAATGGACAATAAATCGTTGTTAATAACCTGAATATATATGATGTGATGTTTGTGCATATTCACATGCCATCTTTTACTTTCAATTATTATTATTGTTCATGCATTGATAGGATGTGATTGTTAGGCATGTGATTGTTTTTGTTAGTGTGTGGAGTGGGGCATGGGTCTGGGATCATTCCTCACACTGGCACTTTTGTAGTATTCTATTTCAACATGATTGGTACGGGTGGGGCATCAGGGGAAGGTCGTGGTATGGTGGTCTCCGATGTTGATGTTGGCCTGACCATGGTTATGTGGCACTGTGGTTTCCGAGGTCGACGCTGGCTTGTCCACGATGCTTTAGCTCTATCTCTATGTCGTAGGGAGTCATGTTGGGATAGGGTCTACCTGCGTATTGTTCTATCCTAGTGGGTTAGTTGTGGATAGGTATCAGGGGAGGTACGGGGATGCCTTAGCTCTATCTCTATGCCGTAGACGGCTGTGCTGGGATAGAGCGTACATTGATGACATATAGGATTGGTTAGTTGCGAGCCCAGTTTGCAAGCCCTGGCTAGTAGGGGCTTAGGTACTGGTATGGGTAGAGCATCAGGGGAGGTACGGGGATATCTTAGCTCTATCTCTATTCCATGATGGGTGCATGTGGGCCAATGGTGGTGTGATCCATGAGGTGCCACACACTCGTGTATAGAGGTGCGGGGGCCACCAAACCTTTCTATAGCACATTGCAAACTTAATACAGACCACAGCATAAAATGTTTGTTACTCATGCATAATATTGTGAAACTGTCTGATTGTCTTACTGAGCTAAGTTGGGAGCTCACCCTTTGTGTACACATTATTTTTAGATGTTGATGCAGGATACACGGTGGATGACTATATGAACGCTCCGACGTATGGTGATGTTGCTGCTTTGTGTGTACATGCAGGAGAGGATGAGCATGACGCTTCATGCGAGTGCCTTTTCTGTGTGTACTTGTGATTGATTTTTATTTATTTGTTTCAGTTATTTTCGGTTGACTTTTAAAGAGATGTAATGATATTATATTTTATGATTGGATTTGAATAATGGGATATTTTTATTTAATTTATCAATAGATACTCAGTTCATTCTATTTAAAGACTTCCGCTGTATTATTTATATTCTGATTGTGGTTATGTGTAATGGTTTGTATGAGTGGACACGGTCTATTCGAGATCCTGGTGTGAACCGTTGGTTCAGTAACGGTTCTCTCACATCATTCTGGTTGGTTTAGAATTGGGGTGTGACAACTTGGTATCAGAGCCATCGGGCTCTGTCCAACAGACCATATTGCACTTAACTAAGTCGATGAGCTGAGTTAGGAAAAATTTAAAAATTTTAATTCAAACACACCCTAAGCATTGTTTGATACCTGAGACGGACTAAGAAAGAGCATAATATACTATATTAAATATGGAATTTAATATTACACATGCACTAGTTAGGGTGAACAAAAAAACTTTTATTAAATAGAAAAATGAGTATCAAATGAAATAGTGGTACAGGGTACGGTCCACAAATCGGACAGTTACCCTGATACATATATATAGACCCGAAAGAAAAGAGAGAAAATAAAAGGGAAAATTCATGGGGTAGGGGGCCTAGGAGGAATAGGGTCCGCTATGTCTTAATCTCGCTCGTAAGTGACCCTAAGCCAGTGTACCTGGTCCTGTGTGACCCGTAGGCTACGAGCTAGACGTTCCAACTCCTGACCCATCTCCCGCTGAGACTCTAGGATGACCCTCTGGGTGTCCCTGATCTCTGTGAACATGCTCAATACCGGGTCTAGAGGGGGATGAGACGGTCCAACTGTAGATGTAGACGGTGGTGCTGCAGGTATAGGCTGTGGAGCTGGCACTGGAACACCCTCTGCCCTATCATCGTCATCATCACTCTCAGCCCCTGCTGCATATGCCGCATTGGCTGCTGCTGCTGCGGTTACGGCTGCTACCCTCCTGAGTGGACGAGGGTGAGCCTCCAGCTCATCATCACTAACCGGCAGATTATCCATCTGCATCCTAAGAATGGCATCCCAGTCGATGTTTGAAGTCATAGTATCCTCAACAGCTACCTCGCCTCTCATGCTCACTCGTAGGTGCCACAGAAGAGTAGTGATGAGACGACCATATGGGAGATTATTGCCCTGATCGGCCAGAGTCGCCTGATGCATAGTCCGGATAATGAGGTAAGGGAGAGAGACCCGCTCCTCTGTGCAGATGCAGTAGGTAATGTACTGAGTGAGCTGAGATAACTCACTATAATGGCCACTCTGGGGCACAATGTTGTGCTGGATGATGAGGCTATAAACTCGAGCCAGGGGCTTCAGACTAGCAGCCTTCATAGGAGCCCTAGGATTTAGTATCTGCTCCGCTATCTCTCGGCGTTGATCCTCGCTTAGATAGCCCTTCACCTTTGGAGGGCAGTATACTAGGTCTCCATCATGGGTACCCCTAGCAGGTCAGCCAACTGATGAGTGTCGAAGGAGATATGGACGCCCTTGACGAAGCTGGAGATGCGCAAGTCCCTACCCTGATTGGGATCGTTGACATCCCCATGAAGCTCTAGGTTGGCATATAAATGCTTAACCAGGTTGGGGTGAGTGGTCTCAGTGTAAGTAATGACAGGCACCCACCCAAGCCTGTCGAATGCTGCTTGCACATCAAACCTGTGCAACTGTTCCAAGTTAACCCGCCGTCCAGATTCAATGTTCTTGCTATCGAACCAAGGGAAGCGGGCTTGTGCCGCCTCAGAACGGAACCACTGCTCATCGAGCTATGGAACTGGTGGATGAGGAGCACGCATGCCCAAGCCATAAGAACGCTTGCTAAGACTGTGTCGTGGAGGCATTTAAACTATAAAACATAAAGAAAACAAGAAGAAAAATGTTAGAAATTGTCGAAAATTCGATAGCATAACGACAATAAATTGGTAAAAAGCCTCAAACTCACCCAAAACTTGGGGAGGAGGACTTACGTGACCCCCGCACACTTCAAGTAAATCAATCTCATACAATTTCAACAAGAAATTTGAGAAATTTAAGAAAATCAAGAAATTTCGAAAATTTTGAAAAACCTAGGTTAAAACTAGAAAAAAAATCTGATTTTTATGAAAATCATTCGGTGAAAGTCCAAATTGATTGAGGGCTTTTTCTCTTGGGAGTCCCTAAACCCTTTCTAAACTGAAGGAAAAGAGTTCCTACGGTTAGAATCTCTCAACCAAAGAAAAATTGAAAATTCTAGGTAAAGACGATTTGAAAAAATTGTAAAAACTTGATAGAGAGGGAAGAGACCTACCTGGAGACGATGTTCTAAGTCTTGAACGGAAGAAAATGACTTCTAAGAGCACCGGTCGTACTGTAGCAACTCGGGAGCCAGAGAGAAGTCGCCGCCGGAGAGAAAGAAGAAGAGGAAAAGTGAGAAAAACTCACTTTTTCGTGATTTTAAGGGGTTTTTGGGCATACCGGTCGACGGTTTTGCCTATACCGGTCGACCGGTACCCCCTAGGGTACTGCGACAGCTATGTCTCGGTCATAATGAAATTCTGACCGGTCCACTATAACGGTCGCCCTATTTCTCTACAGAGTCACGACCGGTATGTCGCGACTGGTCAGCTATAGAAAGGCCAGAAAAATTTATGAAAAATTTTAAAAATTTGCAATTTAAATTTTCTTTTCAAACCAAGCTTGATAGTTCGCTCTCCGCTAGGAGTCGAGGTGGTTTTGACTGAATATTATGGGCCGTGTACAATATGTATTGAGGGCCGAGACTTAGAAACAAATCTGGTAAAACTCGAGATGGCAGACTTTGATGTCATCTTGGGAATGGATTGGCTAGGCCATCATTCAGCTATCCTATTATGTGGTAAAAGGAAGCTTGTGCTTACAGACAAAAAGGAGAAGGAGTATAGCTTCAATGGGACCAAGTTACATAGGAAGCGGAAGCTGATCCTCTCCGCCCTAAAAGCCAAAAGATGCTTAGAGAAGGGGGGAGTGGGGTACCTAGTATCTATAGTCGACATCACTGTTGAGGTGCCAAAGTTGAAAGATCTAGATGTGGTGTGAGAGTTTCCAGATGTATTTCCAGAGGATCTCCCAGGTCTACCATCAAACAGGGCTACAGAATTTGTGATAGACCTTATGCTAGGCTCGGCGCCGGTATCTAAAGCGCCATACAGGATGGCTCCTACCGAGTTAAAGGAGTTGAAGACCCAGTTACAAGAATTGTTATATAAGGGTTTCATACGACCTAGCATATCACCTTGGGGAGCACCTGTATTATTTGTCAAGAAGAAGGACAGAAGTGTACGGCTATGTATCGATTACCGTGAGCTGAACAAGTTGACTATCAAGAATCGGTATCCTTTGCCTAGAATCGAAGATCTGTTTGATCAATTGCAGGGTGCAAAGGTTTTCTCGAAGATTGATCTCCGATCAGGGTATCACCAATTGAAGATCAAGGCCGAAGATATTCCGAAGACTGCTTTCAGGACAAGGTATGGGCATTATGAGTTTCTAGTTATGTCGTTCGGTTTGACCAATGCTCCAGCGTCGTTCATGGAACTGATGAACCGAGTGTTTCATGATATGTTGGACACTTCGGTCATCGTATTCATTGATGACATATTGGTCTACTCAAAGGACAGAGAGACTCGTGCAACACACCTAAGAGCAACCCTACAACAGTTGAGAACGGAGAAGTTGTATGCTAAGTTCAAGAAGTGTGAGTTTTGGCTGAAGGAAGTGGCTTTCTTGGGCCATGTAGTATCTAAAGATGGTATCAAGGTTGATCCAAGTAATATAGCTGCTATAGTAAGATGGGAAGCACCAAAATCTATTGCAGAGATTCGTAGTTTCCTTGGGTTGGCTGGTAATTATAGAAGATTCATGGAAGACTACTCTAGGATCACTCTTCCACTCACCAGATTGACCAAGAAGGGAGAGAAATTCATATGGACAGATGAGTGCGAGAAGTGTTTTCAGACTTTGAAGTCAAGACTAGTCTCTGCACGTATTTTGACAATCCTAGAACCAAGCGTACCGTTTACCTTATAGGATGCTTTAGGGTTGGGTATTGGGTGTGTATTGATGCAAGGAGAATAGGTGATTGCTTACGCATCAAGACAGTTAAAAGAGCATGAGAAGAACTATCCTACGCATGATTTGGAGTTAGCGGCGGTTATACACGCAATCAAGACTTGGAGACACTACTTGTACGGTGAAAAGTTTCAGATTAAGTCAGATCACAAGAGCTTAACTTATCTTTTCACTCAGAAGGATCTGAATATGAGACATAGGAGATGGCTGGAATTACTAAAAGATTATGACTGTGACATCCAGTATCATCCGGGTAAAGCAAATGTGGTGGCTGACGCCTTAAGCAGAAAATGGGTATCGAAACCTGAGGCAGGACCAAGTACAAATGCTGCATTATGTGCCGCAGCCTCAAGTTCAATTGGAGGCGATGAAGAGTATATAATAGAGACTGCAGAAGATCCAGTTGAGTAAGGCTTAATTCATAAGTTCACCATGATGTTTGCAGCTTTGAAGATCTCACCGGATCTAGTTGATGAAGTCAAGGTGGCAATCCTACAGGATCCACATTTCAAGACAGTGCAAGAAGACTTAGAGAAGGGTACGAGCAATCCTGACTTTACCTTGGGATTCAGACAAGGTACTCAGGTATCGTGGACGGTTATCTATACCTGAGAGTGAAGACGGCAATATCAGAGATCGAGTTATGACGGAAGCTCATTACACTCCATACTCGGTACATCCAGGAGGTACCAAAATGTACCATGATTTAAGAAGACTGTATTGGTGGAGAGGTATGAAAGCCGATATAGCTCGTTTAGTGTTCTAATGTCTGAATTGTCAACAAGTTAAAGTAGAAAGGCAAAGACCCGTAGGTTTGTTACAACCACTACCGGAGCCTGCATGGAAGTGGGATTGCATTACTATGGATTTCGTCACTGGCCTACCTTTGACACCAAGGTCAGTGGATGCAGTTTAGTTAATAGTCGATCGACTCACCAAGACAGCTCGATTCATTGCTGTCAGACCTCAGTATACCATGGAAAAGCTGGCCAAGCTATATGTAGATAATATAGTCAGACTTCATGGCGTCTCAGAAAGTATAGTATCTGATAGAGATCCCCGTTTTACATCAAAGTTTTGGGAAGGATTACAGAAAGCTATGGGAACAAAGTTGAAGTTTAGTACTGTTTTCCACCCTCAGACGGATGGGCAGTCAGAAAGGACCATTCAAATTTTAGAAGATATGCTCCGAGCTTGTGCATTAGATTTCAAGGGAGCTTGGGACGAGAAGCTATCGCTTATCGAGTTTGCTTATAACAACAGCTATCAGGCTATAATTCAGATGGCTCCATATGAAGCACTCTATGGGAAGAAGTGTCGAACACCTTTGTTATGGAACGAGGTGGGAGAAAGAAGAATTATGGGACCAGAGTTTGTTGAAGAAACTTGTCGAGTGATTGATCAAATCAAGGAGAGAGTAAAGACAGCTCAAGTTCGACAAAAGCACTATGCGGATAATCGACGTCGAGATCAGGAGTTTGCAGTAGGTGACAAAGTATTCTTGAAGATATCACCGGTGCGAGGTCTGAAACGGTTTGGTAAGAAGGGGAAGTTATGCCCCAGGTATGTGGGACCATACGAGATATTGACCAGACGGGGTAATGTAGCATATCAATTGGCTCTACCACCATCTATGTCAAGTGTTCATGATGTGTTCCATGTATCATTGTTGAAGAAGTATGTCAGAGACTCATCGCACATCTTGACAGCAGACCCCCCAGACTTGACTGAAGATTTAACATTCAAAGTGGTGCCTATGATGCTCTCAAGCCGAATGGTACAACAACTTCGAAACAAGGATATTCATTATGTGAAAGTGCATTAGAAAAGCCAAGATGTCGAAGAAATTACTTGGGAAGAGGAGAGCGCAATAAGGAAGGAGTACCCTAACCTTTTCGACAATCAAGGTACGTTGAAATTTAGAGGCCAAAATTTCATTTAAGGGTGGGGGAGTTGTAAGACCGTACTCCGTGAACCCGGTCTAAACCTTGATTTCATGTCGTAGCAGGTCTTTCGATCATCACCGGACCAGACCAGACGAGCGGATGACAAACAGGTACGAAATCGGATCAAAGACGGTCAAATAAGTGTTATTTTATGTTGACCGATCGATGGTAACGGTCTTGGTACCGGTCGACCGGTCAGCTCTGCACAGCTGACTGGGAAGATCCAAAAATTGATCTCTGCGGGTCCCACTTTCCTAAACCCTAATAGCTGCACTTTCCTAATCCTAATAGGGTTACTAACCCTAATCCTAGCCTATATAACCCTAGAATCCTTTCCATTATCTCTCATAAACCCTAGAGAGGAGAAGGAGGTTGGAAAGGAGAAGAAGCTAGGAAGAAGAAGGAAGTGCCGCCATTGCCGTTCGACGATGCTCACTTTACGCCAGTCAACGGTAAGTGTTTTAATCATTCCTCTTACTCTATGACTCTATGATAGTTGTATGGGTGGATCAATACCATACATAGTAAGTATTGATTTAAAACCCTAATTGGACATTAAACCCTAAGTTGCCGTCAAACCCTAGATTCGAGTTCTAGGATGATTATCATCGAAACTAGACTGGAATGAGTTGGAGATAACTCTAACTCAAAGCTCAGATTTAGAATGGATAGGAGAAACCCTGGAAACCCATGGAGAATGATCGACGACAGTTGGAAAAACCCAAAGTATGGTCTTCCGGAGACATACCGGTCGACTATACCGGTTGCACCCTGTATGACCGGTATGTTGCCACCGGTACCTTCCGGGGGGCTGGTCTGTGGGGACCGGCTGACCATACCGGTCGCCAGTCTTCCCCACAGAGCTGCGACCTGTACATGCCACCGGTCAGCTCTGTGAGTGTATTTTGTAACCTCGTTGGTTTTCCTACCAACGTGAAACCTTAAGAAACTATTCTAATGAAACCGTAATAATATTGTAGGACTTTGTGATTTTCCGTTTGGATCTTGCGACGTGGAGCAAGCTATCAAACGAGCATCAAGTAAGGGAATCTGACCTAAACCCTAATAATTAATGGACAGTAAATCGTTGTTAATAACCTGAATATATATGATGTGATGTTTGTGTATATTCACATGCCATCTTTTACATTCAGTTATTATTATTGTTCATGCATTGATAGGATGTGATTGTTAGGCATGTGATTGTTTTCGTTAGTGTGTGGAGTGGGGCATGGGCCTGGGATCATTCCTCACACTGGCACTTTTGTAGTATTTTATTTCAACGTGATTGGTACGGGTGGGGCATCAGGGGAAGGTCGTGGTACGGTGGTCTCCGATGTTGATGTTGGCCTGGCCATGGTTATGTGGCACTGTGGTCTTCGAGGTCGACGCTGGCTTCTCCACGATGCTTTAGCTCTATCTTTATGTCGTAGGGAGTCATGTTGGGATAGGGTCTACCTGCGTATTGTTCTATCCTAGTGGGTTAGTTGTGGATAGGGTATCAGGGAAGGTACGGGGATGCCTTAGCTCTATCTCTATGCCGTAGACGGCTGTGCTGGGATAGAGCCTACATTGATGACATATAGGATTGGTTAGTTGCGAGCCCAGTTTGCAAGCCCTGGCCAGTAGGGGCTTAGGTACTGGTATGGGTAGAGCATCAGGGGAGGTACGGAGATATCTTAGCTCTATCGCTATTCCATGATGGGTGCATGTGGGCCAATGGTGGTGTGATCCATGAGGTGCCACACACTCGTGTATAGATGTGCGGGGGCCACCAAACCTTTCTATAGCACATTGCAAACTTAAACTAGACCACAACATAAAATGTTTGTTACTCATGCATAATATTGTGAAACTGTCTGATTGTCTTACTGAGCTAAGTTGTGAGCTCACCCTTTGTATACACATTGTTTTTAGATGTTGATGCAGGATACACGGTTGATGAATATATGAACGCTCCGACGTATGGTGTTGTTGCTGCTCTGGGTGTATAGGCAGGAGAGGACGAGCATGACGCTTCATGCGAGTGCCTTTTCTACGTGTACCTGTGATTGATTTTTATTTATTTGTTTCAGTTATTTTCGGTTGACTTTTAAAGAGATGTAATGATATTATATTTTATGATTGAATTTGAATAATGGGATATTTTATTTAATTTATCAATAGATACTCAGTTCATTCTATTTAAAGACTTCCGCTGTATTATTTATATTCTGATTGTGGTTATGTGCAATGGTTTGTATGAGTAGACATGGTCTATTCGAGATCTTGGTGTGAACCGTTGGTTTAGTGACGGTTCACTCACACCATTCTGGTTGGTTCAGAATTGGGGTGTGACACCACAGGTGGTGATGGAGGTGGAATTGAGTTACGTCCTCTTTGAGTTATTCTTCACCCAACCATTTCTTGTTTTCGACGGTGGTAGTGCCTGAAAGTCAAGGAAACATATGAGGTAAGTATAATATACATTGGTCACGTTTTAATCTCACAATAAACAAGGCAAAATTTCAAATTTTAAAGTCATTCAGTCAATACAGGGTATTTTCATCGTGGGGTCGATGGGTGTGGTCGCACTTTATGTGACCATAGGGTTCCGACCATACGAACCCTGCCAGCTCACTGAGAGCCTGTGGTCGATCATGGGGTCGATCTTGTGGTCGAACTTTTGGTCGAACTTTTGGTCGAATTCTGCCACCACACGACCCCAATTTAGGTTTTTAAACTCAATTCCAAGTTTTTCTTTCCCATTTACTTTTGTCTTATACTGTTCACAACTTAACTCGCCTCCACTGAGTTGCTACAGTACCGACCACTTACCTTGAGTGAAATTTCTTCGATCCACCATTGGGTTCCACATCTTTACGGTACGTTCTACGTTCCCATTATTCTTTTTGTCGGTTCATTCTAGATTTTCATCGCCTATTTCAATCTTTTTCCAATTAAATTTTATTTATCCAAAATAATTCGATTTTTATTGAAGAACCTTGCTATTGGACACCCAACGGACAAAGCCCTCTAAGAGTTCCGGGTTGCATCCATTGGTTTGGTTAATCAATGGAAAACCTACCTTTTGACCTCGAATTTGGGGATTTTTTTTCAAACTTTGGAAGTTTCTTCAATTTCGTCTTAATTAATAGCAAGTTCCCCCTTAATTGGTCATTGCATGATGGCTTATGACGTACGTGAGTCCTCTACTCGAAGCATTTGGACAAAAATGAGGCTTTTGGCCCATCACGCCGTTATAATATCAAAATTTTGAATTTTCACTATATCTGGTAAGTTGTTTGTTGGTTTATGCCCTTGCAGACAACATGGCTTGCACTAAGTCCCTAGAGTTTACAATCCCCGTAGCTTCAGGTCCATCGAAGTGGAGGCACAGTATCCCTGGTTCCAACGCAAGAAGGTAGAAGGGGGTCGTTGTGTCAACTTGACCAGTCTTGCCCTATTTGATGTGGAGGGGGCTTTTGGTGATATGGGCTAGCTTTCCGTGATTCTATACGAGGGCTGTACCCTTCCTGAGTTGGTGAGGCAGGTTTACTACAATTTACAGGTGGAGGGTGACCCAAAGGATATAGATAGGGGCAGAGAGCTCAGGATCACCAGTTTAGTCAAAGGGGTAGAGATCTCATTCAACTACCAAGAGTTGGCTGATATCCTGGGCATCTCAAATGATGGTGTCCTGGTTTACTGCGCACCCAAGGAACCCCAGTTTCTTTTAGTGAGAATGCGCACATAAATTGACAACCAGATTCTTCAGGACAACCGCTGATAGATGAAGGCAATTAACCTACGTCCAGAGTCTCAGGTGTACTGCAAGATCATTCAGCATAACCTAATTCCCCAGGGCGGACACTATGAGAAAGTTTCACAGTTGACTTAGTACCTTCTATACTGCATTTGCACTAAGCAGCCTGTCTGCCTTCCTTATATCATCATTATGATCATGCTCCATGCCACGACGCCTAGTCTGGTGGGTAATCTACCCTATGGGTGCTTGATCACCACTATGCTCACTAGCCTACAGGTGGACCTGGTGCATGAGAAGATTCATGAGAACACCTATTTTGCTGACCTAGACTAGGAGGCCATCTACAAAATGGGGATGCAAGATGCTCAGGTCAGTGATGAGGAGAGAAATGCTATGGTGCATCCCCTTACTCTAGTGGCGACAGTAGATGTAGAGGCAATAGCTGCGGTAGCAGAGGCATTGGAGAGTGACGATGAGGAGGATAATGATCAGATGTACATGGATGTGGATGCCATACCTCCCCGTCACCACAACATCCTACAGGAGCCAGACCTTCTTGGGCTTCTCATTTGGCTGGTCCTTTGCGCCCACCATCAGATGTCATGATGGATTTATTGTGTGAGATTTGTGATGCTCAAAGTGCTACAGATCATAGGAGGAGAGATCATAGATGCTCAGCGCGTGACTGATGGCTAGGTGGCGAGTCTCATCGAGAGTCTTTGAGCTACCCAAGCATAGGTAGCCTGGCTCACGAGGGTGTATGCCGAGGACTGTGGGCGAGACCGAGAGGCATCTCCTCCTCCCGCACCATGACATGTACATTTTCTTTCTAGTTATTTTACAGAGTAATTTTTTGGGTTGTGGACTGTACTCTGCCCATGATGTACATTTGTTATTTCCTATTCAGGTCTATATATAGCTATGTTCATTTGCTTCCCATTTATATACATGCATTATTTTCTTTCTTAATTTATGTCTCAAACAACACAGGTGCTTATGGTGTGTTCGTATTACGTTTTTAGTTTATCCTAACTCAGTTCACGTCTCTTGTGGAAATAATTTGGTTTAATGGAGCAGAGCCTGAGGGCTCTGATACCAAGCTGTCACACCCCAAATCTGGACTAACTAGTGGTGTGATGAACCGTCAAGAAAACCAACGGTTCAACCAGGATCTCATATAGTCCGTGCCCATCCGATTAAACCAGATACATTCTACAAGCATAATCAGAGCAAATAAACAATAGCGAAAGTCTTTAATACTAATGAACTGAGTATCTAATAGTGATAGCATAATTAAATATCCAATTATCTCTAAATTAACTCAAAACATAAAATAAAATAAATTAATCAATTACATGTCCCGATAACTAAATAACTAAACTAATTGAAAACACATGAATTATACGCACAACGGATCATGCGCTTCTTCCATAGCTTCCACATCTATCGCCGCTATGTGTCCATACGTCGACGTGTTCATGTAATTTTCAACGGTAGGACCTGCATCATCAATTAAAAATATTCGACGTCGAAAGGGTGAGTACACATTACGGCTCAGTGAGCAAACAAAACAATGCAACAAACATATGAATGCATTAAATTCATTTATTTTTTGGTCTGATTTTTAAGTTTGCAATATACTATAGAAAGGATTGGCGGCCACCGCACCTTTATACGCGAGTGTGTGAATCCGTCCAATGGATCAAACACCATTGTCGTTCTACATGCACCCACCATGGAATAGAGATAGAGCTAAAGTGTCCGGATCAAACACCGCCAACACTTTCCCTGATGCCTTACACATACCAACACGTAAGTCCTTATTGGCGAGGGCTTGTAAACTAGGCTCGCAACTAACCAATCCTAAATGTCATCCAGTATATCCAAGGCCTCACCCCAGGATCCCTCAATATGTCTATAGAAATAGAGCTAAGACCCCCCGACAGAGTCGAAGACTACACGGTCCGAGACCACCTCCCCTGATGCCTTACGACATAATAATTCTGCTAAGGTAATGGCAATACGACGATGTCAGTGAACAATACTTGAGTAGAGATAGAGCTAGAGTTTGGTGACCAGGATGAACCACAATGTCACGTCCTCCCCTTGATGCTCCACTAGCATTAAGCACAGTAACCACAGACACATAATCACATGCCTATTCCTTGCATCATCATCATCATCATATTATAAATGGACAGAAATAAATATGCATGAGCAGTAATAGCAGGATTATTGGATGACATGTGAGATGCACATTATAAGCATACAAGCATAGAATCAATCATGTCATTAGACTCAATAAAAGTAAATAGTTTATTATTAGCCAGTTAGTTTAGGTTATGTTCCCTCACCTGCTAGAAATGTTCAATCTTCTCCAAGTTTCTTAACTCACTCTTGAACCTCTTGGAAACTTAAGAAATTTATAAGTTAGTTAGAGTTCAAGTTCATCAAATTACAGTAGTCAATGGTCCAACCTTGAATTAAACAGACCTCCAGAAGTTGAGTGGTCGCAGGTGTGTCTGCACTTGTGGTCTCAGTTTCTGCGACCACAGGGTGTAGGGTCAATACGTGTGGTCACATATCATGCGACCACATACATGCAACCACACCCTCTTTGGAAACTTCCCGAGGGCATGTGGTCGACACATGTGCCTCATGTGATCGATCAAACTATGACCTTACAAGTATTGGTAGACTTTTTCACTCTCAATGCGATACCTTTATGTTTTGATTCCTTAGCTTATCATTATGATCCTTCCTATGATTATTCTATGACTTAAAATTCATACTTTTACATAATCCTTCACCCTAATAGATTTCCTCCATGGATTTCTTAGAGTTTTGTCCAAGATCCTAGGATTGAGATCTTACTTTGAATCGACATCTCCTCCATGATCTATTCTAGACATTCAACTAACGTAGAGAATGGTTCCATACCTTAAACTTGTTGGAGAATCAGAGCTTTCTCTATAATTCCTTCTCATAGCCTCCCTCTTCAATTCTCCTTCACTTTCCAGTCTTCTCTTTCTCTCTTTTTCAGTTTGGGTTCTAAAAGAGTGAAAGAGACTAAGGGACGCCCTTTATATAGAGGAAAACATCCATATAAAGTCCCACTTTGATTAGGAAAGAACTCCCCTCAGATTAGGAAGGTTTTGTAATTTTGAAGTCAGTTATACCATCGTGTGGTCGCAGAATCCGTCGACCACACGTTTCAAAATTGCTACCACACGTCTCAGATTTGAGTGGTCTCAATATTCTGAGGTATGGTTGACCACACCTATTTCGGTATGCATTCACACGTCCCAATTAGATGATTTATGATTCGAATTACATACCTAGCCTTGTGGTTTCTTCACGTACTTGGTTCGCTTGATCCGACCATGATAAGGTGACCTAATACAAGGTGGTAAGACCAGATTAGTAAAGTACGGGTCTTACAATTGTAGTATGATACAGTAAAATATGAGTATTATTAATGGTCTAGATGGATATTCATCAATTACACATACTAAGCTAATAACTTGATAACAAAAAAAGAGAACTGAAAGAGATAGCATGGTAATTCACTACCTACCTTGGGTGTCAGTCTCCAAGCATAGAAGTGTTTCATTTTGATTCATGGAATAGTATGTTTTTGCTGTAGTAATAGTTATTTGTATTATAATAATCAGCATATCAAACCATATCAAGAGTAGCATCTTATCTAACCTATCTAATTTATACTTTGCATTTAGATCACCTAGAATCAATGAGCAATAAAGTAGCATACACCACTAATTGCAAAACTTGTTGCTTGAGCAGATTCCAAACGTTGCGTTGGTGGGTGGGTCTTTTTTATATATCAGGTTCTATAAAGTAGCATACACAAGTAAAAAAAGAGGAGGGGAGAAGGGGAGTGTAAGACCTACCCTGAAATCCTTATAATGCGGATCTCTTCGTATCGGGTCTTACTGTGCCAATCCTTGGCACTCTGTATTGTGACCTTAAATATGATATGAGTCAGCCCGTTAGATCACCTAGGAGTGCTAGGTCATGTGAGGGTAGACACTTGAAGTCTCGGAAGCATCACCATCAGATTGGGCCGATAAAACTAGGCCCAGATAAGCTTCAAGTTCAACCGGCAGCACGTATCGGATGAACATTCTGTCGCTTAATTTCTACTGATTGAGAAATAGTAGGATCTCTCTCCATGAGTCCTATAAAAGGAGGCTCACTCTCCTTTCTATCCTCTTGCTGAACCACGGGAGAGTGAGAGAGTGTCTTGAGAAGCAAAGCTCGGAGCTCAAGCTTGAAAACTCAAGCTCATAGGACCAGTCTTCGTTGAGGTAGATTCTTATCCCTCATTCTTCTTCCATGCTTGTAGGAATGTAGGGGTGTTAATCGGTCGGCCTCAGTAGGTCTCGGTTGGGCCTAACTGGTCCCCACCAATTTAACACCTTGCACCATAATTGACATGTTTAACTAATCGATTTTGATTTGGGAGACATTAACTAGTCTATATTTGGTCCGATTAATTTGGGTCCTTAATCGGTCCTACGTTAATCGGTTTAATTGGTCTATTAACATCAATAATTGGTTATCTTTCAGTCTTATGTTCGGTTATGCTATTCGGTTTTATGCTCAATTATAATCGATATATTTTGTTGTAGATACAACCCATTGATCACAACCTAAATTTCAAATTTCATGGTCACCAACAAAATGGTGCATTGGTGACTGTTCACCTCACATCGGATTGCTTAATTGTCACTCAGACTTGAACCACAATTTATCTCTATATGCTCCAGACTTGAGAAAAAAGAGAAGGATAAAGAAAAAGTATGAAGTTAAAAAATGGGAGGGTAAAATGGGTGGGAAAAGAAGGTGAAAAAAATAAAAAAAGAAACTTAAATCGGTCTTTCGTCAGTAACTTAAATCGGTCTTTAGTCAGTGTATACTGACTCGGGCTTTAATTGGTTGGTTCGGTCAGGCGACCATCGGGTTGCACCCCTGCACCTTGAACGATCTATTATTAATTGGTCTGGTCCTAAGATTGACACGTTTATTAAACGGTCTGGCTTGGTGCCTTTTTAAAAGATCGGCTCGGCTAGAGGGATACGATGTGGTCCCAAAATTGACACCCCTATAGGAATGTAAACTTGAGGCCATGATGGAGCTTCCCATTGATGGGCTCCATTAATGACCACCGAACCTTGACCTATAAGCTTAGGTTTTCACCTTCTCCATTAATGGAGATGATAATGGAGCCCAAATGACCTCCATGATGCTCAATAATGGTTGGTAATAGTCTCCCACCATTTAAACTAAAGGAAACTATGGTCGAAGAAACTTTCCCAAAGAAGAAACCCTTTCTGGCTCGTGTTTGGCTTCTGGGTCAGAATCGACAACATGAACTGGTAGATTGGTAGTGGCCCTAATATCGATTGGCTCATAACCAGTCTACCGGTAGGGTAAATATCTTAACATGTCAGACCAAGGATATCTAGTGTTACCCTAACCAATATCATGAACTGAAAGCATGATCTACCTAGTATGTCACACCGGTATATACGAGGTACCATTTGATCGTGCCTCCGCATAGGCTTAATTCTAAGTGGAGCCACTACCGGATGGCTGATCACTTAGCTTAGCCTCTGCATAACTCACTGGAATCCCCATACAGTATGTGAAGCGGATGACTGACCGGATGACCATTCATCCGATTAGTCTTTCAGTTGACTATATGTAAGAATTGGCTAAGTGTTAACAGACACCACGTACCGGTGGAACATACAATCGGTTCTTTCTATCGGTTCAGTCAGTATGAACTTATAAGCCTAAAAATGATTAATTAGACTATCCCTTCGATTTTCGTCCTATCTTAGGACACGTGCATGTAATCTAGGACTTGTCTATGCTGGTTTAAAAGATATTCACCAACCTAATGAATCTTATTTAATTAATTAGGTAAAGTACTATGGGTAGTGGACGGAGCCTTCTGTTAGCTTCAAGGTTCAATAGCACCTCTGGTGTCTACAGGTAAGGGGTCGGATCACATAGAGTTTGAGCATGTGTTTGTTGTGTAATGGATTTTGTTTTTACTTTATAACATGTCATCCAATGAAATGTATATAATTGTTCATGCATTTGTATTATAACAATAACTATGTATGTTGATTGTTGTGTGATGGAACTGTGGCATGCGGGGTACAATACACGGGCCGTGTTGATAGTTGTTATGACCTTGTGGAGACACGATGATCCATGGGATGGGGATTCTAATTTCTCTGTAAGGGGTAGTTGATGATGTTGGGAGCATAATTATGTATGATGGTGCGTGTGACACATAGGAGTATAGGCATGCGTACCATGTTGGTGTGCCGGTATCCTAATGGAGACAGATGATCCATGGGATGCTAATCCTGGGTTTCTATTGGGATGTCATCCATGTATGGTGGTTCATGTAACGAGTAACCTCATGAATTACGTTGAAAAATGATTGTACCTTAGTGCAGGCAAACAAACCATGGGAGTGGGGAGTTGGGGTTCTCCGTTGGGTGTAGTCTTGTTGAGACCATATATGATGGGTGTGCCGTGTATGGGAGCGCAATACATGTTCCATGTTGGCATTCTATGCTTTAGTGGGGACATGGTCAGTCCATGGGAGTGGAACGGGGATTTCTGCTAAGGCATATTTTACTTATTGTATACACATGTCATGTTGGTTGATTTGTTGCTTGATTGAATATGGATGTGTTTATGTGTGGGGGATATGAACATGTAACGTGTGGAGGCACGATATATGGCCATATGTTCAGTTTCACCTTACTGGGGGCACGGTAAGTCCATGGGAGTAGAACAAGGATTTCTTGTAAGACCCGCACTCCCTTAACTTGGTATAACCGTGTCGTGTCAGGTCTTCCCATCATAGCTGGACCAAGTGGACCGATCGTGTGAAGAGGGATTATAAACTAGGTATAAAAATTGACTCAACACCCAAAACTGTATGCATATGGTCGGATACCTGGGTAGGTATGGTTGACCATATGGTAAGAACGAAGATCTCGGATCCAAGACCCTACGGTCAATGATTTCGACCTTACGATCGACAGGTTCTGCGACCGTAGCCATCGACCGTGAGACCCTAGACTAGACTCTGAGTTGGAAACTTTCCTAATTTAAGGGGGATTTCTTTTCTAATGTTAGAGGACTCTATATGGAGAGTTTTCCTCTATATAAAGAACATCCCTCAACCCTTTTCACTCTTTTAGAACATTAGTAAACCCTAGAGAAAGAGAAGGGAAGAGAAAGAAGAGAAGGAGAAGAAGAAAAGGCTAAGGAGAGGATTTTGCTGAGAAGAGATTGGCTCTCTACCACAGGCAAAGGTATGAACCTAATCTCTGGAGATGTAAACTCTAAGGAATAAAACTTCTAAAGAGGTTAGGAGATATCAACCTATTATGATCTATGTGATTCCTTGAGAAAATCCCAAGGATAACCATGAGGGATGAGTTTGATGATTAGGGTTGACAAGAAACTACTAATAATGAACTTAGGATAAATCCAATTGAAGAGTAGAGGAATTGACCTAGGAAGAACTCGAATTGCATGTAGTCTGTAACCAAAAATCTCAAGGTCGTAGCTACGATCGATCATAGCATGACCAGCATGACCAGAGGATCGACCATAGGCATTCGAAAATATTTTAGAAACCATATGGTCATAGCTACTATCGCACCATATGCGATCGTAGGGTATCGACCATAGGCAGTAAGGTCGACACAGTATGAGACCATAGGACCAATCAGACACATATCAGTGCTCTATTTCGATTTTCTACTACTGTAACATGTTACATCTGAACCCTAACTTGAATTTATATAACTTTTAGGTTATTAAATCGATTCAAAGAGAATTATAAGGCTTGGAAAGAGATCGAGTTTTGCTAACAGGTGAGGGAACAAGACCTAAACTAATTGGCTAATAACAAGCTGTTTTAGTTATTGAGTCCAATGCCATGATTGATTCTATGCTTGTTTACTTGTAATGTGCATCTCACATGTCATCTAATATTTCTGTTATTACTGCTCATGCATATTTATTTTTATCTATTTATAATATGATGATGATGATGATGCTAGGAATAGACATGTGATTATGTGTGTGTAGTTAGTGTGCTTGATGTGACTGGAGCATCAGGGAGAGGACGTGGCATGGTGGTCTCTGACCTGGTCACTAGACTTTAGCTCTATCTCTACTCAAGTCTTGCCCACTAACATCGTCGTATTACCATTATCTTCGTAGAACTATTACGTTGTAGGGCATCAGGGGAGGTGGTCTCAGACCGTATAGTCTCTGAATGCTGGGGTGAGGTCTTGGATACACTGGATGACATTTAGGATTGGTTAGTTGCGAGCCCAGTTTGCAAGCCCTCGCCAATAGGGACTCACGTGTTGGTATAGGTAGGACATTAGGGGAAGTGTTGGCAGTGTTTGATTCGGACACTTTAGTTCTATCTCTATTCCATGGTGGGTGCATATGGGACGACAATGGTGTTCGATCCATTGGACGGATTCACACACTTGTGTATAGAGGTGCGGTGGCTGCCAATCCTTTCTATAGCACATTGCAAACTTAAAAACCAGACCGAAGATATGAATTGAATGCATGCATATGTTTGTTGCATTATTTTGTTTGCTCACTGAGCCGTGATGTGTGCTCACCCTTCAACGTCAAATATTTTAGTTGATGATGTAGGTCCTACTATTGAAGATTTTGTAAATGCACTGATGTACGGATACGTTGCGGCCATAGACGTAGAAGCTGTTGAAGATGTGCATGATCGTTCATGCGAGTGCAACTAGTGCATTTTTGATTAGTTTAGTTATATTTGATTATTGGAACATGTAATGGGTTAATTACTTTTATGTCTTGAGTTTTGGAGATAATTGGATTAATTATTTATCATGGTTAAATGCTCAGTTCATTATTTATAAAGACTTTCGCTTATTTGTTTATTATCTCTGATTATTACTGTAAAATGTGTGTGTGGTTGATATTGTGGGTATTACCTAACGGAGATCCTGATTGAATCGTTGGTTTATTTACGGTTCATTACACCATTCTGATTAGTTCAGAATTGGGGTGTGACATCTCTATTGGGGTATAACCAAAATAATGACATACTCATGTATCATGCATCAACTTGGTCAAGTGATTTATGCTTTAGTGAGGGAAAAATAATCCAGGTGGTGGGGTATGGAGTACTCAGGAGGTGGGGTACGGGTATAAATCATCCAGGCAGTGGGGTACGAAGTACTCAGGAGGTGGGGTACTGGGCATAGCTCAGGTGCGGGGCAAGATCCTTGCTAGGGTACAGATCGATCATGATTTGCATACGTACTTGTATTACACTCACAATTGCTTGTTTATTTGCTTATGTACTGCATTCATAGCTTGTGCATATGATTGCGTTGGATACCTGATTCCTTGCTGAGTTAGGATGTGATCTCACCCCTCAATATCAAATCTTTTTATCTTTGTTTGTAGGTACCGCTATTACAAAATTAGCTATGGATCCCGCTGATGCTGAGGATACTTTTCTTAGTGAGGTTCCTTTACGTAATCACATTAAGGGTTACACCTTTAGGGATTGTATCTACGGGACCTAAGTCAGCTTCTTGATTTTGCTAATTTTGCTATCTGTGGATAGGTTATGATTTTGTAAGACCCGCACTCCACTAATCGGGTTTAACCATGTTGGGCCAGGTCTTCCCATCATAGCAGTTCAAGTATACCAATCGTATGAAGGATACATAAGGCTAGGTGAGTAAAATAAATAAAAGAATAGTGTATTTTGATTGTGTGACTGATGACACAGTCAGAAAGTGAGGTCAGTCAGATTTAGTTGTGTGGAAGCACTTTTGCCTTGTGTTGTCGATGGGTTCTGTGACCACACAAATTTATAACTGACTCCAAGTTTGGAAACTTTTCAGGTTTAGAGGATCTCTTTCCTTGTTGAGAGAGGACTCTATATGGAGGTTTTTCCTTTATATAGAGGACCTCCCTTAGCCTCTCTTATTCTTTTAGAACTAAATCTAAAACTCTAAACCTAAGAGAGAAGAAAAGGAAAAAGGAGAAAAAGGGAAGAAAGAGACTTGGAGAGGAAATTTTGTAGAGAAGCTTGCCATTCTTCTCTACAGCAAGGGACAAAGGTAAGAACCTATCTTTGTAGGTATAGGATGGTTATAATTGGTTCCCAACAATGTATTGAGGATCTGAACCTGACATTGTCATCAAGATCATGTAATCTCTCAATCGATCTCAAGAGGAATCATGGAATTAGGTTAGGGAATGATTTATTGATGGAAAACCCATGAATCAGGCCATAGATAGACCCTAGGAGATGTTCCAACAATGAGCTAAGGGTTAGACTGAGAAAGACCTTCGAATACAACCTGTAAGTTGTGTGGCCGCATTAGTGGTCGACCACAGAGTGACCATTGAGCTACTGCAGACTCTCGAGAAGTCATACAGGGTTGTGTGGCCGCATCAGTGGAAGCATGATGTGTGACTACACATTCGAGTACACAGTGTATGGTCGAAATAAACTTGAGGTCATTGTATCAACCACTCAACTGTCGAGAGCCTGTTTCGACGCTAAGTTAGAATTGAGACTAAGGTGACCAAATACCAATAAAATCGAACCTAAACTCATAAATTATATAGATTATCAACTAGTACAAGATACGTACCGAAGCTTGGAAGAGATCGATACTACAATCAAAGGTGAGGAAACAAGACCTAAACTAATTGGATAATAAGAAGCTAATTTTCTTTTATTTTATCCAAAGCCGTAATTGTTACCATGCTTATATGCTTGTAATGTGTATTTCACATATCATCCAATATTACTGCTATTCTTGCTCATGCATATTTACTTTATTATTTTTATCTTATTATGGGTGATGCTAGGAATAGACATGTGTTTGTAAGTATGGTCGGTGTTCTGAGTAGGGAGGGGTGTGTGATCCCTAGACCATGCTTCGCATTGACATCATTGTAACGCTGTTACCTTAGCGAAACTAGTATGTCATAGGACATCAGGGGGGTGTTCACGGAGCGTGTGGTGTTGTCACACCCCAATTCTGCACTGTTCAGAATGGTGTGATGAACCACTAATAAACCAACGGTTCAACCAGGATCTCAAATAGGATGTGTCCATTTGCTTAAACCATACACATCCACAACCATAATCAGAGTAAATACACAATAGCGGAAGTCTTAAATATTAAATGAACTGAGAATCTAAATGTGATAATCATAAATAAAATATCTAATTATCTTTCATTGACTGAGACATAAGTAAATAACGTAATCAATTACATTTCCTCAATAATCCAAATAAAAATCTAATCGAAAACGCATGAGTTGCATTCACATGACGAATCATGCGTCTCCATTATATCTTCTGCGTCCATCGCCGCAACGTGCCCGTATGCGGGAGCATTCATATAATCTTCCATGGTCATAACTACATCATCAACTAAAATATTCAAATTCGAAAAGGGTGAGCACACATCACGGCTCAGTGAGAAAACAAAATAATGCAACAAACATATGCATGCATTCAATTCATATCTTTGGTCTGGTATATAAGTTTGCAATGTGCTATAGAAAGGTTCGGTGGCCACCTCGCCTCTATACACAGGGTGTGTAAGCCCACCCAATGGATCAAACACCATTGTCGTCCACATCCACCCCACCATGGAATAGAGATAGAGCTAAAGTGCTTAGGACCGCACCGCATCATAGTTCCCCTGATACTCTACCTATACCAACACGTAAGCCCCTGTTGGCGAGGGCTTGCAAACTGGGCTCACAACTAACCAATCTTAATGTCAAATAGTATATCCAAGGCCTTACCCCAGCATCCCTCAATACGTCTATAGAGATAGAGCTAAGGCCCCCCGGCAGAGTCAGAGACTATACGGTCTGAGATCACCTCCCCTGATGCCCTGCGACGTAATAGTTCTGCTAAGGTAATGGCGATACGATGATGCTAGTAGACAAGATTTGAGTAGAGATAGGGCTAAAGTGCTTTGGACCGCACTGCATTACACTTCCCCTGATACCCCACTCGCATCAAGTACACTAACCACACACAAACATTCACATGCCTATTCCTAGCGTCATCATCATCATCATGTTGTAAATAAACTGAATTAAATATGCATGAATAGTAATAACAAGATTAGTAGAGGACATGTGATATGCACATTACAATCATACAATCATAGCATCATACATGGTATTGGACTCAATAAACGAAAATAGTTTATTATTAGCCAATTAGTTTAGGTCTTGTTCTCTCACCTTTGATTGAGTGTAGATCCTCTTTCAAGCTTTAAGAATCACTTTTATATCACTAGGAGAACCTAACAAGTCGATAGATTTTAATTAGAATTAATTCTAACAATTTTAAGCTTGCTATATTGCTAGGGTCGCAGGTTGGGTCGCAGGTAGGGTAGCAGTTTTCTGTGACCCCAGGGTGTAGGGTTGATCATAGGGTCGGTTACCCATCGACCCTAGGTGCAACCACAACCTCCCTGGACTTCCCGAGAGCATGGGGTCGATCCTGTGGTCTGGTAGGGTCGGTTACCAATCGACCCTACGTGCGACCACACGTAGTTTGAGTCGACCTTTCATCCTACTGTCCATTCTTTTATATTTGGATCATTTGGGTTACTTTTATAGTCCATTCTATGATTGTTCTATGGCTCAAAACTCCAAGTTACACACTTTACTTTGTTTACAATGATTTCCTCCATGGATTCCATTGGAATTTACCCATGGATGGATGATTTGGGTTTCTCCTAGATCCTACCCTCTTCATGAACTATTCTAGGGTCTTACATAATTCATGGAGAATGTATTCATACCTTAGGTTTGCTGAGATTCAGAGATTTCTCTGAATTTCTTCTCCTTAGTCTTTTTCTCCAATTCTCCTTCTCTTCTCTTTCTCTCACTTTCAATTAGGGTTTCAAAAGGAGTGAAAGAGGCTAAGGGACGTCCTATTTATAGAGGAAAACCTTCCAAAATAAGTCCCTTTGAGATTAGGAAAGGTCCCTAGGGTTGATGCTAGGGTCGCAGGACCCGTCGACCCTAGGGTCTCAAGTCATCCGACCCTAGGACTGAAAAGTCGTGGGTTGGACTCTGTTGAGGTGGGGTCGACCCTACCTGTTTAGGCATGCGACCCTACCCTCAATTTTACTGTTTTTGGTCAGTTTCATACCTGGTCTTGTGATTTCTTTCACGCACTTGGTCCACTTGGCTCGACCATGGTAGGTAGACCTGGTACAAGGTGGTAAGACCGGTTAGATTGATACGGGTCTTACAGGTGTTACACCCCAATTCTGGACTAACCAGGAGGGTAATGAACTGTCATAAAACCAACGATTCAACCAAGATCTCATATAAGCCTTACCCACCATATTAAACCTAACACATTCCATAGTAATAATCAGAGATAATAAATAAAATAGTCAAAGTTTTTATAAATAATGAACTGATGTCTAACAGTGATAAAATAAATATTTAATTTAGTTATCTCCAAATAACTCAAGACATAGCGTAATTTAATCCATTACATGTTCTAACATTCAAATATAGCTAAACTAATAAAAAATACATTGGTTGCACTTGCATGACAACTCGTGCGCCTCTTCTACAACTTCCACGTCCATAGCCGCCATGTATCCATACGACGGTGCATTCACGTAATCTTCTACAGTAAGACCTACATCATTAACTAAAAATATTCAACGTCGAAAGGGTGAGCACACATCATGGCTTAGTGAGCAAACAAAACAATGCGTAAACATATGCAAGCATTCAATTTAATATCTTTGGTCTAGTTTTAAGTTTGCAACTGTGCTATATAAAGGATTGGCGGCCACCACACCTCCATACACGAGTGTGTGAATCTACCCAATGGATCAAATACCATTGCCATCCCATATGCACCCACCATAGAATAGAGATAGAGTTAAAGTATCCAAGTCACTTACCGCCAACACTTTTCCTGATGTGCTATCCATACCAATACGAAAGTCTCTGTTGGCGAGGGCTTACAAACTGGGCTCCCAACTAACCAATCATAATGCCATTCAAATGTATCCAAGGCCTCACCCCAGCATCCCTCACTATGTCCATAAGGATAAAGCTAAGGCCCCCCGACAGAGTCAAAGACCACACTGTCTGAGACCACCTCCCTTTATGCCTTACAACGTAATAGTTCAGCTAAAGTAATGATGATATGATGATGTCATTGTAAAGCATGGTTTAGGGATTAAACGCCCTTCCCCACATAGCACGCCAACTACAGTCACAAACACATGCCTATTCCTGCCATCATCCACAGTAAGATATAAAACAATAAAATAAAGATGCATGAATAGGAATAACAGTAATATTGGATGACATGAAAGATGCACATTATAAGTAAATAAGCATATAATCATTCATGACATTGGACTTACTAAAATCAAGGTAGTTTATTATTAACCAATTAATTTAGGTCTTGTTCCCTCACCTGTTAATGATATTTGATCTCCTTTCAAGCCTTGTAAATCTCTTTAAAAGAAAATTTAGTAACCTAGGAATTATAAGAATTTAAGTTAGGGTTCATGTATTACAAGTTACTGTAGTCGAAATTCAAAACAGACCACTGACAGGTGACTGATTAATCCTGTGGTGCATGTCTGCGTCGACCATATCACGTATGGTCGACCCCCTATGGTCGCACTATAAGCAACCGCACCTGTGACCACACGTTTCATGTATTCTTCCCGAATGGCTGTGGTCGACTATAACGTCACCCTATGGTCGACCATAGCTGTGAACATATGAGTTTGGTATGATTTTTAATCCTCCTATGAGTTCCTCCTCTTGGCTCATCAACGGGATTCTCCCTAATGATCATTCTTTGACCACAATTCTTAGTTTTTATTAGACTAAGTACCCTAACCCATTCTCCATGATCCCCTTTTAGATTTGCTTAGAAAATCCCATAGTTGAATCCTCATATTGGGTTTGTATCACAATTTGCATTAGAAACTCCTACTCTAAGTATTCTATGGCTACAGAGACAAGGTTCATACCTTACTTGTTGCAGTGAGTCTACAAAATTCCTTCTCTCAGCCTTCTCTAAATCTCATTCTCTTTCTCTTCCTTTTCCTTTCGCCCTTAAGTTTTAGGGTTTGATAATGTTCTAAAAGAGTGAAAAAGCTTTGAAGGATGTCCCTTATATAGAGAGAAACTCTTCATATAGAGCTCTCCAACAATTAGAAAGAGATCCCATTTGATTTGGAAAGTTTCCAAATTCCAGAGTCGAATTTGGGTGCATACGGTCGGACGTATGGTTTCAAAATCCATCGACCCCACGTTTCAAAAGCATCGACCACACGTCCCATTTTGAGTGGTCTTAATCCTTCATCGTATGGTCGACCATACCTACTAAGGTGGTCGACCACCATACACTTAATTTTAAGTATTTTTGAGTCAATTCTCTTATCTGGTCTCATGGTTTTCTTCACACAGTTGGTTCACTCGATCTAACTATGATGGGAAGAATTAGCACAACATGGTTAGTCTGGGTTTGTAGAGTGTGGGTCTTATAATTCCTCCCTTACATAAATTTCATCCTCAAAATTTACACATACCTTTCGAGTCGAACAGGTGAGGATATTGCTTCCGCTAGCATTCTCTTCTTCCCATGTCATTTCTTCCACATCGTGGCTTCTCCAGGTAACCTTAACATAGTAAATGTCATGATTGCGAAGACATTGAACCTTCCAACTGGTGACTTCAAAAGGTACTACTTCGAATTTCAAATCTTTAGTCAAATCTGGTGGATCAGCCGTTAAGACGTGTATTGGATATCTGATGTACTTCTTCAGTAGTAAGACATGGAATACATTATGTACTCCTGACATCATGGTGGTAGTTGTCACACCCCAATTCTGTACCAACCAGAATGGTGTGATGAACCATCAATAAACCAACAGATCAACTAGGATCTCAAATAGGCTGTGTCTGTTTGCTTAAACCATACACATCCACAACCATAATCAGAGTAAATAAACAATAGCAGAAGTCTTTATACTAATGAACTGAGAGTCTAACAGTGGTAACATAAATAAATTATCCAATTATCTTCAAAAGACTAAGACATAAAATAAAATAATTTAATCAATTACATCGTCTGAATAATTCAAATAAAATCTAATCGAAGACGCATGAGTTGCACTTGCACGACAAATTATGCGATTCCATCATAACTTCTGCATCCATCGCCGCATCATGTCCATACATCGGAGAATTCATATAATCTTCTATGGTGGTACCTGCATCATCAACTAAAAATATTCGACGTCGAAAGGGTGAGCACACATCACAGCTCAGTGAGCAAACAAAACAATGCAACAAACATATGCTTGCATTCAATTCATATTTTTGGTCTGATTCATAAGTTTGCAATGTGCAATAGAAAGGTTTGGTGGCCGCCGCACCTCTATACACGGGTGTGTAAGCCCACTCAATGGATCAAATACCATTGTCGTCCACATCCACCGCACCATAGAATAGGGATAAAGCTAAAGTGCTTAGGACCGCACCGCATCACACTTCCCCTGATGCCCTACCCATACCAACACGTAAGTACCTATTGGCGAGGGCTTGCAAAATAGGCTCGCAACTAACCAATCCTAATGTCAAATAGTGTATCCAAGGCCTCACCCCAGCATCCCTCAATACGTCCATAGAGATAGAGCTAAGGCCCCCCGACAGAGTCAGAGACTACACGGTCCGAGACCACCTCCCCTGATGCCCTACGACGTAATAGTTCTGCTAAGATAATGGCGATACGACGATGTCAGTGGACAAGACTTGAGTAGAGATAGAGCTAAAGTGCTTAGGACCGCACCGCATCACACTTTCCCTGATGCCCTACTCGCATCAAGTACACTAACCACACACAAACATTCACATGCCTATTCCTTGCATCAGCATCATCATCATGTTATAAATAAACGAAATTAAATATGCATGAACATTAATAGTAGAAATATTGGATGACAAGTTAAATGCACATTACACACATACAAGCATAAAATCATTCATGGCATCAGACTCAATAAACAAAACAGTTTATTATTAGCCAATTAGTTTAGGTCTTGTTCCCTCACCTTTGATTGCTAGTAGATCCTTGTTCAAGCTTTATAATTCACTTTTAAACCACTGGAAAGACCTAACAAGTCGATATATTTTAATTAAAATTAATTCTAATATGTTTAGAATAATAGAAGTTGAGGGGTCGCAGGTGGGGTAGCACCTGGGGTCTCAGTTTCTGCGACCACAGGGGTAGGGTCACAGGGTAGGGTAGTACCTGGGGTCTCAGTTTCTGCAACCCCAGGGTGTAGGGTCGCAGGTGGGGTTGGACATAATTCGACCCTACGTGCGACCACACCCTCCCTGGGACTTCCCGAGGGCATGTGATTGATCATGTGGTCTCGTGGGGTCGGATATCATTCGACCCTATGTGCGACCACACGTGTTCTTGGTTGACCTTTCACTCTTATGTCCATTCTTTCATGTTTGGATCCTTTGGCTTATCATCATGGTCCTTCCTATTATCGTTCTATGGCTCAAACCATAATTTTTATACACTATACATTGTCCACAATGATTTCCTCCATGGATTCCCTTGGAACTTTGTCCATGGATGGATGATTTGGGTTTCTCCTAATCCTTTGTTCTTCATAAACTATTTTAGGCTCCTAATTCATGTAAGGATTTAGGTTCATACCTTGGGTTTGCTGAGATTCAGAGGTTTCTCTGAACTTCTTCTTCCTTTAGTCTTCTTCTTTAATTTTCCTTCTCTTCCTTCTCTTCTCTTTCTCTCACTTTCAATTAGGGTTCTAAATGAGTGAAAGAGGCTAAGGGACGTCTTATTTATAGAGGAAAACCCTCCATAATATGCCCCAATGAGTTTAGGAAAGACCCCCTTCGAATTAGGAAGGTATTCTAATTTTTGGTTTCTGGCTGTTTTCATAGGGTCGGATGTAGGGTCATAGAATCTGTCGACCGTACGTTTTTTAAGACATGCGACCCCATCACTAAAAAGTCATGGGTTGGACTCTTTTGAGGTGGGGTCGGTCACACCTGTTTAGGCATGCGACCCTACCCTCATATTTGACTGTTTTGAGTTAGACTTCATACCTGGTCTTGTGGTTTCTTTACGCACTTGGTCTACTTGGCTCGACCATGATAGGTAGACCTGGTACAAGGTGGTAAGATCGATTAGTTCGTTACGGGTTTTACAACTCCCCCCCTCTTATTAGAAATTTTGTCTTCAAAATTTGCACATACCTTTCGAGTCGAACAGGTGAGGATATTGCTTTCGCATAGCATTCTCTTCTTCCCATTTGATTTCTTCTATATGTCGGCTCCTTTAGATGACCTTAACATAGTATATGTCATGGTTGCGTAGATGTTGAACCTTTCGGCTGGTGATTTCAGTTGATGTTACTTCGAATGTCAATGCATCAGTTAGATCTGATGGATCCGCTGTCAAAACATGTGTTGGATCTCTGATGTACTTCTTCAATAATGAGATATGAAATACATCATGCACACTTGACATAGATGGTGTAGTGCTAACTGATAAGCCTCTTTTCCACGTTTAGATAGAATCTCATATGGCTCGACATATCTTGGACTTAGCTTCCCTTTCTGCTCGAATTGTTTTAAACCTCGCATAGGTGATACTTTCAAGAATACCTTATCACCTACGACAAATTCAAGGTCTCGACGTCGAGTATCTGCATACTGTTTCTGACGTTTCTGAGCTGTTCTAACTCTTTCCTTGATAATGTCGACTACGCGACAAGTCTCTTCAATAAACTCTGGTCCAACGATGCTCCGTTCTCCAACTTCATTCCAAAACAAAGGAGTTCGACACTTCTTACCATACAATGCTTCATAGGGTGACATCTGTATAGTAGCCTGATAGCTGTTGTTATAGGTGAACTCGATCAATGGTAGTTTCTCATCCCATAATCCTTTAAAATCAATTACACAGGCTTGAAGCATGTATTCTAAAATCTGAATGGTATGCTCCGACTGTTCGTCTGTCTGAGGATGAAATGCAGTACTAAACTTCAACGTTGTACCCATAGCCTTTTACATTCCTTCCCAAAACTTTGAAGTAAAGTGTGGGTCTCTATCGGACACGATGCTTTCAGGTACACCATGTAATCTGACAATATTTTCCACATATAGCTTGGCTAACCTCTCCAGGGTATACTGTGGTCGTATAGCTATAAAGCGAGCTGTCTTAGTCAGACGATCTACAATCACCCAGACCGCGTCAACTACTCGAGGAGTCAATGGTAATCCGGTGATGAAGTCCATAGTGATGCAGTCCCATTTCTAAGCTGGTTCTGGCAGTGGCTGCAACAATCCTGCAGGTCTTTGCCGTTCAGCCTTTACCCTCTGACAATTTAGGCATTGAGACACGAATTTAGCTACATCTGCTTTCATTCTTCTCCACCAATATAATTTTTTCAAATCATGATATATCTTTGTACTTCCAGGATGTACTGAATAAGCAGTGGTGTGAGCTTCCTTCATTAGTCTGTGTCTATGTCCAAGTTTTCTGTTTCAGGAACACATACTCTTCCTTTGTACTTTAATACCTTTTCATCGTCCAAAGTGAACTCAGGAATAGTCCTATCTTTTTCGATGTCTTCTTGTACCGTTCTCAGATAAGGGTCTGATTTAATAGCGGCTTTCACTTCATTAATTATATCAGGTACAATCTTCAATGTCGCAAACATATTTAAAAACCGATGAATAAACCCTTGGTTGGTCGATTCACCTGGTGCATCTATCACGAACTGCTCATTACCATAATTGAATACTTTTCCTGTAACACACATTGCTGCAGTCGTGTTAACCTCTCCTTGAGATCTTATCATTGCTTTTCTGCTTAGCGCATCAACAACTACATTAGCCTTTCCTGGATGATACTGGATATCACAATCATAATCCTTCAGTAATTCCAGCCATCTTCTTTGTCTCATGTTCAACTCCTTCTGATTAAAAAGATAAGTGAGGCTCTTATGATCTGATTTAATCTGAAATTTCTCTCCATACAAATAATGTCTCCATATCTTGACAACATGTACTACTGCTGCTAATTCCAAGTCATGAGTGGGATAGTTCTTCTCATGTGTTTTCAGTTGTCTTGAGGCATACGTAACTACTTGTTCTTCTTGTATAAGTACACATCCTAAATCCAATCCAGATGCATCAGTGTACAAGGTCAATGGTTGTCCTGGAATAGGAATAGTCAAGATGGGAGCAGATATCAATATAGCCTTTAATGTTTGGAAACTTTTCTCATATTTCTCGATCCAAATAAACTTTTCTCCTTTCCTAGTCAAACTGGTGAGAGGTACGGCAATTCTGGAATAGTCTTCCACGAATCGTCGATAATACCTAGCTAGACCTAGGAAACTTTTAATTTCTGCAACACTCTTAGGTGCTTTCCACTTCACAATGGCTTCAATCTTGCTAGGTTCCACTTTAATTTCCTCAGCGGATACAACATGGCCTAAGAAAGCGACCTCATTTAGCCAAAACTCACACTTTGTAAATTTGGCATAAAGCTTCTCTTTCCTTAGTCGCTGCAGAGTGGCTCTTAGATTCATGACATGAGTTTCCTTGTCCTTGGAATAGACCAATATATCATCAATAAACACGATGACCGACATATCCAACATATCATAGAATACCCAATTCATGAGTTCCATAAAAGTTGTGGGTGCGTTAGTCAATCCAAAAGACATGACTAAAAATTCATAATGTCCGTATCTTGTTCTGAATAATATCTTTGGAATATCACCTTCCTTAATCTTCAACTGATGGTATCCTGACCGAAGATCAATCTTGGGGAACACCTTGGCACCTTGCAACTGATCGAACAAGTCATTGATCTGAGGCAACGGGTACCGATTCTTGATTGTAAGCTTATTCAATTCCCAGTAGTCTATACACAGTCGAACGCTACCATCCTTCTTCTTTACAAATAATACTGGCGCTCCCCATGGTGATATGCTAGGTCTGATATAACCCTTGTCCAGTAATTCCTATAACTGTACCTTTAATTCCTTCAGTTCAGTAGGAGCCATTCGATATGGTGCTTTAGATACTGGTGCGGCTCCGAGTATCAGATCTATAACGAACTCTGTCGCTCGGTCGGGTGATAGTCCTTGTAGTTCCTCAGGAAATACATCTGGAAAATCACGCACAACATCAATATCCTCTATTCGTGGTGCTTCCTTGGTGAGATCAACCACGGATACTAGATACCTAACTCCTCCTTCTCGAGGCATTTTCTAGCCTTTAATGCAGAGAGGATGACTTTCCGTTTATGGAGAAGTTTGGTTCCCATAAAACTAAATTATGCTCCTTCCTTGTCTTTAAATGTCAGCTTCTTTTCTGTGCATAATAGGTTTGCAGAATGCCGAGCTAACCAATCCATTTCCAAGATAATGTCAAAGTCTGCCATCTCGAGTTGAATTAGGGTTGCATCCAAAGTATTCTCACCGATAAGAACTGGACATGGTCCATAACCTTTTTCTAGTTCCACTTTTAATCCCATAGGCGATCGCACAAGTAATTTGTAGTCTAAAGATCTGAGGGGTAGATTTAGCTTCTTTCCAAATGTCACAGATATAAAAGAATGAGTAGCTCCAGAATCAAAGAGTACTCTAGCGGGTATGTCATTAATAGGTACGATACCTGTGATTTATTTTAATTTAGTCTACATGCTCACACAATGTAACACAAAATGAAAGGTTCAGGTCATACCTGTGACCACATCAGGCGATGCGACAGCCTCCTCAGATGTAACTGCATATACCTTTCCTTGCTGTAGCTGCTTCTTGGGCTTAGGATACTCTCTGGAATAATGTCCCACTTGATTGCAGTTATAGCATTTTACTCCATTATTTTGCTTTAGTTGCGGTTGAGTTGCTGAAGTAGTCTTGGCTGCAGCATTAAAGCCTTGAGTACGAAAAGGTTTGAATATCCTTGTATTCCCTCCATTGTATGAATTTCCGTTTGGCCTTTTAATACCCCTATTTTGAGCAAAGTAGCTCTCCTTCTGGCTCGACTCTATTACTTGAGCAATCTGTACTGCTTCATTGTAAACTTTCTTTTTCAATCCTAGAACATGCTCACGGATACTTCCCCTGAGTCCCATGACGAACCTTCAGGTCTTAGTATTTTCCTCTTGCATGCTAGCGGGTGCAAAGAAGAACAGCTCTTTATAACGTTGTTGGTATGCATCCGCAGTCATCTGTCCCTGATATAAACTCCAGAACTCTCTTTCCATAGCATCTCTGAAACTTCTGGGAAAGTACTTCTCAAAGAATGCCTCTTTATAGATAGCCCAGGTCAATTAGGCGTGCTTAGTTAACAGATAAGTCCGAGTGGACTTCCACCAATGGTGTGCATCACTTTTTAGCATGAATGTTGCACACAGTACTTTCTCCTCTTCATTAACTGTCATCATCATGAAATTTCTTTTCATTTCATCGATCTAGTGTGCTGGCCAGAAAGGATCTGCTGGCTTACCATTATACTCTTTAGGCTTCATTTTCAAAAAACGCTCGATCAGTTGAGAGTGGTCCAACTGATACTGAGCATAAGCCCCGTACATAGGTGGTTGGTACTGGTAACTGCCTTGAGCTACCTCAGGGTTCTATATTGGAGCTTGCATAACTGGCTCTTACGGTGCGTGGGGTACCGTGTTGCTTCCCCCTGGTACTGTGCTAGCTTGTCCGACTGGCATAGGTGTCGTATGTGCAGCTAGAAAAACCATTCCTATAGTAGCTTGCATATTGGCTTGCACCTGCTGTATTTGCTGCAACTGTTGTGCCAGGTTCATTACGGCTGTAGCCAAATCTGTAGGTAGGGCTGGCAAGTTTGTAGGGTTTACCTGGCTATTAGCTACTGGCGATGCCGCATTCTGGTTCTCTTGTACTTTAGGAATTGCATGGCTGTCTTCCCCCACAGGTGGTGGTGGTGGAATTGGGTTACGGCCTCGTCTGATCACTCTTCGCCCAGCCATTTTCTGTTCTGGTGGTGGTAGTGTCTGAAAAGCAATCATAGAACATGTGAGGCAATTAATATAAGTCGTTCCCAAGTCAAAATCCAACTAATCAATGTAAATTTCAAAATTTTCAAGTCATCTAGTGAAAATACTGAATTTTCCATTGTAGGGTCGATGGTAGGGTCGCACTGTATTCGACCCTAGGATATGCGACCCAAAGAACACTGTCAGCTCACCGAGAGCCTAGGGTCGGTATATGTCTGACCCTAGGTCCGACCACACAATGTCTGTCAGATCACCGAGAGCCTAGGGTCGATGGTATGGTCGGTCATAGGGTTGCACATTTTGTCGAATTTTGCGACCCCACGACCTAAAATTAGGTTTTTAAACCTGATTTTGGATTCATTTCCTATTCTTTCTCTTTTTCGTCCAACTCAACTCGCTTCCCCTGAGTTGCTACAGTATCGACCCCTAGTGTTTGGTGATCATTTCTTCCGTTCGTGACTTCTGTTCCTTCCCTTCAGGTATGCTATCTACTGTTTTCCATTTTTAAGCTTTCAAAACTAGGTTTTCATCAATTTACATCTTTTTCTTCAAATTGAAATTTTTCTAACCATAAAAATTTAATTTTTATTGGGGGCCTTTGCTATTGGCTACCCAATGGACGAAAGCCCTAAAAAATATTTGAGTTTCATCGGTTGGTTATTGAGAAACTTGAAATTTTCCATTTTTGACCTAATTTTTGAGATTTTTCCAATTTGTTGAAATTTCTTCGAATTCGATCTTCCTAGATTAAATTTCCAACTGTATGAGCTTTACAGGATGGTTTGGAACCTATGTAAGTCCTCCTGCCCAGTTGTTTGGGTGAAAAGTGAGGCTTTTGGCCAAATCATGCCGTTATAATGCCGAATTTTTGAGTATTTCACCATATCTAATCTTTTGTTTATTTTTCTGTGTCCTTGCAGATAGTATGGCTCGTACTAAGGTCCCTAGAGCTCATGATCCCGTTCGTTTCCGCTCCAATGAGGCAGAGGCTCGGTATGCTCACTATGAGCGTAAGAAAGTAGAAGGGGGTCGCTGTGTAAACTTGGCTAGTCTAGCCTTGTTTAACGTAAAGGGTGCCTTTGGTGACATGGGTTGGTTTCCTGTGATCACCTATGAGGCTTGTACCTGTCCTGCTTTGGTGAAGCAGTTCTATTGCAACCTCCAGGTAGTGGGGGATCGCAATGATACAGAGAGGGGTAGGGAGCTCAGGATCACTAGCTATGTAAAAGGGGTGGAAGTTTCATTTAACTACCAGTAGTTGGCTGATCTCCTGGACATATCAAATGACGCCCCTTGGTGTACTGTGCTCCTAAGGAACCCTAATTCCTTTCTTTGATGATGCGTGCTGAGATTGATAGTCAGCTCCTTAGAGGTGATCGTTGGGAGATGAAAGTGATCAACCCACGGCCAGAGCCTCGGGTGTACTGCAAGATCATTAAGCACAACTTGATTCCCCAGAGTGGCCATTATGATAGGATTTCTCAGCTGACCCAGTATGTCTTGTACTACATCTGCACTAGGCAGCCTGTCTGCCTTCCTTATATTATTATCTGGACAATGATCCGTGCTACGCTGCCTGGTCAGATAGGCAACCTGCCCTACGGACGTCTGATCACTACTCTGCTCACACGCCTACACGTCGACTTATTAGATGAGAGGATTCACGAGGATACTTTCCCTTCTGACCTTGACTGGAGGTCAGCGATGATGAGAGGAACGCTCTGGTGTGTCCTCGCACCCGGGTAGAGATGGCAGACGCTGAGGCGGCAACAACAATAGTAGGGGTCCATGGGGCTGATGCTAAGGATGATGATCATATGTATATGGATGTAGGCGCCATACCTTCTCCATCACCACTACATTTTACTGGAGCTGGCCCATCTCGGGTTCATTCATACTCTGCTGGTCCTTCACACCCACCATCTGATGATATGATGGGGCTACTGCACAAAATTAGAGAGGCTCAACGCGTGACTGATTTGAGAGTAGGAGAGCTTCTAGATGCTCAGCACGCGACTGATGGGAGAGTAGGAGAGCTTCTGGATGCTCAGCGCACATCTGATCAGCGGATGGCTGAGTTGACAGCTAGTCTCCAGACGACCTAGACTCAGGTAGCCTAGTTGACTAGAGTGTATGCTGAGGATTACGATAGAGATCGTGAGGCACCTCCTCCTCCAACACCTCCAGCTCCATGATGTATATTTTTTTATTTTTCCTTGTACTACAGAGTAACTGTCCAGATTATGGGCCATCTATATATATATATATATATATATATATATATATATATATATATATATATATACGTTGCTTTTACTCGAGTGTATATGAAACTTGTTTCTCCTTTTATATATGCATTATTCTCTTTCTTAATTTTGTCTCAAACAACACAGGTGCTTATGGTGTGTTATTATTACAGCTTTTAATTTTTATCCTAACTCAGTTCATGAACTTTTATGAAAGTATATCGGTTTAATAGATAGGGCCCGAGAGCTCTGATACCAAGTTGTCACCCCCCAATTCTGTACCAACCAGAATGGTGTGATGAACCATCAATAAACCAACGGTTCAACCAGGATCTCGAATAGGCTGTGTCTGTTTGCTTAAACCATACACATCCACAACCATAATCAGAGTAAATAAACAATAGCGAAAGTCTTTATACTAATGAACTGAGAGTCTAACAGTGGTAACTTAAATAAATTATCCAATTATCTTCAAAAGACTAAGACATAATATAAAATAATTTAATCAATTACATCGTCTGAGTAATTTAAATAAAATCTAATCGAAGACGCATGAGTTGCACTCGCACGACGAATCATGCGACTCCATCATAACTTCTGCATCCATCGATGCAGCATGTCTATACATCAGAGCATTTATATAATCTTCTATGGTGGTACCTGCATCATCAACTAAAAATATTCAACGTCGAAAGGGTGAGCACACATCACGGCTTAGTGAGCAAACAAAACAATGCAACAAACATATGCATGCATTCAATTCATATTTTTGGTCTGAAGTTTGCAATGTGCAATAGAAAGGTTTGGTGGCCGCTGCACCTCTATACACGAGTGTGTAAGCCCACTCAATGGAACAAATACCATTTTCGTCCACATCCACCCCACCATGGAATAGGGATAGAGCTAAAGTGCTTAGGACCGCACCGCATCACACTTCCCCTGATGCCCTACCCATACCAACACGTAAGTCCCTATTGGTGAGGGCTTGCAAACTGGACTCGCAACTAACCAATCCTAATGTCAAACAGTGTATCCAAAGCCTCACCCCAGTATCCCTCAATACGACCATAGAGATAGAGCTAAGGCCCCCCGACAGAGTCAGAGACTACACGTTCCGAGACCACCTCCCCTGATGCCCTACGACGTAATAGTTCTGCTAAGATAATGGCGATACGACGATGTCAGTGGACAAGACTTGAGTAGAGATAGAGCTAAAGTGCTTAGGACCGCACCGCATCACACTTTCCCTGATGCCCTACTCGCATCAAGTACACTAACCACACACAAACATTCACATGCCTATTCCTTGCATCAGCATCATCATCATGTTATAAATAAACGAAATTAAATATGCACGAAAATTAATAGTAGAAATATTGGATGACAAGTTAAATGCACATTACACACATACAAGCATAAAATCATTCATGGCATCGGACTTAATAAACAAAACAGTTTATTATTAGCCAATTAGTTTAGGTCTTGTTCCCTCACCTTTGATTGCTAGTAGATCCTTGTTCAAGCTTTATAATTCACTTTTAAACCACTCGAAAGACCTAACAAGTCGATAGATTTTAATTAGAATTAATTATAATATGTTTAGAATAACAGAAGCTGAGGGGTCGCAGGTGGGGTAGCACCTGGGGTCTCAGTTTCTGCGACCACAGGGGTAGGGTTGCAGGGTAGGGTAGCACCTGGGGTCTCAATTTTTGCGACCCCAGGGCGTAGGGTCGTAAGTAGGGTCAGACATAATTCGACCCTACGTGCAACCACACCCTCCTTGGAACTTCCCGAGGGCATGTGGTCGATCATGTGGTCTCGTGGGGTCGGATATCATTCGACCCTACGTGCGACCATACGTGTTCTTGGTCGACCTTTCACTCTTAAGTCCATTCTTTCATGTTTGGATCCTTTGGCTTATCATCATGGTCTTTCCTATGATCGTTCTATGGCTCAAACTATAATTTTTATACACTATCCATTGTCCATAATGATTTCCTCCATGGATTCCCTTGGAACTTTGTCCATGGATGGATGATTTAAGTTTCTCCTAATCCTATGTTCTTCATAAACTAGTCTAGGCTCCCAATTCATGTAGGGATTTAGGTTCATACCTTGGGTTTGCTGAGATTCAGAGGTTTCTCTAAACTTCTTCTTCCTTTTGTCTTCATCTTCAATTTTCCTTTTCTTCCTTCTCTTCTCTTTCTCTCACTTTCAATTAGGGTTCTAAAGGAGTGAAAGTGGCTAAGGGACTTCCTATTTATAGAGGAAAACCCTCCATAATATGCCCCAATGAGTTTAGGAAAGACCCCCTTCGAATTAGGAAGGTTTCCTAATTTTTGGTTTCTGGCTGTTTTCGTAGGGTCGGATGTAGGGTCGCAGAATCTATTGACCCTACATTTTTTAAGACATGCGACCCCACGACCAAAAAGTCATGGGTTGGACTCTTTTGAGGTGGGGTCGGTCACACCTATTTAGGCATGCGATCCTACCCTCATATTTGATTGTTTTGAGTTAGACTTCATACCTGGTCTTGTGGTTTCTTTACGCACTTGGTCCACTTGGCTCGACCATGATAGGTAGACCTGGTATAAGGTGGTAAGACTGGTTAGTTCGATACGGGTCTTACAGTAGTGCTAGTTGATATGCTACCTTTCCACACTTTTCCAAAATCTCATAAGGTCTAATATATTTGTGACACAGTTTTCCTTTCTGTCCGAACCATTTTAACCCGTGCATAGAGGATATTTTCAAAAATACCTTATCACCTATGGTGAATTCAAGGTCTCGGTGTCGATTGTCTGCATATTGTTTCTGACGGTTCTAAGCTGTTCTGACCCTTTCCTTGATTATGTCAACTACTCGACATTTTCTTCGACAAACTCTGGTATAAGAATTCTCCTCTCTCCAACGTCGTTCCAAAATAAAAGAATTCGACACTTTCTACCATACAGTGCTTCATAGGGTGACATCTGTATAGCAGCTTGATAGTTGTTGTTATAAGCGAACTCGATCAATGACAACTTCTCATCCCATGATCCCTTGAAATCAATTACACAAGCACAAAGCATGTCTTTTAGAATTTGGATAGTACGCTCAGACTGTCCTTCGGTTTGAGGGTGAAATGCAGTACTAAACTTTAACGTTGTATCCATAGCCTTCTATAATCCTTCCCAAAACTTTGAAGTAAAGCATGGGTCTTTGTTGGACACGGTGCTTTCAGGTATTCCATGTAATCTGATAATATTATCCATATACAACTTAGCTAACCTCTCCAAAGTATACTAAGGTCGTATAGCTATGAAACGAGTTGGCTTAGTCAAGCAATCTACAATCACCCAGACTGCGTCAACTGCTCTGGGAGTCATTGGTAATCATGTGATGAAGTTCATTGTAATGCAAGTCCATTTCCATGCTGGTTTAGGTAGTGATTGTAACAAGCCTGCAGGTATTTGTCTTTCTGCCTTTACCCATTAACAATTTAGGCATTGAGACACATATCTAGCTACGTTTGCTTTCATTCCTCTCCACCAATATAGTTTCTTCAAATCATGATACATCTTTGTACTCCTAGGATGTATTGAATAAGAAGTAGAATGAGCTTCCCTCTTTAGTCTGTGTCTGATATTTAAATCTTTACTTTTAGGTACGCACACTCTTTCCTTGTATCTTAGTACTTTTTCAGAGTCTATAGTGAAATCAAGAGTAGTCCTACCTTTTTACAGGTCTTCTTGGACTGTCCTCAAACAAGGGTCTGATTGGATAGCTATTTTCACTTCGCCTATCAGATCAGGTATAATCCTCAATGTAGCAAACATATTTGAGAACCATGAATAAACCCTAGGTCGATCAATCCACCTAGTTTATCTATTACAAGCTGCTCATCGCCACAATTGAATATTCTTCCTGCGACATACATTGCTGCATTTGTGTTAACTTGTTCATCAGGCTTTTTTAACGCCTTCCTGCTCAGTGCGTCGGCAACTACATTAGCCTTTCCTGGATGATACTAGATGTCACAATCATAATTTTTTAGCAATTCCAGCCATCTTCTCTGTTTCATGTTCAACTCCTTTTGGGTGAATAGGTGAGTGAGACTTTTATGGTCTGATTTAATATGAAATTTCTCTCCATACAGTTAGTGTCTCCATATCTTGACAGCATGTACCACCGATGCTAACTCTAAATGATGAGTAGGGTAATTCTTCTCGTGTACCTTCAGTTGTCTTGAAGCATACGAAATTACCTGCTCTCCTTGCCTGAGTATGCATCCCAAACCCAATCCAAAAGCATCGGTATACAGGGTAAATGGCTGTCTTGGTACCGAAATAGTCAAGATTGGTACAGATATTAACTTTGCTTTCAGCGTTTCGAAATACTCCTCACACTTATCGGTCCAAACAAACTTTTCTCATTTCTTAGTCAAACTGATGAGAGGTACAACGATCCTAGAAAAATCTTCTACAAATTGTCGATAGTACCTAGCTAAGCCCAAGAAACTTTTGATTTCTGCAACGTTCTTAGGTGCTTCCCATTTCACAATAGCTTCAGTCTTGCTGGGATCCACTTTAATTCCTTCGGCTAATACTATGTGGCCTAAGAAATTTACTTCATTTAACTAGAACTCGCATTTAGTAAATTTGGCGTAAAGCTTTTCTTTTCTCAGTCACTAAAGAGTGGCTCTAAGATTGGATATATGAGTCTCTTTGTCCTTGGAGTAGATTAGGATGTAGTCTATAAACATAATGACCGATGTATCCAGCATGTCATAGAATACCTAATTCATGAGTTCCATAAAAGTTACAGGGGTGTTAGTCAATCCAAAAGACATAACTAGAAATTTGTAATGTCCATATCTGGTTCTGAATGCTATCTTCGAAATATCACTGTCCTTGATCTTCAACTGATGATATCCAGACCAAAGAAAAATCTTGGTGAACACCTTGCCAACTTGCTACTGGTCGAATAAATCATCAATCCGAGGCAACAAATATGGATTCTTGATCGTGAGTTTATTCAATTCTTGATAGTCTATATATAGTTGAACGCTATCGTCTTTCTTTTTCACGAACAATACTGACGCTCCCCATAGTGATATATTGGGTTGGATATAACCCTTGTCCAGTAACTCCTATAATTAAACCTTTAGTTCCTTCAATTCAGTAGGAGCCATTCGATAGGGTGTTTTAGATACAGGTGCAGATCCGGGTATAAGGTCTATAACAAACTCTGTCGCTCGATCTGGCGGCAACCCTAGTAAATCCTCAGGAAATACATTCAAAAATTTACGCACAACTTCAATGTCTTCCATTCATGATGTTTCTTTAGTGGGGTCAACCACAGACATTAAGTACCTAACTCCTCCTTTCTCGAGGCATTTCCTAGCCTTTAATGCATAAAGAATGAGTTTTCGCTTGTGGGAAAGTTTGATTCCCAAAAAATTAAATTCTGCTCATTTCTTGTTCTTAAATGATATCTTCTTTTCAGCACAAATCAAACTTGCAGAATGCTGAGACAACCAGCCCATACCTAAGATGACGTTGAAGTCTGCCATCTCGAGTTGTACTAGGTTTGCATCTAAGTTTTGCTCATTTATGAAAACTGGACATGGTCCATAACCTTTGTCTAGTTCTGTTTCTAATCCCACAGGTGACCATATAATAACTTGTAGTCTAAAGGTCTGAAGGACACATTTAGTTTCTTTCCAAAAGATACAGATACAAATGAGTATGTGGCTCCAGAATCGAAAAGCACTCTGGGTGGTATATTGGCTATAGGTACGATACCTGTGATTTTAACTAATTTAATCCATATGTTCACACATGGTATTACAAAACAAAAGGTTGGGTCATACCTGTGGCCACATCAGGTAATGCGTCAGCATATTCAGAAGTGACTGCATAAATCTTTCCTTACTGTAGCTGCTTCCTTGGTTTAGGATAATCCCTTGAATAATGCCCTACTTGATAGCAGTTGAAGGATTTAACTCCAGCATTACCTTGCATTTGCTGAGGTTGAGCCATTTAAGTAGCCTTGGCTGCTGTGTTGAAGCCTTGAGTACGGAATGACTTGAAGGTCTTTGAATTCCCTCCATTAAATGAATTTTCATTAGGCCTTTTTATACCATTGTTTTGAGCAAAGTAACTCTCCCTTTGACTAAACTCTAAAACTCGTGCTATCTGCACAGCTTCATTGTATATCTTCTTTTTTGGTCCCAATACATGCTTTTGGATACTTTTCCTAAGTCCCATGACGAACCTACGGGTCTTAGTATCTTCTTCATGCATACTGATGGGAGCAAAGAAGAATAACTCTTCATACCGCTGCTGATAAGCATCGACAGTCATCTGTCCTTGATATAAGCTCAAGAATTCTTTCTCCATCCGATCCCTGAAACTCCTGGGGAAATATTTCTCAAAGAAAGCTTCTTTAAAGTTAGTTCAGGTCAGATGGGTGTGCTTGGTCAACAGATAACCTCGAGTGGGTGCATCACCTTTCAGCATAAAAGTGGTACATAACACTTTTTTTTCTTCAGTAATAGTCATCAACATAAAATTCCTTTCCATCCCGTGAACTCCTTTGGTTTCATCTTTAGGAATCGCTTTATCAGCCTTGAGTGATCAAGCTGATTCTATGCATAATACCCGTATACTAGTAACTGGTTATGGTAATTGGTTATGGTAGCTTCCCTGGTTATTAGTCCCTTGCTGTACTCTGAGATTCTATACTGGGGTATGCATTGCTAGAGTCTATTGTACTGTGGGTATAGAGTTGTTTTCCACCAGTGCAATGGGCACCGTATTATTGACAATAGATGCGGGAGACACAACGCTGCTACCAGGAGGTGTCGGTGTGGTATTTACAACTGGTGGTGTAATCCACAAGGCAGTTTGCATGTTTGTCTACATCTGATGCAACTGTTATACTTGTTATGCTAAATTCATCACAACAGTGGTCAAGTTTGTTGGTGGTGCTCGTAAATTAATTGGATTGACATGGGTGTGAACATCCTGAGGCACAATATTTTGATTCCCATTATCTTCTTCTTGTCCTTCTTGATTTTCATTGCCATTGACCTCCATAAGTGGTGATAGAGGTGGGCTTGTGTTTTGTCCCCTTCTACCTAATTTACGCCCAACCATTTTAACTCTTGGATAAAATAGTATCGGAAAGGCTAAAACATGAGAGATAAGGTAGAATTATAGTATCATGTTAGTCCCACAATAGAAGGAAAAAATTACGAAGTGTTAAGTTTAACAAAACGATAACAGGCAACAAAACAGTCGTGAGGTCGATATCTTACGGTCGCATTACATGCGACCATAGGTTTGACCATACGAACCCTAGCAACTTCCCGAGACCCTATGGTCGATTGTACGGTTGATCCTGTGGTCGACTATTTTGGTCGAATTGTGTGACCGCACGATTCAAAAATCAGGTTTTCAAACTTGTTTCAAGACTTTTCCCTCCCATTTTCTCTTGTTTTCCCACGATCTCAACTCAACTTGCCACTACTGAGTTGCTACAGTGTCAATCACATAAGTTGGGTGGTTTCTTCTTTGGTTGACAACTTCTATTCAATTCTTCAAGGTTTGTTCTCTATTCCTTTCTTACTTTTAGGCTATTATACCTAGGTTTTCCCCACTTGTAAGGTTTTCCTCCTATTAAAATTTATTTGATTGTAAAAATTTGATTTTTATTGGTGGTCCTTGCTATTGGCCACCCAACGGATGAAAGCTCTCTAGAAAATTCAAGTTTCATCGGTTGGTTTGTCAGAAGTTTGAAAATCCCAATTTTGACCTAGAAATTGGGGGTTTTTTCCCCAAGTTTTGGATTTTCTTCAAATTCAATCAATTAGTTGAAATTTTTTATTAAATAAACATTGCAGGATGGTTTGTAATCCATATAAGTTCTCCTGCCTAGGTGTTTGGGTGAAAAATGAGGCTTTTTCCCATTTTACCCCGTTATGTTGCCTAAATTTTTAACTTTCTAACTTATTTTTCTTATGTCTTTTTCTTGCAGTTATCATGGCCCATACAAAATGCCCAGACCTTACGATGCATCTCGCTTCCATTCTGTTGAAGTTGAGGCTCAATATCCTTGGTACTGACAGAAGAAAATTGAGGTGGGTCAGTTCGTCAACCTATCGAGCCTTGTCCTTTTTTATGTAGAGAGGGCGTTTGGGGATATGGGTTGGCTTCCTGTGATCCAGTATGAGGATTGCACAAGACCAAAGTTGGTCAAGTATTTTTATTGCAATCTTTAGTTAGAAGGTGACCCAGAGGACATAAACAGTAGAAGAGAGCTTCGGATCACTAGTTGGGTGAAAGGGATTCCTATTTCTTTCAACGCTCAATAATTGGTAGATCTTTTGGGTATCTCAAGCACTGGTCCATTGGTATACTGCGCTCCTAAAGAACCCAAGTTCTTATCAGATATGATGAGCACAGAGGTGTATAGTCAGATTCTTCGTGAAGATCACTGGAAGATGAAGGTGGTCAATATGCGTCCTGAGCCATGGGTATACTACAAGATTATCCAGCATAATCTTATTTCTCGGAGTGGACATTACGATATGGTCTCATAGCTGACCTAGTTCCTACTATATTGCATCTGCATCAGATAGCATGTCTGTCTCCCATACATTATCATCCAGACTATGCACAAAGCCACGACGCCTGGTTCGAGGGGTAACCTACCCTATGGATGATTGATTACCACTCTACTCTCTCGCCTACAGGTGAACTTAGAGGATGAAAGGATCTATGGGGACACCTTTTCAGCTGACCTCGACTGGGATGCTATCTGTAGGATGGGGATGAGAGATATACAGGTCAGTGACAATGAGAAGAATGCAATGAGACGTCCCTTTACTCGGGTGGCGGCAGCAGATGCAGAGGCGGCAGTGATGACAACACCAAAGGGTGATGATGATGATGATGATCGGATGTACATGGATGTGGATGCCATACCTCCTCCATCACCGTAGCATTTTACAAGAGCTGGCCCTTCTCGGACTTCTCACTCGGTTGGTCCTTCGTGCCCACCATTAGATGACATGATGGCGCTACTATGTGAGATTTGTGACTCTCAGAGTGCTACAGATCAGTAGGTAGGAGAGAACCTAAACGCTTAATGCGCGACTGATGGGCGAGTAGAGAGTTTCACAGAGAGTCTCCGAGCGACCTAGACACAGGTAGCCTGGCTCATAGGGTGTACGCCGATGACTATGATCCAGACCGGGAGGCACCTCCTCCTCCTACTCCTCCAGTGCCATAATAGCTTTTTATTTTTCTTTTATTTATACTATAGAGTAACTGTCCAGATTGTGGATCGTACTCTACTTCAGATATACATTTTTTATTTTTGATTCAACATATATATAATTGTTTCACCTTTATAGCTTGTGCATTATTCTCTTCCTTAATTTATATCTCAAACAACAAGATGCTTATGATGTTTTTGTATTACAGTTTTTAATTTATCCTAACTCAGTTTATAACTCATGTGGAAGTATTCAGGTTTAATGGGTCGAGTCTGAGAGTTCTGATACCAAGTTGTTACACCCCAATTCTAGACTAACCAGTAGTGTAATGAACCGTTATAAAACCAATGATTCAATCAAGATCTCGTATAAGCCTTACCTACCATATTAAACCAAATACATTCCACAGTAATAATCAGAGATAATAAACCAAAGTCTTTATAAATAATGAACTGATGTCTAACAGCGATAAAATAAATATTTAATTCAGTTATTTCCAAATAACTCAAGACAGCGTAATTTAATCCATTACATGTTATAATATTCAAATATATCTAAACTAATAAAAAATACATTGGTTGCACTCGCATGACAACTCGTGCGCATCCTCCACAGCTTCCACGTCCATAGTCGCCATGTATCCATACAATGGTGCATTCACGTAATCTTTTACAGTAAGACCTACATCATTATCTAAAAATATTCAACGTCGAAAGGATGAGCACACATCACAGCTCAATGAGCAAACAAAATAATACTAAAAAATATGCATGCATTCAATTCAATATCTTTGGTCTAGTTTTAAGTTTGCAACTATGCTATAGAAAGGATTGGTAACCACTGCACCTCTATACATGAGTGTGTGAATCCACCCAATGGATCAAACACCATTGCCATCCCATATGCATCCACCATGAAATAGAGATAGAGCTAAAGTGTCCAGATCACACACCGCCAACACTTCCCCTGATGCCCTACCCATACCAACATAAAGCCCCTGCTAGCAAGGTCTTACAAACTGGGCTCACAACTAACCAATCCTAATACCATCCAAATGTATCCAAGGCCTCACCCCAGCATTCCTCACTACGTCCATAGAGATAAAGCTAAGGCCCCCCGATAAAGTCAAATACCACAAGGTCTGAGACCACCTCCCCTGATGCCCTATGTCATAATAGTTCTGCTAAAGTAATGATGGTACGACGATATCAATGTAAAGCATGGTTTAGGGATCAAACATCCTTCCCCACACAGCACATCAACCACACTCACAAATACATGCCTATTCTTACCATCATCCACAGTAAGATATAAAATAATAAAATAAAGATGCATGAACAGGAATAGTAATAATATTGGATGACATGTGAGATACACATTACAAGTAAACAAGCATATAACCATTCATGGCATTGGACTTAATAAAATAAAGGTAGCTTGTTATTAACCAATTAATTTAGGTCTTGTTCCCTCACCTGTTAATGATATTTGATCTCTTTTCAAGCCTTGTAAATCTTTTTGAATCAATTTAGTAACCTAGAAATTATATGAATTTAAGTTAGGGTTCATATGTGACAAGTTACAGTAGTCGAAAGTTAAAATAGACCACTGATATGTGACTGATTGATCCTGTGGTGCATGTCTGTGTCGACCATATCACGTACGGTCGACCCCTTATGGTCTCACTATATGCGACCACAAGTTTCATGTATTCTTCCTGAATGGTTGTGGTCGACTCTATCATCACTTATGGTCGACCATAGCTGCAACTATATGAGTTTGGTCTGATTTTTAATCCTCTTATGAGGTCCTCCTTTTGGCTCATCAATGGGATTCTCCCTAATGATCATTCTTTGGCACAATTCTTAGTTTTTATTAGACTAAGTATCCTAACCCATTCTCTATGATCCCCTCTGAGATTTGTTTAGTTTAGAAAATCCCATAGTTGAATCCTTACATTGGGTTTGTATCACAATTTGCATTAGAAACTCCTACTCTAGGTATTTTATGGCTACAGAGACAAGGTTCATACCTTGTTGCAGAGAGTCTACAGAACTCCTTCTCTCAGCCTTCTTCTTCAAATCTCCTTCTCCTTCTCTTTCTATTCCTTTCTCCCTTAAGTTTTAGGGTTTGATAAGGTTCTAAAAGAGTGAAAAAGGGTTGAAGGATGTCCCTTATATAGAGAGAAACTCTTCATATAGAGCTCTCCAATAATAGGAAAGAGATCCCCTTTGATTTGGAAAGTTTCCAAATTCTGGAGTTTGATTTGGAAGAGTGCAGTCGGACATATGGTCGCAAAATCCATCAACCACACATTTCAAAAGCATCGATCACACGTTCCATTTTGAGTGGTCTTATTCCTTCATCGTATGGTCGACCATAACTACTCAGGTAGTTGACCATACACTTAATTTTAAGTGTTTTTTAATCGATTCTCTTACCTGGTCTCATGGTTTTTTTTACAAGGTTGGTCCACTCGATCAAGCTATGATGGAAAGACCTAGCATAATATGGTTAGACCGGATTAGTAGAGTGCGGGTCTTACATGTGTTCTTTGACTCTGTCGAGGAGCCCTAACTCTATTTCTATGGATGTATTGAGAGATGTTGGGGTAAGACCTTGGATACATATGGATAGCATTAGGATTGGTTAGTTGCGAACTCGGTTTGTAAGCCCTCGCTAGTAAGGGCATACGTACTGGTATGGGTAGGGCATCAGGGGAAGTATTGGCAGTATGTAATCTGGACACTTTAGCTCTATCTCTATTCCATGGTAGGTGCATATGAGATGGCAATGGTGTTTGATCCATTGGGCGGATTCACACACTCATATATAGAGGTGCGGTGGCCGTCAATCCTTTCTATAGCACAGTTGTAAACTTAAACCAAATCAAAGATATGAATTGATGCATGCATATGTTTGCGTATAATTTTATTTGCTCACTGAGCTGTGATGTGTGCTCACCCTTCGACGTCTAATATTTTTAGTTGATGATGCATGTCTTACTGTTGAAGATTATATGGAGGCGCCGACGTACGGACACATAGCGACGATGGATACTCAAGTTATGGAAGATGAGCATGACTCTTTGTGTGAGTGTTTTTAGTGTCTCTATTCTTAGTTGTTTTCTGTTTGAGATTTATGACAACTTGTAATAGATTTTTTAAGTATGTTTTGAGTTTACTTGGAGATAATTGGTTTACTTATTTACTTTATCATGTTAGACACTTAGTTCATTATTTATAAAAACTTTCGCTATTTACTTTATTATCTCTGATTGTGTTGTAGAAATATGTATTTGGTTTTGGATGGTTGGCATGATTGTTACGAGATCCTGGTTGAACCGTTGGTTCTTTGACAGTTCATCACACTTCTGGTTTGATAAAAAATGGGGGTGTGACAGGTTTGGTCTATCCACAGGAACCTATTCGGATTTACTCTGATTATGTAATATGGATGTATGTAGTGTTATGAATATTGTGGAACAACTGTAATGGATAACAGACTTATGATATTAAGTATTAATAGTTGGCATCTGGTTTCTTATTGTGATTCCTCTAAAACTTTGATATTCCGCTACAAGTATTATTGTTATTGTCTACTGTTGATTATGGTGGATATTATGTGTGTAGACTATGGGGTTTGCTGGTAGATTACTTTGGTTGTCGGCCGGTAGAAGGTTCGAGTTGTTTCATGGATGACTCGAATATTATGTCCGATTCTCCAGAATGGGCTGTGATAGGGAAGGGAAGAGTGGGTGTCACACCCCAATTCTGCACCAACCAGAATGGTGTGATGAACCGTCAATAATCCAACGGTTCAACCAGGATCTTGAATAGGCTATCCCACGTATGATAAACCAAAACACATTCCACATTAATCAGAGATAATAAAGTAAATAGCGAAAGTCTTACAGATAATGAACTGAGGTCTAATAATGATAAATAATTAATATTTCATTTATTTTCATGTAACCAAAACATAATTTAATACATATTACAATATCCAAATACGAAAACTAAACATTAAACGTATCCACCGTTGAAACGCTCGCTTAACGAACCATGTTCGTCCTCCATAGCTTGCTCATCATAGCCGCCACATGTTCATATGTTGGCGTATCGACATCATCTTCAATCATAGTACCTGCAACATCAGAAACTAAAAAGAATTGCACGCGCGAGGGTCAGCTCTCCAACTTGAGCTCAGTGAGAAAAACAAAACAATGCAACAAACATATGCATGCATTCAATTCATATCTTTGGTCTGGTAAATAAGTTTGCAATGTGCTATAGAAAGGATAGGTGGCCAAAGGTTACGTTTATTGACCTCTCCTCTATACACGAGTGTGTGATGCCACCCAAAGGTAACGTTTATTGCCGACTCACATGCACCCAATTCATGAACATTGTACAACAAAGGTTAACGTTTATTGTTGTACAGTGCCATACCAACACGTAAGCCCCTGCTGGCGAGGGCTTGCAAACTGGGCTCGCAACTAACCAATCCTAATGCCAAACAGTGTATCTAAGGCCTCACCCCAGCATCCCTCAATACGTCCATAGAGATAGAGCTAGGGTCTGGTGACCAGGATGAACCACAGTGTCACGTCCCCCCTGATACCCTATGACGTATTAGTTCCGCTAAGGTAATGGCGATACGACGATGTTTAGTGTACAAGACTTGAGTTAGAGATAAAGCTAGAGTCTGGTGACCAGGATGAACCACAGTGTCACGTCCTCCCCCTGATAGTCGCTCGCATCAAGCACACCAACCATTCACATACATCCACATGCCTATTCCTATCATCATCATCATCATCATGTTATAAATAATAATTAAATATGCATGAATAGTAATAATAGAAATATTGGATGACATGTTGGATGCACATAACAAGCATACACGCATAGAATCAATCATGGCATTAGACTCGAATAAAACAGTTTATTATTAACCAATTAGTTTAGGTCTTGTTCCCTCACCTTTGCTTGATCGTAGATCCTCTTTCAAGCTTTAAGAATCAACTAAATATCAATATTATATCACTAGAAGACCTAATCAAGTCGATAGAATTTAATTAGAATTAATTCTGATTATTAAAAGCATGCTGTTAACTGGGGGTCGATGCCAGGGTCGGACCTTCCATCGACCCTGGGTGCGACCACCCCTTTCCTGGGCTTCCCGAATGCTGGGGGTCGATGCTAGGGTCGGAGGTTCCATCGACCCTAGGTGCGACCCCCAATGGTTTGAGTCAAAAATATAAAATTTCGTCCATTCTTTCATGTTTGGGTCCTATGGCTTCCTTCTATAGTCCATTCCATACATGTTATATGGTTTAGAACTATTCTTTATTCACCTACATGGTTTCAATGATCTCCTCCATGGTTTCCATTGAAACCTAACCATGGATGGGTGATTTGGGTTTCTCTTAGATCATACCCTCTTCATTATCTACACTAAGGTCTTTAGAAATTCATGGAAATATTATCCATACCTGAGAAGTATGCTTCTTCCTCTGAATCCCTTCTCTTTGGTCTTCTTCTCCACTTTCCTTCTCTTTTCCTTTTCTTCCTTCTCTTCTCTTTCTCTCAATCCAATTAGGGTTTTAAAAGGAGTGAAAGAGGCTTAGGGACGTTGTATTTATAGAGTAAAATCTCCCAAAATAAGTCCCATTGAGTTTAGGAAATGTTCCAATTGAAATTAAGAAAGTTTCCTAATTTTCGGTTCGTGCTGTTTTTACCGATTACCGGGGGTCGATGGGGGGTCGATGGGGGGGTCGGACAATTCGAGACCCCTGCGACCCCTTGTCACGGGTCGATGGTGGGGGTCGATGGGGGGGTCGGACCTGCCTGTTTAGGCATGCGACCCTACCCTCATTTTGACTATTTTTGCGTAAAATTTCATATTGGGTCTTGGGTTTCTTCACACACTTGGTCCACTTGGCTCGACCATGATATGTAGATGGGTCACGACACGAAATGTAAGGTTAGACCAGGTTCGTGGCGTGCGGGTCTTACCGTGGGTGGGTCTTTTTTATATATCGGTCTCTATAAAGCAGCATACACAACTAACAAAAAATTATTGCCTGAGCAGATTCCAAAGGTTGCGTCAACTTGCAATCTCGAAGCGATTATGGATAGTTACTTCAAGCTTTTCCCCTGAATCCAGGCGGTATTCAACCTGTCATCCCTGGAAGTTGTAAGCATGAAGTACTCTCTAAAGCCCACAATAAGGGATCACTTTTATCAGTTGGTAAATATACTGAGGTTCCTGTTTCATAAATAGGCTTCAACCATGTTCAGACCAAAGTAATGGATCATGTATGGAGTTGTAATATGCAAGTGAGATACGAGTGGATATCAAATTGTAAATTTCCTAGAATTTCATTGTTTTTCTTACAATATACCTTACTATAATGACTTATTCCCTTTAATAGTTGACATCTTTTCTCTATACATGTGCACTGATGCACTAATCTACACTTTTAGTAAATACATAGTATATCTAAACATATATACTTTTTTTTTAAGTTTTTTCTAATTTGAATCAAAATTTAAGAGCAACAATTGAATTTTATTAGTTGGTGGTCGTTGGGTGTCAAAGAAAAACACAATGGTTTCCTTATCTTTCACATCTAATGGATGTCTATGCAGCAGTAGCCATTTTCTACATTGAATTCGGGCACAACTTGTAAGAGACTTGCTGAATCTGCTACTGGAGCTAATCATCCATGACCCATCTTCACCATTACAAGTTTTACTAAACCAAATCCTATTCTATATTCCAATCAAATGATAATCAGATATTTCTATCCATGGCCTATTAATACCTATCCACAGCCTGTTAATACCATTGTTCTTAAGATAATCCTCATTACAGATGTATTGATTAGTTTGCAGAGAAAAACTGATATTATATATTTGATTATACAAAGCAATACCTAGGTATCTATCTATACCATCAAATTCAGAGACACTTATGAAATCAGAACCCAAAGACCCTTCAAACAAACCCAAATCACTCCATCACAGCCAATGCAAAACCAATCTCAACAGCTAAACTAGAAGAAAAGCTACTAGAAATGTTTTATTTTATATGTTTTCAATGCTATGAAAGAGCAAAGCAAAACCATCATCGTTGAGCAAAAAAAAATAAAAATCAGTTTGGATGACATAGAAATGAACCGATTGCAGCGATGATCGAACTAATAAGAAGATGAACCTAAATGCAAACCCTAAACAATAAATTGCAAAAAATCCTTGAGTTGCAGCTCAAAATCCATCGATACATCAATAACAAAATCCGTTTAGAGAGAGAGAGAGAGGGAAGGAGAAGACATACTTCTTGCAAAATATGTTGAGAGAGAGAGAGAGACGGAGAGAGGGGGAGAGAGAGAGAAAGAGGGAGAGAGAGAGACACACCTTTCTCAAACCTTGAGTTGTAGAAGAAGGTAGCTGCGTTGAGTGAAGAAGAAGAGCATAATGAAGTTGTGAGTAGAAGATATGGCTTTTATCGTGGGTAGTGGCTTTTATCACGAACAATTTTAGGGTTTTATTCTTTTCAAATATGTTCTAGAATGTAAAAACATGGTATACCATGTTCTGAAATTTTTGTTCTAGGATGTTTTTTTTCATCCGGTTTGTTCATTGAGAATGGAAGAACACACAAAATTTACCAAATGGTTTTTGGCTGTTCTTGGCTGTTTGGAACACTTTTTCTATTCTGTCAGAATAGAAGAATAGAAGAACTGTTCTCCCAGATAGTTACCAAACGCAGCCTTATATTCTCTCTTTTCTCATTTATTCTTAAAATCAATTTCATTTTTAGGTTGTTCACTGGATAATGCTCCTGATTTTTAAATTTGAGAATCTAGGCTCTTTTTTAATCTTAGTCTAGTAGTTTACCAAAACTCATTATCTGTTCCTGTAATATCCTCTCAATTTTATGACTAAGATTAAAATCTATGCAAGCTAGTTTTTCATCTATCATCTGATCGCTTATCCTATAATGTTTTGCATCAATTGATAGATCAATTAACCCCCTTTACTAAACCAGAAATCAGGGATTACAGTACCTTGTTCTGTGACTTATTACAATTGTCCTAAATCTGGTATGTAAGCGGGGCTATGGAGATTTTTAGTAAACGTTTGTTTTCCCTTGCAGTGACTTACCACTGTACATGTGATTTGAATAGCTTGATGTATGAGAAATTGTCACCTACTCCTTCTTCAACATTAGATCATCCAGCAGCTTCTCAAGAAATAGCATGGGACATTATCTTCTTTTACCCTTTCTCTAGAGTATGGAGAAATCAATTAAAGTTTTCTTATAAGGTATTAACAAATCCCTAATTTTCAGAAGGGAGAATTATTTGGTTTGATCGTCGGAAGAACCCTAATATGTTTTATGGAATGAGAGAAACCAGAGATAGTGTTTTGTCATAAGAAATGGAATCTAGTATCCATAATCTATTAGTTTATCCTTTGGAATAGTAAATTATAGAACCAACCACCAAACCCCTTAATTGATTCAAAACCCAGTAAGTCCTCAAACCTTGCAACTAATGTTTCATTGCTACAAGAATCAATTGATTAATGTGGGTCATTATTTGGGTATGCCAACTGATAGATTAGCCTTTTTTTTAATTTTTTTTATTACTGATGGTAGTATCTTCTCATTTGGCTCTGTTGCATGGTGCCTATTTTTTACGGCCAAATCCATCTCAGGTCTTTGAAAGAGTTTGCCATGGAATAAAAGCTACATGGGATTTATTTGAAAGTTTGACGTGAGCAATTCCTCCTCTTGGTCTTCTGATGCATGAGTATCTGATTTCAATGTAATTTAAGCAAAAGAGCTCCCAAGGACTTGTTTTCCAAGTCTTCACCATATACTTTGGCTTTAAGATCATCAACGAGGGATTCAAGGTCTATCAGGGCCAACTCGACCCTAAAAAATGGTCAACTTGGCCCGGCCTGGCCTAATCAAGATCAATCAGGTTGGGTTGGGTTAGGCTTAACCCTACTAGGGTAGGGTTAGGGTTGCAGATATGTCTAACCCTAGCAGGGTTGGGCTGGGCCTAGGCTGACTTTAAGGCACTCAAGATAGGGTTAAGGTTTTAAAAAACCTGACCCAACTTGACCCTGTTGCAGATGTAGTTGATGTTGTCATTGATGAGTGCCTTGAGACGTCGACAGTCATCTGTATAGTGGCGGTACACATTGTAATGGTGAGAGAATCATCGTGGGTTCCATTCATGTGCTTTGATGCGCATTGGAGGAGGATGCACCATTAGAGGATCATTCCTCTTGATGTGCATTATCTCCGAAACCAACTTATCAATGGATGGTAAGCCTTTTGGTTCGGGTACGTGGGAGGTCCAGGGTAGCCTGTCCTCCCTATGGTTTCTTTTTTGGACTTCCCTTTTTTGTTCTTTTCTTTAGTCTTTGCCGATATATCAGACTGGTCAGTTCTCTTCTTGACGGATGCCCAAGTAAAGGCACCTTTTTTTGTTTTGTTACGGTGGCGATTGTGTCATTAGTGGCTGCATGCCTTTCGCACCGATGGAGCATGTCGGTAAGATTCTGGGGAGGCTTCTTGGTAACGGAGTATATCATTTTGGTATCTCGAATAGAAGACTTGAGGGCTGCCATGGCAACATCGGGTTGGAGATCCTTGATCTTAAGAGCCAACTTGTTGAAGCAGGCGATGAACGCTCTGAGGGATTCATCTTTCTCCTGCATTAGTTCCATGAGGTCCAAGACTGTCTTTTTTGTCACTTGGCTGCATTGAAAGTGTGTCAAGAAGCTCAAGTTGAGATCCCTAAAGATATTTATGGAATGTGGTGGCAAATTGTTTAACCATGTTCGACCGGCATCCCACAAAGTAGATGGGAAGGATCGACAATAGATGGCATTGTCATAACCATGGAGAAGCATCCCCATTCTGAAATTGTTGAGGTGCTCCTCTATATCAGAGGTACCATTATATGGTGTGATCTGTGGCAAAACATATCCCTTGGAGAGAAGGAAATGCATAATGGCGTCGGACAGAGTCCTCTCAGCATTAAAAGTAGGTTGGATGTAGACATCAGGACCTTGCTCGATTTGTTGAAGACGTCGAGTTAGGCCCCTGAGCTTTTATAACAACTTGTCGGTCAACGGTTGTACTATGGGAAGTGCCAAGAGGACGACTGTGTTAGATATGGCTCGGTGCTAATGAGCTGCTTCGATGCGTATTTGAACGTTGTTTGCTGGTGCTTCTTGCTGCTGACGGGCCGCATCGACACATGCTTGGACATTCTCTACTTGTGCATTATTTTGTCTTGGTTGGCCAAGGCGATCAAGAGTAGAGATTCATGGAGAGCATGGCAAGTGGCTATTGCTGGAAGTTGCTATGCTTTGCTCTGGCTGCCAGAGCAGGAGGTGCTACATTTTCTAGGGCTGGGGGAACATGGTGCCCCGAGACATGCCGTCCTTGGGTGTGACTTCTCTGACTCTGTTGCTTCCGAGTTGGTGCAGTCAACAGAGATCAAACGCGAGCAGGCACTTGTGCACCCAAGTTTCAAAGTTGGGAATTATTAAGGGCCCCACCCCCGAATGCATTGGGATGCTCCTATCTGGTATTAGGGTTGCCAATACAGCTACTTCTTGTTGTTTGGTTTGCTGCTGCTTCAGTCTTGCTAAGGCCTCAATTTGGAGAGTGATCGCCTGCAACTGGACAACAGTCACGTATTCTGTCATCGGGACAGCCTGAGGGGCTGGTGGCAGTGCGTCATTGTTGATGGTTTGATCAACTTCATCACTACGAGTGTCTTCATTGTGTAAGTGGTTATCAGCATTACTTCATAAATAGAAGGTAATCGTGTGTGGTTGATTAAAGGCTATAGAAATTGACTACCAAATAGGGCCCCACAATGAGTGCCTATCTGTTATTGTCGAATTTTGGTCAATATCCTGATTGAGACACTTGTCACATAAGAAGAAATACACTTGAGTTGGGAGAGTTGGAAAACCCCAGGGGCTACTCCGATGCCTAAGTTAACTCTAGGGAAATAAGCAGATGAACTAAGGAAAGAGAAGACTGAGTTCAGGTGGAGAAGAGATTTTGGTAGCAGACTCAATATGATAGCTTGACAACATAAAAGTTTAGTCCCTTTACCTTCAATGTAGGGGTATTTATAGAGCACAGAGTGACTTGAGGACGTCTCCCTATTGTGGCACTGATTTCGGGACTCCGTTCTAGATCTTAGGGTGTCGTTGTAATGGATAGGGAGTCCTTATGCGTATTCTTCCCCCAAATGGAGGAGCTGCGGTGGTATAGGATGGATCTATGGCCATTTGATGAAGATCCTACAGTTAGATCATCTGTAACCGCCTTAAGATACTTCCATGGAGTAATGGCGCATGTCTCATATTCTCTGGAGAGGACGACACGTGGAGGTAATCACATTGGGATGGGTTACTGGGTAGTTATCCTCCTGGGCTCACTTCCCATAAGAGGATCACTACCTGCGGGCATAGAATCGTGTATGATCCGATGCCTTCAAGATGTGGACACATATCTGCTTGCATACTTATTCAGCGAGGTGTCACGTGTCATTGCTTGATTGTCTTCGTTCTGCATGGTCCTCACACCTGTGGCTCTTTTAACTATTTCAATATGAATTAAATCACTCCTCCATACTAGAGAAGTCACAGGCCTATATTGTACACATGTCCATGTCACACCAAATGATTTTCTCACAATTTATCATGTATCGAAATTACTCTTAAATTAGTTGTAAGACCTGCATGCCACGAACCCGATTTAACCTTACGTTCTCGCGTCGTAACCGGTCTTTCCATCATAATCGGCTCAAGTGAACCAATTGTATGAAGAAACCACAAGATGAGGTAAGCAATAAGTCAAATTTAGTTGGTATGGTTGACTGTTTAAGTTTGTGTGGAAACAGTCGGTCAAAAACTAAAAACCAGTAAATTTTGAATGTACTGTGGAAGTTTTTAGGGGTATGGTCGACCGTATGGTCGACTAAGTTGTGACCGCAAAATGTATGGTCGGATGTTTTGAAAACTTATGGTAGACGGATTATGCGACCGCACGATCGATCGTACGAACCCAGAATCGACTCTGTGTTTAGGGAACTTTCTTAATTTGAGGAGGACTCTTTCCTAATTGAAAGGGGGACTCTAAAAAAGGATGTCCCTTAGCATCTCTCACTCTTTTAGAACCCAAATTGAAACTCTAAACCTAAGAGAGAAAAAGAGAGAGGAAGAGAAGGAGAATGAGATTTGGAGAAGAAGGCTGAGAGGAAGGTTTTGCAGAGAAGAGTTCTATCTCTCTACAACAAGCTTAAGGTATGGACTTGACTTTGTAGGGTAGATCAGATAGAATAGGTTCTTTTCAAATTGATATATGGAACCTAATACAATGATTCGGTTATAGGTTTTCTATGGGAAACCATAGATAGTAGGGTATGGATAATTGATAAGGATAAACTGTGACTAAAGTCCATAGAATGATTTTAGGATGAATCCCATTGATGAACCAAAAGGGGGAACTCAGATTGAAAGTAAAATTTTGACCAGAATTCGTATGGTCGCAGCTACAGTCGACCATCGGATGACCAGAGTATCAACCATAGCCATTTGGGAAGAATTCAGGAAACGTATGGTTGCATGTACGGTCGCACATAGTGCGACCATAGGGTATTGATCGTACGTCGTATGGTGGCATATATTGCGACCATAAGGTATCGACCACACGATTACAGTAAGTATATTTTAAGACTAAACAAGGTTTTTGACTACTGTAACTTGATAAACTTGAACCCTAACTTAAATACATTAATTGTTTAGGTTCCCAATAGATTCAAAGTGACTTCCAAAGCTTGGGAGAGGAACAAACATCAATCAAAGGTGAGGGAACAAGACCTAAACTAATTGGATAATAACAAACTATTTTACTTAATTTATCTAATGCAAGGAATGTTTCTATGCTTGTATGCTTGTAATGTGCATCTCACATGTCATCCAATATTATTGTTATTACTGCTCATGCATATTTACTTCTGTCTATTTGCTATAATGTTAATTGATGATAATATGAATATGTATATGATTGTGTGTGTGTGGTTAGTGTGTTGGATGCGAGTAAGGTATCAGGGGGAGGACGTGGCATTGTGGTCTCTGACCTGGTCACCAGACTATAGTTTTATCTCTATTCATATCTTGCCCACTGATATCGTCGTATCGTCATTACCTTAGCAGAACTATTACGTTGTAGGGCATCAGGGGAGGTGGTCTCGGACCGTGTGGTCTTTGACTTTGTTGGGGGGCCTTAGCTCTATCTCTATGGACATATTGAGGGAAGTTGAGGTGAGGCATTGGATACACTGGATGGCATAAGGATTGGTTAGTTGCGAGCCTAGTTTGCAAGCCCTCGCCAATAGGGGCTTACGTGTTAGTATGGGTAGGGCATCAAGGGAAGTGTTGGCAGTTTGATTCTGATACTTTAGTTCTATCTCTATTCCATGGTGGGTGCATGTGGGACGACAATGGTGTTTGATCCATTGGGCGGATTCACACACTCGTGTATAGAGGTGCTATGGCTGTCAATCCTTTCTATAGCACATTGCAAACTTAAAAACTAGACCAAAGATATGAATTGAATGCATGCATATGTTTGTTGCATTGTTTTGTTCACTCACTGAGCTTAAGTTGGATAGCTGACCCTCGCGCTCGTAATTCTTTGAAGTTTCTGATGTTGCAAGTATTATTGTTGAAGACTACATGGATACGCCAACGTATAGACACGTCGTGGTTATGGATGTGCAAGCTGTAGAGGACGAATATGATTTGTCAAGTGAGTATTCCACCATGGTTACACTTAGTGTTTTATTTTCATATTTTTATACTTGTAATAGGTATTAATTATGTTTTGGTTACTTAGAGATAATTGGATTATGTAATTATTTATCATGTTAGACCTCAGTTCATTATTAATAAGACTTTCGCTATTTACTCAAATATTTCTGATTATTACTGTGGAATGTGTTTTGATTTAATATGGTTGGTATTGCCTATACGAGATCCTGGTTTGAACCATTGGTTCTTATGACAGTTCATCACACCATTTGTTAGTCCAGAATTAGGGTGTGACATTAGCTCTAATTTGTTCATTTCTTATTTTATCTTTTTTTGGTTTATCATCATTCATCTCAACATTCTCATTTCAACTACATAACTTTTGTTTATATTTTGTTTCTTCATTGCCCAATATTCAACTCATTCCATACATTATTGCTACTTCATCGTATAACTTTTTTGTTAGTCAAAAGATAACTTATCCATTGATAGGATCAGAGCCTAAGACATCTTGATTACAAAGTCCAAGACATCTCGATTACAAAGATACACTTGACTGTATAGCTACTATCTTATAAAATTTTCCTTTGAGCTTTAAAGGAATACATTCATCCCACAAAACTTAATTTGGACATACCCTTCCTCCCACTTCATTTAATCTATTATAATTCTTTATGCAACATTATCCTCTATTTCTCATTCTTCTTTTATGATTAAAGAGCTAAGCAACTAAAATTTTTCCCTTTGCAGTAATGCCCTATCTTCATTTTTTGCCACCACATTTTCAATCCTATTGTTATTTAAGGCTCTCTTTGGTATAGTTTATATTTATGTTTATGAGCTATATATGATAAATTATTTATGAGAATAAATTATGAGTCATAAATAATAATAGTTTGGTACCATTAGACATAAAGAAGTAATAATATATTATCAAAATAATGATAAACACCATCTTATTTGTAGATTTAGATTATATTAATTTATTTTAAATATCAATAAATACCATAAATCATACCAAACAATACATATGTTATAATATTGTATAATTAATTCTATAATTCATAACAAAGAGAACCTAAGTTAAGAGCAGGCTCTCTTTGGTATGGTTTATATTTATGTTTATGAGTTATTTATAATAAATTATTTATAAGAATAAATTATGAATCATAAATAATAACTGTGGAATAATACTAGACATAAAGAAGTAATAATAGATTATTACAATAATGATAAAAACCTTGTAACTTATTTGTAAATTTTAGATTATATCAATTTATTTTAAATATAAATAAATATCATAAATCATACAAAAAAATTACACATGTTATAATATATTATATAATTAATTCTATAATACATAAACACCCCTCCTTCTTGCCTTGCATTGCCATGCAGCAACAAAGCATGACGTGCAGCGACACACTTGTACATAGACCAAGACATGAATCTAGCTCAAATTCTCTTTTCAAGACCGTGCTTATGTATTAAAAATTCTGTTATTAACAAATGCATACAGGTATGCCAAACCCTAAACAAATATTTATCTCTGTGTTACCATTTTTGACATGTTCTAATAATTGACAATAACAGGATGTGAACCCTAAATAATTTTCATAAGACAGAGTGATGAAGAAGATAAAATATTATAATCAACTTTCAAAGTTTGACAGCCATTACCAGACATGATTCGTGTTGAAGGAGATCTGTGATTATATTTTATGGTTGCCTTACTCAAATTGGTATCCAAACCCAATCCCCTTTCATCCTTCTAATTTGTTTTTTATCACATCCCCTTCTATTATTGATCCCCTTGCATCCTTCTTATTTATTTATCTTTTACCACATCCCCTTCTATTATTGAGAGTTTCTTAAAGGAAAGCAGTCTTCAACTGCTCTTAACTGCACAGATCAGCTCTACCAAACAACTACTTATCATCATATTTTATGAAACCAATATCCCTTTTCAGATTTATTAATTCAATAATACATAAACAATAAGGAAGAAGCAATGAAATGGAAAGTTTGCAACCATGCACGTATGCATATGGAATGCATATGAGGTAGATGTTAGACAGAATATACAAAAAAGTTTGTAATAAATAAATGTGGTGGAAGATAAATAATTGTTAAGCAGCCAAAGTGTAAGGATAAACTAAAGATGATATTGACAGTGGAAGGGAGAGGAGATTAGAGTTTGTCAACCAGAATCTTGGAGTCGTCATCGTATCATTCCCTCTGCCTTGTGCCTTCAATGAATATTCATTCTTTCTAAACCAAGCTTCTTTTTCTTTTCTTTTCTCTTCTCTCTCTCTTCCTCTTTTTTTTTTTTTTTTGGCTAAAACCCAGCGAAGAGATGATTTAAGTAACACTGAAAAAACTGGACAGAGTTAACGTCTAGGCATTATCCGGACATACCGGAACTACATAAGACACCAACCCTCCCAAAATGCCCGAAATTCCAAACCCCACCTTCAGCATTGGCATCAGCAGAGAAAAGGAAAATCGACTCACAGAAAATGAGGAAAACGGTTCTGAGAAAGCATTTAGCTTTCTAAAACACCCGTTGCTACAAAATTGTTGCCGCTAAAATTTCGATGGATGCGTCGAATAAAAGACCTGCATTATAGTGAACCAGAACCAGACAATCAGAGAGGGTCCGACATAGGTCCGATTGTCAATTTTCGATGCATAAGTCAGATATCCGAGTAACAATCGAAAATGTTAGAGTAGAAAGAGTAGTAAGCGGTAGAATAAGTTATCAGATCCCTTTATCTATGAATATCTGATTAGTTGCAGCGAAGTGACCATGCAGAGTCTTTTTTCACTTGTGGCTGTGGCCTCAGCCATAGGACCATCACTATAGGAATCATGATTCACTTTTACCATTCTACCCCTGATCTAATTCCCTGAGACGTTACTTCCACTTGTCATCCACTCACTGATGGGTTGTTTTTATGTATATCAAAAAACAATGCCACCTTCCCATGCCGTAGAGTCTCCATGAAGTGTCCTCAATAAATTATGTTTTTGATCGTCCAACTATGTAACGGTCTCCATTTTTTTCTTTGTTTTTCTTTTTTCCTTCTTCGACTGATCTTGCACTGAGTTGCTTTGAATACTATGAAATGCCATTGATCGATCAAAAAGGCAAAAGGAAAAGATTTCTTAATGTTTAAAGATCACTGGGCCAAAATTATGACTAAAACCATCTTTAAAATTGGGGATTGCTGAGATTATGGTTGCCATCATATCTTGCTCAGTTCCGACCAGCCATGGAGCCAACTCTAGGTTTAATATACCATGTTGCTTATATTGACATCACTCTATTTAATAATCAATGGAGGAGTTAAAGAGAGGGTAGCATTTGTATGGCTTTTCTTCCTACTTTACCTCACTGGTTACCTCTGCAAGTCTCTTACTAACAATCTGTCATTTAAAAAAAATATAAATAGATCTCTCATAACATTTTTTATGTTGCTATATGGTTTCTTACCATAATGGGTTTGCTTGAATGCGAACTTAGACTGATAGAAGAATTCCTTGTTCGATCTGTTAAGATAGTCATTTGATCGGCTATGATGTACTATGCAAAATATTGTGAGACTAAGAAGTATCATATAGATAAATTGAATGTAATTGAGATGAGGATATTGAGATGAATGCATGGTAAAATTAGAAATGATAAGGTAAAAAATAATCATATTAAAATTGACTTGGGAGTAGTATCGATACATGATAAACTACGAGATAATCATTTGAAGTGGCATGACCACGTTCAATGGAGGCTTCTAGATGCTCTAACATGGAGGAGTGATTTGAGTCAAATCAAATGAACTAAAAGAGTCAGAAGTAAACTTAAAAATAACTTCAGGAGAGGTAGTGAGGAAAGACATGCATAGCTGAAACCTTCTATTAATATGACATCGAACAAAACTGATTGGAAGACAAGAATTTATGTAACTGATCCAATTTAGTTGGAATAAGGCTTTATTGTTGTTAGCCTTTCTCAATTTAATATTAAAAGAATATTACTCAAAGGATTATTGCTAATCCTTTTATAATAACCAGTATAAATTAGAATATTGGATTTCAGGTATATAGATAATCATGATATAAGCATTTGTGAAACCTCTAAGGGTGATTTACCGAAATTAAAACTTGGCAAATTACACTTGAAAGTCAATTCACGTGCCATGAGCTTTTGGATGCGATCTTGGCTGATCATCAAAAGAATTCATTTCTAATTAGTAGCTCTTAGAGGTTGTTAAACTACTAATCATGGTGTCATTATCTAGGAAACGTGTTAGTTTCATAATCTATTAAAGAACTTTTCCTGTATTGAGTTTCTTCAACACTGCTTATGTCTCAACCTCCAATCATCTTTTAGGTCATAAACCTTACAGCAATTCACATTGTAAGATCGTTGATATTTCTTGACAAACAATCACTAGACTACTCACTCCTTTATTTTTTTTTATTATTATTTTTTTTTTGTTGAAAATCTTTTACAAATAATACTTTTGTCACCACAACAAAAAAGTTTATAACTTCAAGAATCCTTTTCGGTTTGCCTGTTCTCCTTTAGCTGCCAGAGAAGTGGTATAGGATGCATCTATGTGCTTATGTTTTAGATTCTGTTAGTGGTTTTATGTGCCTTTGGCTTTGGAAGCTCATTTCTGTTGATGGCTTATTTGTAATTCTTTATTTTTTTTATTCCAATAAAATTTTTTGAGTTATAGAAGCATAAAAAAAAAATAATAAAAAAAAAAAAAAAATTAATGCTAAGGTTTTTCTTGCCGTAAAAAGTACAAAAATTTGCAACAATAGCCTATGTTTTTCAATTTGTCTATTGTTTCTATAATATTTAATTTCTTGATCGAAAATACTAAACGCTTATATGAATGGCATAAAATTGTGCTGCCTCTTGTCACATTTTTTTTTGGCTAAATGTTATAAAATTGGATTAAAGAAAGATAATGTAAAAATAATACAAGTCACTTATTGGTAATAATCCACCTTTAGTATTGCCATCAGTAAAACTCAATGGGAACCAAATAAAGTATGCCCATGCGAACACAGTCTCCACCTTCAGTATTGCTATCAGCAGGGACAAGCTCAGGGCCTAAGTAACCTGTTGTCACTTAAATTATCTTGATCTTCCAAAAAGACCAAGTTTATTAAAAACAATATTATTTAGTGAATCTATCACATTGGAAGATGATTAAAGTTCTACTGGAAATTTGTGTTGTTGATCACATTTTCACTCTTTTGACTTTCCAAGGGTCTTCTTATCTTCTGATTTCATACTTATGTTGGGGTTCTTGATCCTTCATGATATATATGGTAGGAGTAGTTGTTCTCATTGACTTCGTTTAATATGCATTCTTGGAATGCGTTTTTAAAATGACATTCTTAAAATAGAGACTGCATGGGATAAAGTGCAAGGCACGCATTTGACTCAAAATGCAAAATGGGTAAAAGACTATTCCGGAAAAGACCATGTTCTTTTAATGGATCCCATTGCCTAAGAACGAGAATACATGCCGAATGCTGTTTTTTCCCATTTCAGTATGTGTTATTGACTTAGAACGCATTCCAAAAATGCATACTAAATACAGTCTAAATTAGTTTTCAATGGTATCATGGGACCTTAAAATTTTATCTTAATTCCTAGTTATGCTTATTATATCTTACGCATATTCATCGATTATTCATTCCCTTGATCTAGGTTTCAACTTCCACCATTTACAAGTTATAGGACGGCCGGAGAAAATGCCCAGGTTCAAGTATTGAGAATGGTCTTTTTGCGTAAAATGCAAAGGTTAGGACTATTTCAAAACTCACCCCTCCTAAGACCCTACATAAGCTGAACTAGCACTGAGTGATGGCCTTTTATCTTTAATTGGATATTTTGAGTTATTATATATAGTGCAAACTTAGGAAGGTTGGATTATTCATTACTTGGTGCCATGGAAAGAGAGGGGGAATAAGTGTTAAATGAAATAACCAAATGGGTCATCGATTGTAATTAATAATCAAGGAACCACTCATGGCTAAAAATGGGTTGTACTGGATTCAGCTGTCAGCCCAGCCCAAGGATGTGAAAAATTGAGCTGAGTTGGGTCAGGCCTTTGTATGTTATGGACCAGACCAAAAAGGGCTGGAGTCAATTTGAAGAGAGCTAACCAAAAACTGTTGTCGCATCTCCTTTTACCTCATGTTTCTGAATGGAGTCAATAGGCAATAAGTAAACCATGAACTGCTCCAATATCATCCAAATTAAAATAAAAATATTTTAATATCACAGTCTACAGACGAAAACTCCAAATTTCACTTTGGACTTCAAACAAATGGATTATAGCTGGCTGGGCTTGTACTGATCCAGGCCAAGATGCAACCCTTTTTGTATCATTTTAATTTCAATTTTTAACTTCAATTTCATGGGTCTATTTCATGAAAAAAGAATCAACTAATAGGTTTTTTTTTTTTTTCACCCAAAAAAAAAAAAAAAACCACTTTCATTACATTAATTCATTTTCTGTGATATATCAAAAAAATACAATTTCCTTACATTGTTTTGATAGCTTGTAACTTTTGTAGGGCATTCTACCAAAAAAAAAAAAAAAATATTTGTAGGGCATGAACATGATGCAATTGAAATCACTATTTACCTACCCACCAAAAAAAAAAAAAAAAAGTAATAATTTTGTCTCAAATGTTATCGAAGTGACTGGCTGGTTTGTGTTCTCGTAATTTTCCTTGTTAGGCCATTGACTTAACAGACAAGGGGTTCCATCATAATATTAATATGGATTAGATTTATGGATTTGCCAGATTTTAACTTGATGATTGATTTGTTGTTTAAATTGATTATCAAAGTCAAATAAAGAGGTTTGTTAAAATTTCATGTCTTTCATCCATGAAGTTAGGTATTTGACTGATACGTTAAAGTTCAAGAATTGATAGAAGGCGTTTAATCAAATCTTTAATCTATTGCATACGAGGTTGGTCCAATGTAATGTCCATACAATAGATTATTGAACCCATTAGCTATATAACAAGTCTAATATGACTAAATGAGAAATCATCACAATGAGACATTTCATAAATCAAATAAAGTCTAACATATAGTCTATTAACCTGATCGAACCAAGGTCCAAGTATTCAATATCGTATTGGTTGGATTGGCCAATTCATATTGGTATCGACCTACTCTGATATCATTTACATGGACAATATCGGGATCTATCCAAGATCACTGTGGAAACTCCGGATCGGCCAATTGGATCTTTTTTTAATTTTTTTAATATTTCATAAGACATGTCAGCCACCCAACAGGTCGAGTTTGCAATGTTTCATTCATCTAGGGTAAAAAAATAATAATAAAAACAATATTTTTTATTTTAGTAATTAAAAATTAACTAATCAGGTCTTGGATTGATCCAATCCTGAAAAAGGTGTGTAACAGGCCTGAACCGGACGGATCCTGACATCAGGGCGGTATCCTGCCGTTACTACATCCTCTAATCAAACTGGTCTGTCGAACCGGGTTAAACAAAAATGAGCCATCTAGGTTCGTTTCAACCTTAAATAAACCAATTTTGTAAATCAGGTTGTGTTTCCATCCTATTATTTTAATTTATAAACTTCATTATCTCTAAAAAATAGACATCCTAGTGCACGAGGCTCTTGCTATTATAGGGTCTGGGGAGGGCAGAATAAATTTCATTATTTATTTATTATTTTTTTGATAAAAAATAAGCCGTAGTGTCATTACAGAAACCTTCAACTAACCATAGATCGGATAGGGGCCAGCTAACCTCCCCTGTAATGGTTAGAGCCCACCTAGCAAGGAATGAGCTATTCCATTAGCACCCCTTGGTACAAACTGAAAAGAAACACAACTTCTTGTATTACATAAATATTTAATATCATCTATAATAGAGGAGACAAAATAATCAGTCCAAGCAAAAGATTGATAAGCTATTGACAATCGGATTGCACCAAAACCTGAGTTTGTCCCATCTTTAACTCCTTAGCCAAACCACTCCTCATCGCAAGAGCTTCACAAACAATAGCAGATGGAAAATGACAGGCCTTTAAAACTGCAAACAAAGGAGAACCAGTAGAATCCCTAAGAATGAAACCAAGTCCACCAAGTCCCCTGTTATGAGCAGATGCATCAGAATTGAGTTTGACACTATTAACTGGTGGTGCAGTCTAAGCCACATTAGCATGTAGCCCCAGCGATGAAAAAGACTGGTGTTGTCGCTGGAATCCGGCAAAGTGGATTTACCAATACAGACAATATGAAACTTTCAATGAGACATTGGAGTTCCTTTAGGAACAAAGGTTCCCTGAGATATTGCCCACTAGAACTATCTCATTTCCTACTGAATTAGACACCGAAAGAATCTAGTAAAAAATAATGACAACCACTTGGAATTCAAAGATGAGAGATTTCTTCTCTGCCTGAAGGATTAAAGTCCAATCCCTTTCATTTGATGTCCTCTTGTTACATATATAGATTCAATTAGAAACTTTACAAGCAAGCTTCCCCATGCTTATCACTACTTTAATCATTAGTTGCCTAGGATATAATAGACCCACATGGTTACGACCCCCCAAGACTATGCTAAGGTGTCCTGTCAATCACTTTCGACCCCCCTCAACCTTCTTCGACCCCTCTTTTAGGCCATGTCCCCCATAACTCCAGATGTCTGTTTCTGTCCTTGCACTTTTACCAAGTAAGGGTCTGACTTCATGCTGATTTGGTTCTTGATCTGGTGACTTGGTTGATCATATCAGCATGCCTTGCATTTATGGTTGTTATCAGCATTTATGAGCATTAATGATAATCCATTAACAGCCCAACAATCCACATCAACCTGTCACATCTTATCTGAGTCAACATAGAAGGTCGAACATAAGTTCCTTTTGATATTTTCCATTATGTCTTCCTTCTCATACCTTGAGACTTAGATGTACGCCATGTGTTCTTCTCCCAATGATCATCCAAAGTTTTCTTCCAACGGCTAGACCTGATATCAACCATTATTTTCCCCTAACAACTGGCTCAATGAACTACTTGGTTCAACATAGCATAAAATTCTCTCCAAACTTTCTCTGCTCTAAGCACCACATCCAAAGGAGATGAAGAAATATTTTCAAAATAAAATGCATTTCTATCTTTCCAAAGATACCAACAAAGGAATGAAATGAAAGATAAAATCTGCCTTCGATGTGCTTTAGTAAGAGGATCAGAGTAAGCAATTTTTATAACCAATCATACAGTTTCAACTCAGGAGAATGAGGCACAATGAAGGTCATGGTGGATCCAGGCTGCCCTTGCAAATGGGCAATGAAGCAGCATATGCTCAATTGTTTTTGTGGCATTACCATACCTTCTACAAGTAGTATCTAGTGGAATATGACGCTGAGATAAGGCTTCACAAACACCCACACCACCTGCATAACACCTCCACAAAAATTCTTTAATCCTTGGGAGGGTTTTACAAGTCAGATGATTTTCCACGTGTTTTTTGGCACTAATCTCCATGCAGAAACATGAAAGGAAGATGGTTGATTCAACAGATATGATATGCATATGATATGCAGATTTGAAAAGTTACCATCTTTCGTCTCCTTCCAGATAAGCTTATCATCACCCGGAAACCAAGAAAGAAGAATTTGCAAAATAGCATCAATCTCTGAAGGCTGAAATAAAAGAGTGAGAACATCAATCTTCCAAGAGTGAGATTCCATATCAATAAGATCCGACACAAAGATAAATTAACATCTGCCGGTTTGAGGGAAATAATTCTATTGCTTTTTAACTGGGGAATCCAAGCATCCTCCCATATTTTAATACGATTACCCCTACCAACTTTCCAAATCAGTCCTTTTAATAGAATATCTCTACCCATTATAATGCCTTGCCATCCCAAGAAGGATGTGATCCCAACTAAGCATGTAAGAAATCCGATCTTGGAAAATATATGGCTTTGATAAATTGAACCCAATAAGCGTTCGGATTCGAAAGAATTCTTCAAGCCAATTTAGCCAGCAAGGCTTGATTCTGTAACTCCATTATCTCTAGATACATATATATTAATATCGTATCTGAAACATACATATATGTACATATACATGTGTACACAACCAGTTGTGTATTTGTATGTCTACTACATATATACCGGATTACCTATTTATATGGGGAGGGCTAACCCAAAAGCTTAAACCTATGGAGACCAAGCCTGAGCAAACATGAAACGTGATGGGGCACAGGTTAGGCTGGCCCAAGTTGCAATTACCCTTAATAAGAAATTTGGGTTGGACCAGGTTGAAATTGAACCAGAAATTATAGCAGTTATTTTCTGGTTTAATTTTCAAGGGTGGAAATTCTGCTCGTCATTGAGGTTCAATTTGGTTTTTTTGAGAGAATAGTGTTCAATTGTATGTACGTACATGCAACTTCGGTAGGACTCCATCATCATCCATATCTAGTGGGTCTCATACTACAGAGATGGTCCCACCCCATGAACGTTGATGGATTGCCATGAAAAATACTTGTGCATGCATGTGAATTGAACTCTTTTTCTTTTCTTTTATTTTTTTATATAATTATTAAAACCTTTATCTGAACCTGTTGCATAATTTTGAGAAGCAGATTAAAATTTTACTAATTAAAATTTTACTAATTAGATTGGTTTTGTTGTGGAAATTCATTATTCAAATAATTTGAACCTGAAATTGTATATTTCATTTTAATTTGACAAATAGGTTTAAAAGTTACGATGGCCCTTACTTATTAGAGTCGAATTGCATGGAAATCATAAAACTGATTAACAACAGGAGTTTAGTTGGCATATAGAGTTACAATCATCTATGGCATAGATTGTTCATTCTCATACATCTGAAGGAGAGTTAATAATATTGCTCATACTCTTGCTTAGAAAATCATTACTATTTCGAGATTGGCCTAATGACCCATTTCTTCTCCTTGGCTTTATGATTTAATTGTGAAGGAATCCTCAGCTTGATCTCGATTTGATTATCAATAGATTTCCTTTTCATTAAAAATAAAATAAAATAAAAGTTTTAGATTTCAACTAGTAAACCAATTTCTATTTCCGTCCTTCTAGATGTCACTATGTCTAGGGAAGTATAACACTTTTTTTTTGGTAAATGGGAAGTATAACATTTCAGTATTTGCTACTTGGCAATACATTGGGTTAGTCTATGTGTTAACTGGTTTGGTATTCGGTATTGTTGGAGCAAACACCAAGAAATACGAACAGAAAATAGGAATTGATTCAAGCAAAATGACAGATTTAACGTGGTTCACACACCAATGTGATGTGCTAAATCCATGGGAGAAGATGAAGACGATTCACAATGTCAAAAATGAGGTTACAATGGAGATCCCTCAAGAACAAGCTATTTCCTAAATCACATTTTCAAAAACCCCATTTTTCTCTTCTATTTGAGGGTAGGGTTACAAGATGAGAAAAAAAACATTATATATGAGCTCTTCCAAGTCAGACTGATCTATCAGCCTTAGCCCTCTTTTTTTTTTATTTTTTATTTTTTATTTTTTTTTTTTATGGGTAAGTAGAAAATATTATTGACCCAAGGAAAAAAGAACACCATAAGCCAACCCCTCCAAACATGAAAGGCCAACAAGCCGAAAGGTAGACTAACTAGAAGAAAACCCACAAACAAAGCCCACAGACCACCAAGGCCAAACCCAACAAAGAATAAGTCAACATAAAATATCCAATTTGCCCTAAGGAATTTCATGGCCGAAATAAAGTCCGAGCAATGCAAGTGAGGAATTCTATCTTGGATATCCATGAAGATAGAAGCTTTGATGACATCCTTAAACTTTGCTTTCCCTGAGAAGATTTTGCTGTTAAGCTCCCTCCACACTTGATAAATACAACCTGAGAACAAAAACTTACCAATAGGATCTCCATTTGAACCGATTAGCCACCCAAACAGCTTCTTTCTCTAGATCCTCAAAGGGACGATGAAAGGGAGCAGATTTTGCCAGACAAGCATACCAAATCTCTTTGGAGTACTAATAGGCAAAAAAGAAAAAAAAAAAAGTGCTCCTTGGTATAAGCAACACATGATAAAAGAATAAATATTTCTAATCCTCAACTGGTCTGAAGTTGGCAAAGAATTCAACAAACTTCTCCAAGCCACAAAAGAATGACGGGGGATGTTTTTGGAAAACCAAATAGCTTTCCACCATCTGACCTTTGGTTTTCTCTTCCTGATGGCTTCCCAACAACTTTTAGAAAAAAAGCTAGAAGCTAGGTAATTGGTCCAGAGAATTTTGTCTAGGAAAGAAGGGTTGGGTTTAGGGTTTGATTCCAAGCCATTCCAAAACTCCAAGGGCAGACCAAAGGAGGGGGAGAAAGGAGGCCAGCAACCATTCACCAGAAAATCATTCATCCTTGCATCCTTATCCAAAAATCTACTAGCAGCGTTAACCTCTGTCTGTACCTGTACCAGCTAGCAAGCTACCTCTTCCCAGTGAAAGCTAAAGATGGCTCTCCGATCATAGTGATGTGCTATTCGTAGATCTCTGCAAATCTTTCCCATAAAATACCAGAAGGGTGCCACGAATCTAACTAGAAAGAAATGCTCTCACCATTCCCCACTTTAGAGAAACCAGCTCCTTCGTGATAACCTTGTCTTCAAGGATAGACCTCCAGGCCTAGGACAAGTTGTCCTTAGCCTTGACTGACCAAATAGAGTCATTTGATAGATACTGAACCTTAATCCACTTAACCCATAAGCCGGGTTTTTCAATAATGACATTCCATAGATTTTTCAATACACCAGTTCTATTCATATCCCTCACCCTTCTAGTACCCAGACCACCTTCCTCTTTTGGATAACATATCCGGTACCAATACACAAAATGGATTTTCCTATTCAAGCCCGGACCAGACCATAAAAACTTTGCAAAAATGGATTCAATCAACTTAATAGTCTTACCTAGTAGCCTAAAAAGCCCAAACCAATAAATGTAGGTACTTTGGAGAACCGAAATGATCAGTTGCAGCCGCCGAGCATAAGAAAGCATTCTACTCTTCCATCCCTCAAGCCTTTTAAGAATCCTTTGAATAATAGGATCACAATCCCGGTAAGCCAACCTTCCAGCCACGAAAGGAACTCTAAGATGTTTAACAGTAAGGAGAGCTTCCGAAAAACAATATTTATCAATCAATGCTTGTTTCTGGATCATGGAAACACCCCCCAAAATGATGTTGGATTTAGAAGAGTTCATCATCAACCCAGATTTCTCACTGAAGTCTTTCATGATTGACAGCATCCCATCAATAGATTGAGAGTTAGCTATAAGAAAAAGCATCAAGTTATCAGCAAACACAAGATGAGTAAGCTTTAAGGGCTTATATCAGTGAGCCAATTGGAATCTTTGGCTCTCCACCCCATCTTGTAAAAGGATAGACAAAGGCTCCATATCTAAGGTGAATAGATAAGGAGACATTGGATCTCCTTGCTTAATATCCCTTTCTCCCCTAAAATATCCTGTAGGAGATCTGTAAGACCCGTATCGAACTAACCCGGTCTTACCACCTTGAACCAGGTCTACCCATCATGGTCGAGCCAAATGGATCAAGTACGTGAGGGAGATCGCAATCCCATGTATTAAACTGACCCAAAAACACTAAAATAAGGGGTATAGTCGCATACCCAGCAAGGCAGGGTCGGACCCCCCCAGTATAAAAGTCAGACCCTGAGTTTTTAACCGGGGGTCGGACATTTTGGAACCAGGGGTCGACGGGATCTCCGACCCCCTCATCGACCCCCAATCTGCCGATAGAAACCATGAATTGGGAACTTTTCAAATTTCAATGGGATTCTTTCCTAATCTCAATGGGACTTATTTTGGGAGTTTCTACTCTATAAATAGGACGTCCCTAAGCCTCTTCACTCCTTTTAAAACCCTAATTGGATTGAGAGAAAGAGAAGAGAAGGAGAAGAGAAAGAGAAGAGAAGAAAAGTGGAGAAGAAGATCAAAGAGAGGGCTTCAGAGAAACAAGCCTAATTCTCAGGTATGGATACTATCTCCATGTAATTCTACAGACCTTAGAATAGATAGTGAAGATGATGTGATCTAGGAGAAACATAAATCATCCATCCATGGTTAGGTTTTCATAGAAAACCATGGGGGAGATCATAAAAACCATGTAGGTGAATAAACTATGGTTCTAAGCCATAGAACATGTATGTAATGGATTATAGAAGTAAGCCATAGGACCCAAACACGAAGGAATGGACTGTAGGATGAAAATTCGACTAAACCCACAGGGGGTCGCACGGGGGTCAATGGCCAATCGACCCTACCAGACCCTAACAATCGACCCCCAGTGTTCAGGAAGTCCAGACTGTAGGTGGTCGCACCCAGGGTCGATGGAAGGTCCGACCCTAGCATCGACCCCCAGTTAACAGCATGCTTTTTAAAATCAGAATTAATTCTAATTAAATTCTATCGACTTGATTAGGTTTTCTAGTGATATAATATTGATATTTAGTTGATTCTTAAAGCTTGAAAGAGGATCTACGATCAAGCAAAGGTGAGGGAACAAGACCTACACTAATTGATTAAATAATAAACTGTTTTATTTTTTAGTCCAATGCCATGATTGATTCTTTGCGTGTATGCTTGTTATGTGCATTCAACATGTCATCTAATATTTCTATTATTACTGTTCATGCATATTTAAATTATTGTTTATAACATGATGATGATGATGATGATGATAGGAATAGGCATGTGGATGTATGTGTGTGGTTGGTATGCTTGATGCGAGCGAGTATCAGGGGGTGTCATAGGTCGGGCCTCAGCACTCTAGCTCTATCTCTAACTCAAGTCTTGTCCACTGACATCGTCGTATTGCCATTACCTTAGCAGAACTATTACGTCGTAGGGTATGAGGGGAGGTGGTCTTGGACCGTGTAGTCTCTGACTCTACTGGGGGGCCTTATCCCTATCTTTATGGACGTATTGAGGGATGCTGGGGTGAGGCCTTGGATACACTGATTGGCATTACGATTGGTTAGTTGCGAGCCCAGTTTGCGAGCCCTCGCCAGCAGTGGCTTACGTGTTGGTATGGGCAACTGGTACAGCAATAAACGTAACCTTTGCATGTACATTGTCCATGGTGGGTGCATGTGGAACGACAATAAACGTTATCTTTGGGTGGCTTCACACACTAGTGTATAGAGCTGCGACGTCAATAAACGTAACCTTTGGCCACCTATCCTTTCTATAGCACATTGCAAACTTATATACCAGACCAAAGATATGAATTGAATGCATGTATATGTTTGTTGCATTGTTTTGTTTGCTCACTGAGCCATGATGTGTGCTCACCCTCTCGACGTTGAATATTTTTAGTTGTTGATGCAGGTACTATGGTCGAAGATTACATGAGTGCTCCAATGTATGCACGTGTTGCTGCCATAGAAGTCGAAGACTTAGTGGATACGCATGACTCTTCATGCGAGTGCAACTCATGCGTATTCGATTAGATTTTCATTTGAATTATTAAAGGAATGTAATTGATATTTTATTATTTATGTCTCAATTGATACAACAATAACTTGATATTTTTATTATGGTTATCACAGTTAGATTTCTCAGTTCATTTACTATAAGACTTCTGCTATTGTGTATTTATTCTGATTATGGTTGTGGATGTGCATGATTTTTATTTTTAATGGACACAGTCTATTTGAGATCCTGGTTGAACCGTTGGTTTATTAGCGGTTCATCACACCATTCTGAATAGTGCATAATTGGGGTGTGACAAGATCCATTCACCAAGATTGAGAACATGGAAGACAAAATACAAGCTTCAATCCACCTCCTAATAATCTCTGGGAATTTCATTTTTTCCATAATCTTCATGAGGAAAGATTTATTTAAAGAGTCATAAGACTTATGAAGGTCAATTTTCAGAATTGTTGTAGGAGAGCAAGCTTTCCATTCCAAACCCCTAACAATTTCATGACAAAGCAGAATATTATCAACAATAAACCTGCTCTTAATGAAAGTTGATTGATTGAGGGAAACAAGGCTGTCCACAACCTACTACAAATTGATAGAAATAATCTTTACAATAATTTTATAGATAATGTTGGACAGAGCAATGGGATTGAAATCACTATAGGATTCTGGCTTTTGGCTCTTCGGAATAAGATAAATGAGAGTAGAATTAATTGTCTTAGGCATGAAAGGGTTAGAAAAGAACCATACCACTACTTCAGTCACATCTCCTCCAACAATATTATCCCTTGCAAATTTGAAGAACTTTTTTTTTTTTACTAAAAATTAATTTTATATTAAGAAGGAAATAGAAAAATACAATGGACCCTTAACAGATGGATCTCTACCTTCGGCATTGCCATCAGCAGAGACCATCCAGGGAAAACTATTTGAATCTATATCATGGTCTGCTAAATGCATCCCAGACTACCTCCCTAGCAATAAAGTCAGGGCACGTCGTCCAAGAAAAAGAAACCTTATTTTTAGTAGCCTTTTTTGCCAAAAGATCAGCTATTGAATTGGTTTCACGAAAACAATAGGTAAACCTAAGTTGACATTCCTCTAACTTTGCCAAAATTCTCATCCAATCCTAAAGAAATTCCCATGGCAAATTCCCTGATAGAAGACCATGAACTATTGCTGAGGAATCTGATTCCAACCAAATTTTCCTGCAACCAAGGTTGTAAATTGCAATCAATCCAAATAAATCACTTCTCATCTCTGCAAAATAAGCAGTCACTGTTCCAATATACTCAGAATAGGCCAGCACCACCCTTTCACCAGTAGTTTTAATCACAACTACAACTCTAGACTCACCTGGGTTGCCCAAGCTACACCCATCAGTGTTCAGCTTACACAAATCCTGCATAGAAGAATGCCATCACAGTTCAATAACTCCACCACGAGAATTTTTTTATTATTTTTTATTTTCAAGTCCAGTATTTTAACTATTCTGAGATCATCCATGGTTTTCACCCTACATGGTCCTCGAACTGATATGTCTCTATAGCCACAACAAATCATTTTCCACACCCATAACTTGGAGATCAGATTTCCTCTATGAATAGCTTGATTTCGAGCATACCACAAAGCGTCCAAGGTGACAAATAAAAAACCCATCCAAATATGTTTTTGAGGTAGAACAGTGGATTTCTGCCTCCACCATGCCAGCAGATCAACATTATTCTGCATTATCAGGATATGAATTCTAAATAGTCTTCCAACTTCTTCCCATATACCTTTTGCAAAATTACACTTACAAAATATATGATCTATTGTGTCTAAATTTGTACAGCAAAAAATACATCTCGATGCCAAAGCAACTCCCTTATTCTGAATAGAATCATCAATAGACAGTCTTTTCCAACTCCACTTCCAAGCAAAACAAGATACTGGCGGATGAAGACTTTTGTGCCATACCATACCAGCCCAAGGCTGTTCAACATATTTCTTCGCAACATATTCCAGGCTGACTTACAGTAAATTTGCTTGAGGGTTCGCAACTCCATACTTGATGATCAGTTTTCCCAGGCACTAACCGAATACCTTCTGCTTGTAGAAACAATTCTTTTAACCATTGAGATTGTACTTTCGGGAAAACCCATTGACCATCACATATAAATCTTGAGAGATTATAGTCATTCCTTTTCAAGTTTAAAGAACTTAGCATTAAACCCATCCGGACCTAGGTACTTCCCATACTTAAAGGAGAAAACCACATTCTTAACTTCCTCACCCAAAACGAGAGCAGCAATGAAAACCTTCATATTCTCATCCAACTTAGAAGAAAAAACTAGATTATCCAGGTTTACCTGGTTCTCCAAGTAATCACATCTAAACAAACCTTTGAAGTAGTTAACTGCAGCCTCTTTGGTGTCTCGAGGGTCCTCCACAAGGTCATTCAAGGAATCCCTGATAGAAAAAATCATATTTATGTTCACCCTACTTTTAATCAAAAAGGAAAAAAAATTATTGTTTTTGTCTCCCAATAAGCCAATCCACCCTAGACTTCTGATGCAACTTTCCTCTTTCCATAAAGCTTCAACAAATGTCTTTTTAGCAAAAATCTCTTCCTCTACAAGAGACTGATTGTCATGATCATACTCCAACAAAGATTGAATATCTTGGAGATGAGCTTCTGCTTGCTTCACAACAATGTGCACATCCCCTAAAATTTTCTTGTATCAGTCCTTCAAATAACCCTCGACATTCTTGAGCCTAGCAGCCAAGGAAGACACAGGTCCATTGCTGATCTAGTAGTATCTACCCAAGCTTGCTTGACCAAGGACAAAAATTCACCTTGCTCCCCCCAAGGATTAAAGAATTTGAAAGATTTTGGGCTGAAATTCCTTCCAAAATGGAAATCAACCCCGGACAGTGATCTGAAATTCCTTGATTCCAAAAAGAAGGTTCCGAGCCAGGGAAAGTTGCAAACCATTCTGGATTAACAAGCATTCTATTCAGTTTGCAAGACACCCTATTGGAACCACACTGATTATTAGACCAGGTCAGGAACTGACCCTTCCATCTCAAGTCCATTAAACCACAATCCCCAAGGCACCTGTTGAATTCTTCACTATGGGTGGTATGAATTCCCTTACTCCTAACAACATTGAAGACTCCCATAATAATCCAATGAGAGTTAATACCTGCCGCCACAATCTTTATATCCTTCCATAAATACTCATGGCCCTTTGCATCATTATCTGTATACACTACCAAACACAGGAAGGATTGGTTGTTGTTGCCACTATTGAAAGAAATATTACAGTAGATAAATTGGGGGGAAGTCATCAAAACCGACACCGAGATTGTCACACCCCAATTCTGATCCAACCAGAATGGTGTGAGTGAACCGTCATTGAACCAATGGTTCACACCAGGATCTCGAATAGGCCGTGTCCACCCATACAAACCATTACACATAACCACAATCAGAATATAAATATACAACAGAAGACTTTAAATAGAATGAACTGAGTATCTATTGATAATTTAAATAAATATTCAATTATCCAAATTCAAACACATAAAATAATATCCGTACATCCATTTAATCCAACCGAAAATAACTGAAAGAAATAAATAAAATCAATCAAAGGTACACGCAGAAAGGGCACTCGCATGAAGCGTCATGCTCGTCCTCTCCTGCTTGTACGTCCAACGCCGCAACATCACCATACACCGGAGCATTCATATAGTCGTCAACAGTGTAACCTGCATCAACATCTAAAAACAATGTGTACACAAAGGGTGAGCTCACAACTTAGCTCAGTAAGACAATCAGACAATTTCACAATATTATGCATGAGTAACAATCATTTTATGCTGTGGTCTGGTTTAAGTTTGCAATGTGCTATAGAAAGGATTGGTGGCCCCCGCACCTCTATACACGAGTGTGTGTCACCTCATGGATCACACCCCCATTGGCCCACATGCACCCATCATGGAATAGATATAGAGCTAAGATACCCCCGTACCTCCCCTGATGCTCTACCCATACCAGTACCTAAGCCCCTACTGGCCAGGGCTCGCAAACTGGGCTCGCAACTAACCAATCCTATATGTCATCAATGTACGCTCTATCCCAGCACAGCCGTCTACGGCATAGAGATAGAGCTAAGGCATTCCCACACCTCCCCTGATGCCCTATCCGCAACTAACCCACTAGGATAGAAACAATACGCAGGTAGACCCTATCCCAACATAACTCCCTATGGCATAGAGATAGAGCTAAAGCATCGTGGACAAGCCAGCGTCGACTCAGAGACCACAGTGCCACATAACCATGGCCAAACCAACATCAATATTGGAGACCACCGTACCACGACCTTCCCCTGATGCCCCACCCGTACCAAGTATGTTAAAACAGAATACTACAAAAAGGTGCTAGTGTGAGGAGCGATCCCAGGCCCATGCCCCACTCTGAAAGTAAAGAATGACATGCGAATATGCACAAACATCACATCATAGATATTCAGGTGATTAACAACAACTTACTGTCCATTAATTATTAGGTTTAGGTCAGATTCCCTTACCTGACGCTCGTTTGTTAGCTTGCTCCACGTCGCAAGATCCAAACGATATGTCACAAAGTCCTACAACATTATTAGGGTTTCATTAGAATATATTGCTTAGGGTTTCATGTTGGTCGAAAACCAACAAAATTACAAAATACCCTCACAGAGTTGACCGGTGGCATGTACCGGTTGCAGCTCTGTGGGGAAGACTGGCAACCGGTATGGTCAGCCGGTCCCCACAGACTAGCCCCCCGAGGGATACCGGTGGCAACATACCGGTCGCACCATGTGCAACCGGTATAGTCGACCGGTATGTCTCCGGAAGACCATACATGAGTTTTTCGACTGCCGTCGATCATCCTCCATGGATTTCCACGGTTTCTCATATCCATTCTAAGTCTAATCATTGAGTTAGAGTTATCCCCAACTCATTCAAGTCTCGTTTCGATGAATATCATATCGGAACTCGAATCAAAGGTTTAACGGCAACTTAGGGTTAATTGGCCAATTTAGGGTTTTAGATCAATACCTACTTTGCATGGTATTGATCCACCCATACACTATCCTAGAGTCATAGAGTAAGAAGAATGGTTAAAACACTTACCGTTGACTGGCGTAATGAGAGCGTCGTCGAACGGTAATGGCGGCACCTCCTTCTTCTTCCTAACTCCTTCTCCTTTCCAACCTCTTTCTCTTCTCTAGGGTTTGCGAGAGATAATGGAAAGGATTTGAGGAGGTTTAAGGGTGTATTTATAGGCTAAAAATAGGGTTTAGTAACCCTACTAGGATTAGGAAACTTCTAGGATTCGAAATCAGAAAAATGGGACCCGCAGAGACCAATTTCCAGATCCCCGCACTTAGCCGCGCAGACCATACCGGTCGACCGGTACCAAGACCGGTACCATCGACCGGTCAACATAAAATGATAACTATTTGGTCGTCTTTGGTACGATTTCATACCTGTTTGTCATCCGCTCGTCCCGTCTGGCCTGGTGATGATCGGAAGACCTGTTACGACACAAAACCAAGGTTTAGACCGGGTTTAAGGAGTGCGGGTCTTACAACTCCCCCACCCTTAAAAGAAATTTTGTCTCGAAATTTGCATGTAGGTTTCACAACTCCCCCACCCTTAAAAGAAATTTCGGCCTCAAAATTTGAACGTACCTTGATCGTTGAAAAGGTTAGGGTACTCCTTCCTCATCGCGCTCTCCTCTTCCCAAGTAATTTCCTCCACATTTTGGCTTCTCCAATGCACCTTCACATAATGGATGTCCTTGGTTCGAAGTTGTTGTACTTTTCGACTTGAGAGCATCACAGGCACCACTTCGAATGTTAAGTTTTCAGTCAAGTTTGGGGGATCAGCGGTCAAGATGTGCGATGGATCTCTGACATACTTCTTCAGTAATGATAAATGGAACACATTATGAAAACACAGGACATAGATGGTGGTAGAGCCAATTGATATGCTACATTACCACGTCGGGTCAATATCTCATATGGTCCCACATACTTGGGGCATAGCTTCCCCTTCTTACCAAACCTTTTTAGACCTCGCACCGGTGATACCTTCAAGAATACTTTGTCACCCACTGTAAACTCCAGGTCTCGACGTCGGTTATCCGCATAGTGCTTCTGTCGAACTTGAGCTGTCTTTACTCTCTCCTTGATCTGATCAATCACTCGGCAAGTTTCTTCAACAAACTTTGGTCCTACAATTCTTCTTTCTCCCACCTCGTTCCATAACAGGGGTGTACGACACTTCTTCCCATAGAGAGCTTCATATGGGGCCATCTGAATTGTAGCCTGATAACTTTTGTCATAAGAAAACTCGATAAGTGATAGCTTCTCATCCCAAGCTCCCTTGAAATCTAATGCACAAGCTCGGAGCATATCTTCTAAAATTTGAATAGTTCACTCTGACTGTCCGTCCGTTTGAGGGTGGAAAACTGTACTGAACTTCAACTTCGTCCCCATAGCTCTCTGTAATCCTTTCCAGAACTTCGATGTAAAACGGAGAAATCTATCAGATATTATACTCTCTGGAACGCCATGAAGTTTGACTATATTATCAACATATAACTTGGCCAGTTTCTCCATGGTATACTGAGGTCTGACCGTAATAAATCGAGCTGTCTTGGTGAGTCGATCCACTATAACCCAAACTAGATCCACTGACCTTGGTGTCAAAGGTAAGCCAGTGACGAAATCCATAGTAATACTATCCCACTTCCATGCATATTCTGGTAATGGCTGTAGTAGACCTGCGGGTCGCTGCCTTTCTGCTTTAACTTGTTGACAATTCAGGCACTGGAACACGAAACGAGCTATATCAGCTTTCATACCCCTCCACCAATATAGTCTTCTTAAATCATGGTACATTTTGGTACTTCCTGGATGTACCGAATACGGAGTGTAATGAGCTTCAGTCATAACTCGATCTCTGATATTGCAGTCTTCACTTTCAGGTATGCATAACCGTCCACGATACTTGAGTACCTTGTCTGAATCCAAGGTAAAGTCAGGATTGCCCGTACCCTTCTCTAAGTCTTCTTGCACTCTCTTGAGATGTGGATCCTGTAGGATTGCTACCTTAACTTCATCAACTAGATCCGGTGAGATCTTCAAAGCTGCGAACATCATGGTGAACTTATGAATTAAGCCTTGCTCAACTGGATATTTTGCAGTCTCTATAATACACTCTTCATCACCTTCAATTGAACTTGAGGCTGCGGCACATAATGCAGCATTTGCACTTGGTCCTTCCTCAGGTTTCGATGCCCACTTTCTGCTTAAGGCGTCAGCCACAACATTTGCTTTACCCGGATGATACTGGATGTCACAGTCATAATCTTTTAACAATTTCAGCCATCTCCTCTGTCTCATGTTCAGATCCTTCTGAGTGAAAAGATAAGTTAAGCTCTTGTGATCTGACTTAATCTGAAACTTCTCACCATACAAGTAGTGTCTCCAAGTCTTGATTGCATGTATAACCGCTGCTAGCTCCAAGTCATGCGTAGGATAGTTCTTCTCATGCTCCTTTAATTGTCTTGATGCGTAAGCAATCACATGTTCCCCTTGCATCAATACACACCCAATTCCCAACCCTGAAGCATCCGTATATAAAGTAAATGGTACGCTTGGTTCTGGGATGGTCAAGATAGGTGCAGAGACTAGTCTTGACTTCAAAGTCTGAAAGCACTTCTCACACTCATCTGTCCATATGAATTTCTCTCCCTTCTTGGTCAATCTGGTGAGTGGAATAGCGATCCTGGAGTAATCTTCCACGAATCTTCTATAATAACCAGCCAACCCAAGGAAACTACGAATCTCCGCAACAGATTTTGGTGCTTCCCATCCTACTATAGCAGCTATCTTACTTGGATCAACCTTGATACCGTCTCCAGATACTACATGGCCCAAGAAAACCACTTCCTTCAGCCAAAACTCGCACTTCTTGAACTTAGCATAAAGCTTCTCCTGTCTCAGCCGTTGTAGGGCTGCCCTCAAATGTGCTGTATGAGTCTCCATGTCCTTAGAGTAGATCAATATGACATCGATGAATACGATGACCGAAGTGTCCAACATATCATGAAACACTCGGTTCATCAGTTCCATAAACGACGCTGGAGCATTGGTCAACCCGAAAGACATAACTAGAAACTCATAATGCCCATACCTTGTCCTGAAAGCAGTCTTCGGAATATCTCCGGCCTTGATCTTCAGTTGGTGATACCCCGATCGGAGATCAATCTTCGAGAAAACCTTTGCACCCTGCAGCTGATCGAATAAATCATCGATCCTAGGCAAAGGATACCGATTCTTGATAGTCAATTTGTTCAGTTCACGGTAGTCAATGCATAGTCTTACACTTCCGTCTTTCTTCTTGATGAATAATACCGGTGCTCCCCAAGGCGATATGCTAGGTCGTATGAAACCCTTATCCAACAATTCTTGTAACTGGGTCTTCAACTCCTTTAACTTGGTAGGGGACATCCTGTATGGTGCTTTGGTCACCGGCGCCGAACCTGGCATAAGGTCTATTACAAACTCTGTAGCCCTGTCCGACGGTAGACCTGGAAGCTCCTCTGGAAATACATCTGGGAACTCTCGAACCACATCTATATCTTCCATCTTGAGTGACTCTGTCGTGATGTCGACTACAGATACTAGATACCCCACTCCCCCTTTTTCTAAGCATCGCTTGGCTTTTAGGACGGAGATAATCAGCTTCCGCTTCCTAGATAGCCTGATCCCAGTGAAGCTATATTCCCTTCCCTTTTTGTCAGTAAGCACAAGCTTCCTTTCACCACATAATAGGACGGCGAATGATGGCCTAGCCAATCCATTCCCAAAATGACATCAAAGTCTGCCATCTCAAGTTGTACTAGGCTAGCTTCTAAGTCTCGGTCCTCAATACATACAGTACATGGTCCATAGTATTCGGTCAAAGCCACTTCGACTCCTAGTGGAGAGCGAACTATCAAGCTTGGGTTCAAGTGCTTGATTGGTAACTCCATTCGCTTTCCAAAAGAAATAGAAACAAAGGAATGCGTGGCCCCATAGTCAAATAATACTCTGGCGGGTATACCAGCTACATCTATAATTCCTGAAATTTATTGTCCCTTAGTTCTACATGCGCATACACACAAATGATAAAGATGAGCCAAATAGTAAGGGATAAAGTCATACCAGTGACCACATCAGGTGATGCAGCTACCTCTTCAGTGGTGGCCGCATAAACTTTTTCTTGCTGAGGAGGTTGCTTTTTAGGTAGAGTGCAGGTCCTTGCAATATGACCCACTTGCTGGCAGTTGAAACACTTGATATTTGGGTTGAATCCAGCATTCGGTGGCACAGGTGGTGCCATATTGTTCCTTGCAGGCACTGTAGCGGTCTGAGCCCTATATGGGCGGAAGGGTCTGTTGTTACCGCCACCCGAACTCTCACTAGCAGGTCTCTTCACTCCCCTGTTCTGAGCAAAGAAGTTGTCCCTCTGACTGGACTCTATCACCCTCGCAACCTGCACAGCCTCATTATAGATCTTCTTGTCCAAACCCAATATGTGCTCTCTGATGCTCCCACGTAGTCCCATGGTGAACCTATGTGTCTTGGTCTCTTCTTCTTGCATACTTGCCGGTGCGAAGAAGAATAGCTCTTCGTACCTCTACTGATAAGCATCCACGGTCGACTGAGATTGTTGTAGATTAAGGAACTCCTTCTCCATTTGATCTCTGAAACTCTTCGGAAAATACTTATTGAAGAAGGCACCCTTGAACACTTCCCAATCTACTTGCGTATGCTTAGTCTCCAGATATGCCTGTGTAGAATTCCACCAAGCATTTGCATCTTCTTTCAGCATATGAGTGGCAAATAAGACATTTTCCTCCTCTGTACAGATCATCAATCGAAAATTCTTCTCCATTTCTGCAACCCACTGTGCTGGCCACAATGGTCTCCCTGCCTTACCGGTGAATGATGAAGGCTTCAACTTCAGAAATCTATCCACTGCTCTGCTCAGATCATGCTGTCCCTGATTATTCATTCCGTACCATGGTGGTGGATACGGATAGACTCTCGGGTACGCAGAAGGCGATGGAAACTGATGCGGTGGTGGTACATTCTGAGCTTGGCCCATCGGCCTTGGGCTACCCTGCATCGGCTGTGAAGAAATTTTCTCTCCAGACCCAGGCGTACCGTCAGTGGGAACCGAACCCGATGGCCTGAGCATCTTCAGTATCTCGCTCATGAATTCCTTCTGCTGAGCTTGCATCTGATAGACCAAGTTTGTAACAATGGTCTCAGAATTCCTATGGGGTGGGCCAGGTAAATTTATCGGCACTTCTGGAACCTGTTCCTCCTCCACTTCCGGACTTGGCTCTCTAACATGGTCTTGTTCAACCTGCTCTTCCTCTAGGCGCATCCTGGCCTGATGACGCTTCCGACCCCTACGACCATTTCCTCCCACCATCTCAGACTATTCTGTTTGGATCTGAGAAGAAGACATAACACGTGAGAACCACAATAATAGTAGTGTTAGTCTTGAACAATACAAGGGGAAATAGTCGAAAAGTAAAATTTCAATTTACATAATTTTTAAAATTTTTAGAAATTTTTTTTAACTTTTCTGGTGTGTACCGGTCGCAACATACCGGTCGCACCTCTGTATACAGGGTTGTGACCGGTATAGTCGACCGGTCAGAATTAGAATTCTGACCGAGACATAGCGGTCGCATAGCTGGGGAGATACCGGTCGACCGGTATAGGCAAAACCGTCGACCGGTATGCCCAAATTGGCTTTAAAATCGCGAAAAAGTGAGAATTTTCTCACTTTTTCTTTCTTCCTTCTCTCCAGTGGCGATTTTCCTCTGGGTTCCGAGTTGCAACAGTCCGACCGGTGCTATTTGAAGCCGATTTCTTCCGTTCAAGACCTAGCACATCGTCTCCAGGTAGGTCTCTTCCCTCTCTCTCAGGTTTTTGTAAATTTTTCATATCGTCTATATGTAGAAATTTAGGTTTTTCATTGATCGAGATGTTCCAACCGTAGGAACTCTTTTCCTTCGGCTTGGAAAGGGTTTAGGGACCCCTAAGAGCAAAAGCCCTCAACCAATTTGGGGTTTCACTGAACGGTTTTCATAAAAATCAAATTTTTACATGTTTTGACATAGGTTTTCAAAATTTTTCAAAATTTCTGATTTTTCTTAAATTTCTTGAAATTTCTCATTGTAATTGCCTATGATGGATTTTTCGAAGAGAGTGGGGGTTACGTAAGTCCTCCTCCCCATGTTTTTGGGTGAGTTTGAGGCTTTTTCCCAATTTACTGTCGTTATGCTGCCGAAATTTCGACAATTTCTAACATTTTTATCTTGTTTTCTTTTGTTTTGCAGATTAATATGGCTCCCCGACGTGCTCCTGGGAAACATCCTCACGGCTCGAGCTCACGTGCTCCCCAACCACTAGTTCCCCAGCTTGACGAGCACTGGTTTCGTTCGGTTGAGGCACAGGCTCGATTCCCGTGGTTCGATAACAAAAGCATAGAATCCGGGCGTCGGGTTAACTTGGAACAATTGGTCCGGTTCGATGTAAGAGCGACTTTCGGCAGGCTTGGTTGGTTGCCTGTCATTTCTTACATAGATACCACCCATCCTAATCTGGTTAAGCATTTCTTTGCTAACCTGGAGCTGCACGAAGATGTTAACGATCCCAACCAAGGTAGGGATTTACGCATCTCTAGCTATGTCCGGGGTGTTCCCATTTCCTTGAACACCCACCAGCTGGCCGACCTTCTAGGGGTCCCAAATGATGGAGACCTAGTATATTTCCCTCCCAAAGCGAAGGGCTATCTGACTGAGGATCTGCGCCGAGAGATAGCAAATCAGATACTAAACCCTGGAGCTCCCATGAATGCGACTAGCTTGAGACCTATACCTCGGGTCTACAGTCGCATCATTCAACACAACATCGTGCCCCAGAGCGGCCATTATTGTGAGTTATCCCAGCTCACTCAGTACATTACTTATTGCGTCTGCACTGGGGAGCGGGTCTCTCTCCCATACCTCATCATTAGGACCATGCATCAGGCGACCCTGGCCGATCAGGCCAGTAACCTTCCCTACAGTCGTCTCATTACCTTCCTGCTACGTCGCCTGGGCGTGAGCATGAGAGGCGAGGTGACCGTTGAGGACACTATGACCTCTGACATAGACTGGGACACCATTCAGAGGATGCAGATGGTTGATCAGCCAGTTAGCGATGATGAGTTGGAGGCTCGCCCTCGCCCACTTGGGAGGGTAGCAGCTGCGGCGGTAGCAGCAGCAGCAGCCAATGCGGCCTATGCAGCCGAGCTCGGGCGTGATGATGACGAGGATAGAGCCAAGGGTGTACCAGCGCCAGCTCCACAGCCTACATCAGCAGCACCACCATCTTCCTCTACAGCTGGGCTGTCTCATTCTTCCCCAGACCCAGTGTTGAGTATGTTCACTGAGATCAGGGACACCCAGAGGGTCATCCTAAAGTCTCAGCGAGAGATGGGTCAGGAGTTGGGACGTCTGGCTCGCAGCCTACGGGTGTCTCAGGACCAGGTGCATTGGCTTAGGGTCGCTTACGAGCGAGATTATGATATAGCGGACCCTATTCCTCCTAGGCCCCCCACCCCATGATTTACTTTTATTTCTCTTTTACATATGACTGTTTATATAACAGGGTAACTGTCCAGTTTGTGGACTGTACCCTGTAGCACTATTTCATTTGATACTCATTTTCTTGTTTAATGAAAATTTATGTTTCACTAACTAGTGTATGTGCACATGTTAAGTTTCATATTTAGAATAGTACATTATTCTCTTTCTTAATTAGTCTCAGGTATCAAACAATGCTTAGGGTGTGTTTGTATTAAATTTTTTTTTAATATTTCCTAACTCAGTTCATCGACTTAGTTAAGTGCGATATGGTTTGTTGGACAGAGCCTGAGAGCTCTGATACCAAGTTGTCACACCCCAATTCTGATTCAACCAGAATGGTGTGAGTGAACCGTCATTGAACCAACGGTTCACACCAGGATCTCGAATAGGCCGTGTCCACTCATACAAACCATTACACATAACCACAATCAGAATATAAATATACAACGGAAGACTTTAAATAGAATGAACTGAGTATCTATTGGTAATTTAAATAAATATCCAATTATCCAAATTCAAACACATAAAATAATATCGGTACATCCATTTAATCCAACCGAAAATAACTGAAAGAAATAAATAAAATCAATCAAAGGTACACGCAAAAAGGGCACTTGCATGAAGCGTCATGCTCGTCCTCTCCTGCCTGTACGTCCAACGCCGCAACACCACCATACACCGGAGCATTCATATAGTCGTCAACAGTGTAACCTGCATCAACATCTAAAAACAATGTGTACACAAAGGGTGAGCTCACAACTTAGCTCCGTAAGACAATCAGACAATTTCACAATATTATGCATGAGTAACAATCATTTTATGCTGTAGTCTGGTTTAAGTTTGCAATGTGCTATAGAAAGGTTTGGTGGCCCCCGCACCTCTATACACGAGTGTGTGTCACCTCATGAATCACACCCCCATTGGCCCACATGCACCCATCATGGAATAGAGATAGAGCTAAGATACCCCCGTACCTCCCCGGATGCTCTACCCATACCAGTACCTAAGCCCCTACTGGCCAGGGCTCGCAAACTGGGCTCGCAACTAACCAATCCTATATGTCATCAATGTATGCTCTATCCCAGCACAGCCGTCTACGGCATAGAGATAGAGCTAAGGCATTCCCACACCTCCCCTGATGCCCTATCCACAACTAACCCACTAGGATAGAAACAATACGCAGGTAGATCCTATCCCAACATAACTCCCTACGGCATAGAGATAGAGCTAAAGCATCGTGGACAAGCCAGCGTCGACTCGGAGACGACAGTGCCACATAACCATGGCCAGGCCAACATCAATATCGGAGACCACCGTACCACGACCTTCCCCTGATGCCCCACCCGTACCAAGCATGTTAAGACAGAATACTACAAAAAGGTGCTAGTGTGAGGAGCGATCCCAGGCCCATGCCCCACTCTACACACTAACGAAAACAATCACATGCATAACAATCACATCCTATCAATGCATGAACAATAATAATAACTGAAAGTAAAGAATGGCATGTGAATATGCACAAACATCACATCATAGATATTCAGGTGATTAACAACAACTTACTGTCCATTAATTATTAGGTTTAGGTCAGATTCCCTTACCTGACGCTCGTTTGTTAGCTTGCTCCACGTCGCAAGATCTAAACGATATGTCACAAAGTCCTACAACATTATTAGGGTTTCATTAGAATATATTGCTTAGGGTTTCATGTTGGTTGGAAACCAACAAAATTACAAAATACCCTCACAGAGTTGACCGGTGGCATGTACCGGTTGCAGCTCTGTGGGGAAGACTGGCAACTGGTATGGTCAGCCGGTCCCCACAGACCAGCCTCCCGAGGGATACCGGTGGCAACATACCGGTCGCACCATGTGCAACCGGTATAGTCGACCGGTATGTCTCCGGAAGACCATACATGAGTTTTTCGACTGCCGTCGATCATCCTCCATGGATTTCCACGGTTTCTCCTATCCATTCTAAGTCTAATCATTGAGTTAGAGTTATCCCCAACTCATTTAAGTCTCGTTTCGATGAATATCATCTCGGAACTCGAATCAAAGGTTTAACGGCAACTTAGGGTTAATTGGCCAATTTAGGGTTTTAGATCAATACCTACTTTGCATGGTATTGATCCACCCAAACACTATCCTAGAGTCATAGAGTAAGAAGAATGGTTAAAACACTTACCGTTGACTGGCGTAATGAGAGCGTCGTCGAACGGTAATGGCGGCACCTCCTTCTTCTTCCTAACTCCTTCTCCTTTCCAACATCTTTCTCTTTTCTAGGGTTTGCGAGAGATAATGGAAAGGATTTGAGGAGGTTTAAGGGTGTATTTATAGGCTAAAAATAGGGTTTAGTAACCCTACTAGGATTAGGAAACTTTTAGGATTCGAAATCAGGAAAATGGGACCCGCAGAGACCAATTTCCAGACCCCCGCACTTAGCCGCGCAGACCATACCGGTTGACCGGTACCAAGACCGATACCATCGACCGGTCAACATAAAATGATAACTATTTGGTCGTCTTTGGTCCGATTTCATACTTGTTTGTCATCCGCTCGTCCCGTCTGGCCTGGTGATGATAGGAAGACCTGCTACGACACAAAACCAAGGTTTAGACCGGGTTTAAGGAGTGCGGGTCTTACAGAGATGGCCTCAGGGGTTCCCAACAAAAAACAATACGAGCAATCTCTGGTTCCACCCATTAATAATACCTTTTATACCATTTTCAACCTTGTTCCATTTGAACTTGGAATCAAGAAAACACAAAAGCTACCTTTATTCTTATTAACCAACTTCCTCTCCTTTTTTTATTCGGTCATTACACCCTCTCACATTCCAGCGTAGACTGATCATGATTTAAAGATCGACTTGTAGGGGTGGTCCTTATTCTCTACCCACCTTCTTTCAGAAATCTTCTCAACAATTTTAGTAAACCCCTCCAAAAGTCTCTTAGAATTAGTGTACCATTCATCATCAACTAGAGAATCATAGTCATCATCTTGCTCCCCCACCTGATCACGATTTGCCTGGACAAGTTCCTGGTTCTCTCTATCTCTAATTGAAGAGGTAATCCACCCTATGTAAAACAACATCATCCTCAGATTCCAGCAATAACTTGTTGGAAGAAGACAAGAATTGACTGCAGAGGGCTTCTTTTATGCATTGGGGAAAGAGCTAGAGGATAGAGAGACATATGTTTGTTAATAGGAGAGATGGGAGAGGATTGGATAGAAGCATGAGCTGGCTGAAGCATAGCAGAAATGCTAGAACGGTTGCATTGTAGTAGTAGGAAATTATTAAGATTAGGATTTGGCTCCAACGGCTCACAGGATAGGTCAGAAGGGGAAGGGATAGGGTTGGTGATTGTTTTAACAGAGGCAGAGGTAGGCTCCGCATGGTTATCGTCAAATAGATCTTCCTACAAACCTGCTATGGCTAAACAAGAATTTGAACAGTGGAGGTCCAGGAGTTGGTGAGTAGGTTTAGAAAAGGTTTTATCCGAGAAAGTAACAGTTGACCTAGGGTTCTGGTTAATGGACTGTAAAGGATCTGCCGATCTAGGTTTAGAAGGGTGGACAGGGTTTGAAACTAAATTAGTTGTGAGGACAATGGCGGGAAATTTTTTTCCTTTTCAAACTTTAATTTCCAATTTGGAAGAAGGAAGGTACACTTCACTCTAAACAACAAACTAGAAGTCGAATGGTTTTCACCTCATGATTTCATCCACTCATGCTGGTGGATGGTATAATTTGGAGTCGCCACCTAGATAAGGTCTAGAACCTATAAGTTGTTTCTCACTTGAAGAAACTGATGAACTCGATATGACACTGAGGGGGGGGGGGGGTGAATCAGTGTCTGAAACTTTTTCCTGATTATTTACTGCTGCCCAGAGCTGATGGAGATATATTCTTTTACACACACACAAGCGTATGCAAATCTACCTCGCTACCACTCAGTGGCCAGGTTTACCAGATTGCACAGCCATCCTGCAAGCCATTCCATGCACTCCAAAATATATAAGAAAATAAAGACAGTCTACAACATAGGATATACGTGGTTCACCAACACAGTGTGTGATGGCTAATCCATGGAGTAATGCCCAACGGGCTCTGTATATACTCAATACACTTCTTTTTACTGTCTACACAGCAGGGAGTACATACACCCAATTTACCCAGCATAAAACTAGGAGGGCACACATGTGCTAGGAATTTAGGTATCAAGTACCAGTGTTCAGCAGACGCTGCACACCACGCTTAACCCGCACCCACGGGAAGCAAATAACAATTTTTTTAGGCTTATAAATTTGCCTTACAGTTTTCCCCCACTAGCTAGGTTGTCAACAATTGCACCTACGCTAGCATACAATAAATTGAAAGCATAAATAGATAAGGGAATTGAAAAATTTCACAAACTATGCTTTCGAATGGCCAACAATATTTTTGAAGCTTCACACTGACCTCAGGTACTCTTCAACAGCCTTCAATGTGCACACCTTGCTCATAGGCCTCTAATCTCTTCCACAAAACTCATAATCACCATGAATGTGAAAATAAAAGCTCTACTGACCTCTCATAGGGATTTAGCACTCAATTGATGCATAGAGAAGAGGTAGTTGGTGATTGATCACTCCCACATGGCACAAAACCCTAGAAATCCTTCTTTCTACCTTCAAAATGCTCTTTTCAATTTTTCTCAGTGTTTTTACGACTCCCAACGGCGCCCAATGTATAGAGCATCCAAAAATATGGAAACTGCAACTTGAACGGATCGATTTGGAGCTTGGATGAAGAAGTTATGGTGGTTTGAAGTTCGGCCAATCAGAAAATTCAAAATAGAATCTTTCGGAGGCATACCGTGCACCTGCGCTACACGGAATCGCCGCTGCCTTTTGCGCTGTCGAGTTCCCATTGGACGAAGAGGGATCTTTAAACATGACCATCGGATAAGCCTTAAAAAGGCGAGATTGACTAGAGTCCGTCGGATTCGAATAAATCGCGTCAGGCGCAATCGTTGTTGATGATGTCCTTTAGATTAGAATCTGGGGCGCCGCCTCACCGTGTATGCATCACACGGAATCACAGAATGATTTCATATGACGCGGAGCATGGCTTTAACTTGCATCTAACCAATCAGTTGAGCCGCGATAGCATCTTGACGCGCCGTATGACATATACTCTAGCCCGCCTTGATCTGGGCCATTCAAAGTGGATCTGAGCATTGTAGCTTCATTTTAACAGACGATTTGGAATCTTCTACATTTCTTCTTACCCAAAATGCCCCTGAACAAATGTATTAATGACTTTTTTGAGCGATCCGACGGAAACTGCGATATCTCTCTCATCCGACGTTGGAATTGAGTGATTCAAGTTGCGTTGGAAAGATAACTCGACGCTCTACATCTTCCACTGTCGGATTCCCATGAACCTACTGCGGGACCCATCAAAAATAGGCCCAAAGTTAGAAGTCTATAAAACTTAAGAATTTGGACTTCAAACTTTGCGTGCATGCATGCCAAGTGCCGTAGGCTGCCATGTTGGCATGTCACCTTGCCACCACACCTGTGGGTCCCACTCACATTTTTTCTCTCTCCTCTTTCTCTCTCTTCTTTCTCTCTCTTCAATTACTTTTTCCACAATATGGGAAACATGAGAAACTCTATCATATCTTAAGTAACACTGTCGCATCATCAGAAACTTGGTCACATCATTAGAGAAGCTGTGCCACATCACCAGTGGGGTCCACAGATACTCTCTCTCATCAAAATCAGTGTAAAATCCTATTTAACTCATTGCAAGTCATCTGAATCACATGTAGAACACTGTAGAATACATAAGCAAAGTTACCACATCTGTGCCACTGCACTAACACTCTCTCTCCTACATTGACACTCTCTCTCCTGCACTGACATTCTCTCTCCTAATTTCTTTGACTGTATGCTCACAAACACTGCCACATCAGCCAAGTTTCTAATAATGACAACACAAAGTCCAACAATCTCCCCCTTTGGAATTGTTGGCAACTCATTCTACACATGAGATATTTCTCCCCCTTTGACAACAAATACAAAGGGGCATGTCACATAGGAGTGCCCACCGCATCTTTCCAATCCTATGGGCCAAAAAAAATAAATCATTATATCAACACATAACAACATCACAGAACTCGCCCCGAGTCCAACATAAAGAGAATAAGGATAACAAACATAAGCATACACCACTCAACTTATAAATACCATAGGACTCCCCCTGAGTCTATCATCGGGAGCAAAAGGATATAACAAACACACACTGCTCCCCCTCACTCCAAGCACCTCACTGCTTGGTGAGCATTGTCATGCATGAATCTTCGACACTCTCTGTCAGAGTGTATAAGTTCCTTGAGGTTCTCTGTCCTGAAGCCATAGTCTTGCCACTGTTAACTCTTTTGATCTCATATCCCTGTTTGTTGAAGATCACTTCATGTCCTCTATCACAAATCTGACTGATGCTGAGAACGTTGTGCTTGAGTCCTGACACATAAAACACATCATGGAGTTTCACCTTTCCATTGTTGATGCTGATAGAACCCTTTCCAGCTACCTTGGCCCCTTTATTGTTTTCAAACTTCACTGTACCTCCCTCATACTACTGAAGCTGTTGAAACATTTTCTTGTCACCTGTCATGTGACTAGAGCATCCACTGTCAAGTATCCATGGAGATGGCTTGTTTTGTGTCTTGAGCGTTGTCTCGAAGCATGCAACACCATCATTTTCTCCTTCTACAAAATCTGCAATGATTTTCTTTTTCCACACGTTTCTAACAACTGGTGGAGTCTTTTTGTTCATTCTCTGCTTAACTTTTCTTTGACCATTCTCCCTTTGTTGTGTCACTTTTTGCTGAGGTGGCATGAATGAAATTTTTTTTCTGCATTCTCTTGCAATATGCCCATAGTTATGACAATTGTAGCACTCAACAAAATTTTTTTCAAGGGAAGAAAACTGATTTCTACTTTCAAATCTGACTTCTCTCATGTTGAATTTGCAGGTAGCTACTGTTCATCCTTGAAAATAAGATTTTGGCCTAGAAGGTGCCATGTACCTCATCTGTCTCTGTGGTGCATTGGGATAATTTCTTCCATAGAAGTTACTCTGCTTTACTCTCTTACCTTTTCTTGCATTAGTAGTCTGTGGAATAGGAACTTGATTTCCTTCTTGGACATAAATCATAGGAGCTTTACCCTTTCCATTCTCTTTCATAAAAGAGATGAGACCGTTCTTGTAAGACCCGTATCAAACTAACCCAGTCTTACCACCTTGAACCAAGTCTACCCATCATGGTTGAGCCAAATGGACCAAGTGCGTGAAGGAGATCACGATCCCAGGTATTAAACTGACCCAAAAAATACTTAAACAAGGGGAGGGTCGCATACCCAGCCAGGGAGGGTCAGACCCCCCCAGTATAGAAGTCAGACCCCCAGTTTTATATGGGGGGTCAGACATTTTAAGGACCAGGGGTCGACGGGATCTCCGACCCCCCTATCGACCCCCGATACTCGCTAAAAACTGAAATTAGGAAACTTTCCAAATTTCAAAGGGATTCCTTCCTAATCTCAATGGGACTTATTTTAGGAGTTTCTACTCTATAAATAGGACGTCCCTAAACCTCTTTCACTCCTTTTACAACCCTAATTGAATTGAGAGAAAGAGAAGAGAAGGAAGAGAAGAAGAAGAGAAGGAAAGAATAGAAGAAGGCAAAAAGAGAAGAGTTGCAGAGAAGGAGTATTCTTCTCAGGTATGGATACTACTTCCATGAATTTCTAAAGACCTTAGTGTAGATAATGAAGAGGGTATGATCTCGGAGAAACCTAAATCTCCCACCCATGGTTAGGTTTTCATGAAAAATCATGGGAGAAATCATGAAAGCCATATAGGTGAATGAATCATAGTTCTAGGCCATAGATCATGTGTGGAATGGACTGTAGGAGCAAGCCATAGGACCCCAAACACGAAGAATGGGCTAAAGGAAGAAAAATCGACAAAACCCACAGGGGGTCGCATGGGGGTCGATGGCCAATCGACCCTACCAGACCCTGAGCATCGACCCCCAGTGTTCGGGAAGCCCAGAATAGGGGTGGTCGCACCCAGGGTCGATCATAACTCATACCCTAGCTCCGACCCCCAGTTAACAGCATGGTTTTTAAATTCAGAATTAATTCTAATTAAATTCTATCGACTTTGTTAGGTTTTCTAGCAATATAATAACAATATAAAGGTGATTTTAAAGCTTGAGAGAGGATCCACTAACAAGCTAAGGTGAGGAAACAAGACCTAAACTAATTGGTTAATAACAAACTATTTTTATTTCTTGAGTCCAATACTATGCTTGATTCTATGCGAACATGCTTGTAATGCGCATTCAACATGTCATCCAATATTTCTATTTATTGTTCATGCATATTTACTTTATTGTTTATAACATGATAATGACCATGATGATAGGAATAGGCATGTGAATGTATGTGTGTGGTTGGTGTACTTGATGCGAGCGAGTATCAGGGGGGGTGTCATAGGCCGGGCCTCAGCACTCTAGCTCTATCTCTAACTCAAGTCTTGTGCATTAGCATCGTCATATCGCCATTACTTTAGCAGAACTATTATGTTGTAGAGTATCAGGGGAGGTGGTCTCGGTCCTTGTAGTCTCTGACTCTACTTTATGGGCGTTCTAAGGGATGCTGGGGTGAGGCCTTAGATACACTGTTTGGCATTAGGATTGGTAGTTGCGAGCCCAGTTTGCAAGCCCTCGCCAGCAGGGGCTTATGTGTTGGTAAGGCACTGTACAGCAATAAACGTTAACCTTTGTTGTACAATGTTCATGGTAGGGTGGATGGGGACGACAATAAACGTTAACCTTTGGGCGGACTTCCACACCTTGTGTATAGAGGAGGGGTCAATAAACGTTAACCTTTGACCACCGAACCTTTCTATTGTGCATTGTAAACTATAAACCAAACCAAAGATATGAATTGAATGCATGCATATGTATTGTTGCATTGTTTTGTTTGCTCACTGAGCCATGATGTGTGCTCACCCTCTCGACGTCGAATATTTTTAGTTGATGATGCAGGTACTACCATCGAAGATTATGTCAACGCTCCAGTGTACGGGCACATGGCGGCAATGGAAGTTGAAGACGAAGTGGATACGCATGACTCCTCTTGCGAGTGCAACTCATGCGTATTCGATTAGATTTTATTTATTAATTTGGATTTAGTAAAGACATGTATTTGATATTTATTTATGTCTTAGTTGATACAGAATAATTTACTACTTAAATATGATTATCACATTTAGATTTCTCAGTTCATTCTACTATAAGACTTCCGCTATTGTGTATTTACTCTGATTATGAATGTGGATGTATGAGGTTTAGATAAAATGGATATAGCCTACTCGAGATCCTGGTTGAACCGTTGGTTTGCTAGCGGTTCATCACACCATTCTGAATAGTGCGGAATTGGGGTGTGACAATTTGGTATCAGAGCATCTCAGGCCGTGTACGCTAACCTAGCATACTTTCACGATAAATTGTGAACTGAGATAGGATAAAAGTAAAATTATAATATTAACACACTATAAGCACAAGTGATGTTTGAGACCAAATTTGAAAAGTGAATAATGCATCTATTAAAGGAAGAACAATTTTAAATACAATGAGAGAGAAACAAACATATACAAATAGCTAAAACAGAGTACAGTCCACAACCTGAACAGTTACTCTATAGTACAATGAAAGGAAATAAATACAATCATGAAGCTGGAGGTGAAGGAGGAGGTTGTGCCTCACAATCTCTGTCATAATCCTCAGCGTAGACTCTAGTCAACCAGGCTACCTGAGTCTGGGTCGTCTGAAGACTAGCTGTGAGACCAGCCAACCAGTGATCAGTCACGCCCTGAGCACCCAAAAGCTCCTCTATACGCATATCTGACCGGCGCTGAGCATCTATGAGCTCTCCCATCCTCATGTTCGATATGCGCTGGGCGTCTAGTAGCTCATCCACTCTCACCCGCTGAGCGTCTAGTAACTCCCCCATCCTCAGATTAGATCTACGCTGAGCCTCTCTGATCTCATGCAATATCCCCATCATATCAGAAGGTGGGTGTAAAGGACCAGCCGCATGAGAAGGACCAGTCACATAAGAAGTACTAGCTCCAGTAGCATGTGTAGGTGAAGGAGGTGGTATGGAGTCCACTTCCATGTACAGACGGTCATCATCACCAGCAGGCTCCATATAAACTCCAGCGGCGGCGGCAGCTGCCACAGCGTCAGCTATCTCTACGCGAGTGCAAGGGTGCACCATCGCGTTCCTCTCCTCATCACTGACCTGAGCATCCTGCATGCCCATCTTGCAAATAGCCTCCCAATCTAGAGGCGATGAGAAGGACTTATCCTGAATCTTCTCATCCACTAAATCAACCCCCAGGCGGGTAAGCAAGGTAGTGATCATGCTTCCGTAAGGAAGGTTGCCGGTGTGACTGGGCAACGTGGCAATGATCATGGTACGCATAATGATGTATGGAAGGCAGACGGACTGTCGAGTGCATATACAGTATAGGAGATATTGGGTCAGCTGGGAGACCCTCTCGTAATGACCACTCTGCGGTATCAGGTTATGCTGTATGATCTTACAATATACCCGTGGATCCGAACGCAGATAGCACACTCTCATCTGCCAGCAATCTAGTCGGATGAGCTGACTGTCGATCTCAGCCCTCATCTGAAGAGAGAAGAACTGGGGCTCTTCAGAAGCACATAAAACCATGGGGCCAGCATAGGAAATGCCCAGTAGGTCGGCCAACTGCCGATAATCAAATGAGATGTTAACCCCTTTGACGTAGCTCGTGATGCGCAGCTCATTACCCCTCTCAACATCATTGTAATCCCCCACCACCTGGAGGTTACAATAGAACTGGCGTACCAAGTCGGGGCAGGTACACGCGTCGTAAGTGATGACAGGGAGCCATCCCATATCACCAAATGCTCTCTCCACATTGAACAGGGCTAACTCAGCCAAGTTCACGTTACGACCTCCCTCAACTTTCTTCCGAGCGTAGTGGGCATACTGTGCCTCGACTTCGTTGGAACGAAAACGAAGAGGATCGCGAACTCTGGGTACTTTGGTACGAGCCATGGTATCTGCAAATAAGAAAGAAAACAGATAATATGTTAGTAGGGGAGAAAATCCAAAATTTGGACATTATAACGACGTTAGTTGGTCAAAAGCCTCACTTTTCACCCATACGCGTGGACAGGAGGACTTACGTAGGTTCTAACATATCCTGCAACACTCACACAGTAGGAAATCCTAACTAATGGAATCCAATTTGAAGAAATTGTGAGAAATCAAAAATTTTGACAAATTAGGGCAAAAAGAGCAAAATTCGAGTTTCTCGATAACCAACCGATGAAACCCAAATAGTTTTGGGGGCTTTCATTCCTCGAGTCACCAATAACAAAAGCCCCCAATAAAAATCGAATTTTACGGTTGGAAAAAGTTTAATTTGAAAAATACAAGATAAACGAGCAAAAACCTAGAAATGAAAACCTAAAAATAGGTAAAGATAAGAAGACATACCTATAGGAATGATGTAGACGCCGAGACACGGAACCAAAATGACCAATGTAGCGGAGTTGGCACTGTAGCAACTCAGAGGAAAGAGACGAGTCGAAACGGAGGAGGAAGAATGGAAAATGAACTCAGAATCGGACCTTAAAAATCTAATTTTTGGTCCGGGGGTCGGAGAATTCGACCAGGACCATCGACCCCCATATCGACCCCCGTATCGACCCCCAGCTCTCGGGAACCTGACAAAGAACCAGGGGTCGCACCTGGGGGTCAGACACCCATCGACCCCCGGCTCTCGGGAAAAATAAGTGATTTCCCAAGGTTGGATACTGAGGGTCGAACATACCATCGACCCCCACCATCGACCCTGCATAGAAAAGACTGTATTTTTCACAGAATGATCTAAATTTTTTGAAAATAACATCGGTTAGCATGTCTACATGAAGTATAAATGATTGCCTCACGTATTGTAATGATTTTCAGGCACCACCAATCTCAGAGGAAAATATGGCTGGGCGTAGAGTAACTAGGCAAAGCCGAAACGCAGTTTCACCACCACCACCCGTGGAGGAAGTCAGCCAAGAAAATATATATGCACAGGGTAATCCGCAGGTTGCACCACCAGTAAATCCGGGTCAGAAAAATCCTACAAACTTGCCACCTCCACCACCAGAGCTGACAACCATGGTTATAAACCTAGCACAACAGCTGCAGCAAATGCAACGAGCACAGGCTCAAATGCAAGCAGCAATGGGAATGATACTTCAAACAACACATGCTACACCAATGCAGACTGGACAAACAAGTGCCGCACCGGTGGGTAACCACCCAGCACCTCAAACACCTCAACCACCAGCTGCACAGATTCCAGTACCAGGTCCTGAAGCAGTTCAGGTTAATTACAAGTATCCACAACCTATGTTTGGGGCATACCCTCAAAATCAGATGGACCACTCCCGACTGGTTGAGCGATTCTTAAAGATGAAGCCCAAGGAGTTTAACGGTAAACCGTCCGATCCTTTATGGCCACCACATTGGATCGACGAGATGGAGAGGAATTTTCTTATGATGACTATTACAAAAGAAGAGAAGGTATTATGTGCCACTTTTATGCTAAAAGGTGATGCACATCATTGGTGGAAATCGACCAGGGCCTACCTATTAACCAAGCACGCCCTATTGACTTGGGCTATATATAAAGAAGCTTTCTTTGAGAAGTACTTTCCCCGAAGCTTCAAAGATTCTATGGAGAAAGAGTTCCTGAGTTTATATCAGGGACAGATGTCCGTGGATGCATATCAACAGCGTTATGAGGAGCTGTTTTTCTTTGCACCACTCAGCATGCAAGAAGAAGACACTAAGACCCGTAGGTTTGTCACGGGGCTTAGAGGGAGCATCAGAGAGCATGTTCTAGGTTTGGAGAAGAAGATATATAATGAAGCTGTGCAAATTGCTCGAGTTATAGAATCGAGCCAGAAGGAGAGCTATTTCACACAGAACAGAGGTATGAAAAGGCTAGCCGGAAATGCTTATAACGGAGGGAATAACAAGACATTTAAACCCTTCCGTGCTCAAGGCTTTACTGCTGCACCCAAGACTACCCCTGTAACTCAACAGCAACCAAAGCCAAATTCTGAAGGTCCAAAATGTTATAACTGCAATCAAGCGGGGCATATGGCAAGGGAGTGTCCTAAGCCCAGGAAGCAGCTACATCAAGGACGGGTTTATGCTGTTACATCCGAGGATGCTGCCGCATCACCCGATGTGGTCACAGGTATGACTGAAACCTTTTAGCTGAATTACATTGTGTGAGCATGTAGACTATGTTAAAATAAATCACAGGTGTCGTACCTATAAATTACATACCCTCCAGAGTACTCTTCGACTCAGGAGCTACTCATTCTTTTATATCTGTGCCATTTGGAAAGAAGTTGAATTTACCCATCAAAACATTAGACTACAAACTACTTGTACGGTCACCGATGGGGTTAGAAGTGGAGTTAGAGAAAGGTTATGGGCCATGTCCAGTTCTCATTGGCGAGAAAACCTTAGATGCAACCTTGATCCAACTTGGGATGACAGACTTTGACGTCATCTTGGGAATGGACTGGTTAGCTCGGCATTCTGCGAACCTATTATGCGTCGAAAAGAAGATAACATTTAAAGACAAAGAAGGAGCAGAATTCAGTTTTGCGGGAACCAAACTTCCCCGTAAATGCAAGCTCATACTCTCAGCACTAAAGGCTAAGAAGTACCTTGAGAAGGGAGCAGTCGGATATCTAGTATCAGTGGTCGACCTCACCAAAGAAGCACCACGGATGGAGGATATTGATGTCTTGCTGGACTACCCCGACGTATTTTCTGAGGAACTACTAGGATTACCACCCGACCGAGCCACAGAGTTTGTGATAGATCTTATACCTGGAGCCGCACTAGTATCAAAAGCACCTTATCGAATGGCTCCTACTGAACTAAAGGAATTGAAAGTACAACTACAAGAACTACTGGACAAGGATTATATTCGACCCAGTATATCACCATGGGGAGCGCCAGTATTATTCGTAAAGAAGAAGGACGGTAGCGTGCGATTATGTATCGACTATCGGGAGCTAAACAAACTGACAATCAACAATCGATATCCACTACTTCGGATCGATGACTTGTTCGATCAGTTGCAAGGAGCAAAAGTATTTTCTAAGATCGATCTTCGGTCAGGCTACCATCAGTTGAAGATTAAAGATGGTGATATTCCTAAGACAGCTTTCAGGACCAGATATGGACATTATGAATTCTTGGTCATGTCTTTTGGATTAACAAACGCTCCAGCAACTTTCAGGGAACTTATGAATCGGGTTTTCCATGATATGTTGGATACGTCGGTTATTATATTTATTGATGATATATTGGTATATTCCAAGGACAAGGAAACCCATATTAAGAATCTAAACGCCACTCTACAACGTTTAAGGGAAGAGAAGCTATATGCCAAATTTACCAAGTGTGATTTTTGGCTAAGTGAAGTCGCCTTCCTAGGCCATGTAGTATCCGCTGAAAGAATCAAAGTGGATCCCAGCAAGATCGAGACTATTGTAAAGTGGGAAGCACCAAAAAGCGTTGCAGAAATTAGAAGTTTTCTGGGTCTCACTGGTTATTATCGACGATTTGTGGAAGACTATTCCCGAATTATCGTACCTCTCACCAGTCTGACTAAGAAAGGTGAAAAGTTTGTGTGGACGGATAAATGCGAGAAGAGCTTCCAAACCCTGAAGACCAGATTGATATCCGCTCCGATTCTGACTATTCCTGTTCCAGGACAACCATTTGTATTGTACACTGATGCGTCAGGACTGGGATTAGGATGTGTGCTTATGTAAGGAGAACAAGTAATTGCTTATGACTCAAGACAGTTAAGGACACATGAGAAAAATTATCCTACTCATGATCTGGAGTTAGCGGCAGTAGTACATGCTGTCAAGATATGGAGACATTACCTATACAGAGAGAAGTTCCAGATTAAATCAGACCATAAAAGTCTTACTTATTTATTTAATCAAAAGGAGTTGAACATGAGACAAAGAAGATGGCTGGAACTATTGAAAGACTATGATTGTGATATCCAGTATCATCCGGGGAAAGCTAATGTAGTAGCGGATGCGTTGAGCAGAAAGGCAATGATAAAATCCCAGGGAGAGGTTAGCACAACTGCAGCAATGTGTACTACCGGAATGGTATTCAATCACGACAATGAGCAGTATGTGATAGATACAACGGATGGATCAGCCAACCAAGGGTTTATTCATCGGTTTTCAAATATGTCCGTTGCATTGAAGATTATACCAAATATAATTGATGATGTGAAGACAGCTATCAAAGCAGACCCTTACCTGAGAACGGTACAAGAAGACATCGAAAAAGGTAGGACTAACCCTGAGTTCACCTTGGACGAAGAGAAGGTACTGAAGTACAAAGGAAGAATATGTGTACCCGAAACAGAAAGTGTGGACATTAGACACCGACTGATGAAAGAACCACTACCACCATCTATGTCAAGTGTGCATGACGTATTTCGTATTTCCTTATTGAAGAAGTATGTCAAGGATCCAACGCACGTTCTGACAGTAGACCTACCTGATTTGACTGATGATTTGACCTTTGAAGTAACACCAACTGAAATTACCAACCAAAGGGTTCAACGACTACGCAATCGAGATATCTATTATGTTAAGGTCACTTGGAGAAGTAGAGACATGGAAGAAATTACATGGGAAGAAGAGAATGCTATGTGAAAGCAATACCCTCATTTAGTTGACTCTAAAGGTATGAAAAAATTCGGGGACGAAATTTTTTATAAGTAGGGGGGGAGTTGTAAGACCCGTATCAAACTAACCCGGTCTTACCACCTTGAACCAGGTCTACCCATCATGGTTGAGCCAAATGGACCAAGTGCGTGAAGGAGATCACGATCCCAGGTATTAAACGGACCCAAAAAACACTTAAATAAGGGGAGGGTCGCATACCCAGCAAGGGAGGGTCGGACCCCCCCAGTATAGAAGTCAGACCCCCAGTTTTATATGGGGGGTTGGACATTTTAAGGACCAGGGGTCGACGGGATCTCCGACCCCCCTATTGACCCCCGGTACTCGGTAAAAACTGAAATTAGGAAACTTTCCTAATTTCAAAGGGATTCCTTCCTAATCTCAATGGGACTTATTTTAGGAGTTTTTACTCTATAAATAGGACGTCCCTAAGCCTCTTTCACTCCTTTTACAACCCTAATTGAATTGAGAGAAAGAGAAAAGAAGGAAGAGAAGAAGAAGAGAAGGAAAGAATAGAAGAAGGCAAAAAGAGAAGAGTTGCAGAGAAGGAGTATTCTTCTCAGGTATGGATACTACTTCCATGAATTTCTAAAGACCTTAGTCTAGATAATGAAGAGGGTATGATCTTGGAGAAACCCAAATCACCCACCCATGGTTAGGTTATTATGAAAAACCATGGGGGAAATCATGAAAGCCATATAGGTGAATGAATCATGGTTCTAGGCCATAAATCATGTGTGGAATGGACTATAGGAGCAAGCCATAGGACCCCAAACACGAAGAATGGGCTAAAAGAAGAAAAATCGACAAAACCCACAGGGGGTCGGATGGGGGTCGATGGCCAATCGACCCTACCAGACCCTGAGCATCAACCCCCAGTGTTCGAGAAGCCCAGAATAGGGGTGGTCGCACCCAGGGTACAATGTTCATGGTAGGGTGGATGGGGACGACAATAAACGTTAACCTTTGGGCGGACTTCCACACCCTATGTATAGAGGAGGGGTCAATAAACGTTAACCTTTGACCACCGAACCTTTCTATTGTGCATTGCAAACTATAAAGCAGACCAAAGATATGAATTGAATGCATGCATATGTATTGTTGCATTGTTTTGTTTGATCACTGAGCCATTATGTGTGCTCACCCTCTCGACGTCGAATATTTTTAGTTGATGATGCAGGTACTACCGTCGAAGATTATGTCAACGCTCCAGTGTACGGGCACATGGCGGCGATGAAAGTTGAAGACGAAGTGGATACGCATGACTCCTCTTGCGAGTGCAACTCATGCGTATTCGATTAGATTTTATTTATTAATTTGGATTTAGTAAAGACATGTATTTGATATTTATTTATGTCTTAGTTGATACAGAATAATTTGCTACTTAAATATGATTATCACATTTATATTTCTCAGTTCATTCTACTATAAGACTTCCGCTATTGTGTATTTACTCTGATTATGAATGTGGATGTATGAGGTTTAGATAAAATGGATATAGCCTACTCGAGATCCTGGATGAACCGTTGGTTTGCTAGCGGTTCATCACACCATTCTGAATAGTACGAAATTGAGGGGTGACATTTCTTCTTTGAATTGGCACTGTTAGAATTTATAATTCCATCTAGCTTGCTGCTTCTAGGGTGCACTGGAGTGTTTCTTGGCTCATCAGGTTGATTCAACTTTGATGTCTTTCAAGCTCTTCTTTTTCATACTCAGTCACTTTTGCTTTCAATTGAATAAATTCTTTCTCAAGATCTTCAAATTTACTCATCACAGGAGCTTGTATTTCAAGTTGAGCTCTCAAACCTGCATTCTCAGTCATTAATTTGGAGTGGTCTGTAGATACCTGTTCAAGCTGAGTCTTGAGAGTCAATAATTTTCATGGACTCTATATCTTGAACTCTCAAGTCTTGAATCAACTGTTTCTGCTTTTTAAGTTCTCTTGAGACAAACTTGTTATTCTTCCGTTCCTTGTTAAGTTCCTTCATAGCTGCTTGAAACTCTGCTTCAAAATTTATTTCACCTTCTTCGTCATTGCTTGAGCTTGATTTTTCATTTTTGTTCTCTTCTCGTTCTTCAAGAAAAACCATGAACAAAGCCTCACTAGACTCACCCTCTGAAGTAACATCTGAGTTATCATATGAAGTGTCACTGTTCCTTTTGGAAATAAAGCTTTTTCTTTTAGGCTTGTTCTTTTTAAAACTTTTGGCTTTGTAACTATCATTGTTGTCATCTTCATCATTACTATCAAATTTATTCCTCTTTGGACATTTTACAGCAAAGTGTCCAACCTTATCCCAATTGAAGCACTTGAATGGGAGTTTGTTCTTGTACCTTCCTGTACCCTTCTTCAATTTTCTAGTAAAGTGTGTTGTGGCTTCATCTTCACTTTCTTCTTCATATGGATTTTTAGAAATTTTCATCTTCTTCATGGCTTTGAAGGCAACTTGCTTATCAACAGAGGTTTCTGGATCTATTATCATCTCAAAAGCTGTTAAGGCTCCATGAATCTCATCAATAGTCACCTGTTCTAAATCCTTGGTCTCTTCAAGAGCTGATACTTTTGACTTAAATTTAGGAGTAAGAGACCTTAAGATTTTTTGACAAACAATATGACCTTTTAGGTCCTCACCATGTCCTCTAATGGAATTAACCACTTCATTAACCCTGTTCATACATTGATCTATGGTCTCATCCTCATTCATCTTTAGGTTTTCAAACTGACCTCTGAATATTTGTAGCTTGACAGTCTTGATCTTCTTATCTCTTTCATATATATTGATCAATCTATCCCATACCTCTTTTGCTGTCTTGCAGTCCATTACTTTAGCCAGTTCACTGTTTGTCAGTCCCCCTTGAATAACATTTAGGGCATTTCTATTGTTTTCAAAATTTTTCTTGTCTACTACAGTGGGAGCATTCGTATCATGAAGAGAGTAGTCATTCTCAATAGAAGTTCATACATCAAACCCAAGAGACCCAATTTAGATCTCAATTCTTCTCTTCCAAAATACAAATTCTGTCCCATCAAACAATGGGGGCCTGTTAAAACCTTCTCCTGGTGTCATATCTTTATTCTGATCTTCTCAGTTGCTGATTAAGCAATCACTGAGCCTGTAGCTCTTATACCAATTGATGAACTTGATATGACACTGAGAGGGGGGTGAATCAGTGTCTGAAACTTTTTCTTGATTATTTACTGCTGCCCAGAGCTGATGGAGATATATTCTTTTACACACAGACAAGCGTATGCAAATCTACCTCGCTACCACTCAGTGGCCAGGTCTACCAGATTTGCACACCCATCCTGCAAGCCATTCCACGCATTCCAAAATATATAAGAAAATAAAGACAGTCCACAACACAGGATATACGTGGTTCACCAACACAGTGTGTGATGGCTAATCCATGGAGTAATGCCCAACGGGCTCCGTATATACTCAATACACTTCTTTTTGCTGTCTACACAGCAAAGAGTACATACACCCAATTTACCCAGCATAAAACTAGGAGGGCCCACATGTGCCAGGAATTCAGGTATCAAGTACCAGTGTTCAGCACACGCTGCACACCACGCTTAACCCGCACCCACGGGAAGCAAATAATAATTTTTTTAGGCTTATAAATTTGCCTTACAGTTTTTTCCCACTAGCTAGGTATTCAACAATTGCACCTATGCTAGCATACAATAAATTGAAAGCATAAATAGATAAGGGAATTGAAAAATCTCACAAACTATGCTTTCGAATGGCCAACAATATTTTTGAAGCTTCACACTGACCTCAGGTACTCTTCAACAGCCTTCAATGTGCACACCTTGCTCATAGGCTTCAAATCTCTTCCACACAACCCATAATCACCATGAATGTGAAAATAAAAGCTCTACTGACCTCTCATAGGGATTAGCACTCCATTGATGCATAGAAAAGAGGTAGTTGGTGATTGATCACTCCCACATGGCCCAAAACCTTAGAAATCCTTCTTTCTACCTTCAAAATGTTCTTTTCAATTTTTTTCAGTGTTTTTACGACTCCCAACAGCGCCCAATGTATAGAGCATCCAAAAATATGGAAACTGTAACTTGAACGGACTGATTTGGAGCTTGGGTGAAGAAGTTATGGCGGTTTGAAGTTCGACCAATCAGAAAATTCAAAATAGAATCTTTCGGAGGCATACCGTGCACCTGCACTATACGGAATCGCCGCCGCCTTTTGCGCTGTCGAGTTCCCATTGGACGAAGATGGATCTTTAAACATGACCGTCGGATAAGCCTTTAAAAGGCGGGATTGATTAGAGTTTGTCGGATTCGAATAAATCGCGTCAGGTGCGATCGTTGTTGATGATGTCCATTAGATTAGAATCTGGGGCTCCGCCTCACTGTGTATGTGTCACATGGAATCACAGAATGCGTTTCATATGACGCAGAGCATGGCTTTAACTTGCATCTAACCAATTAGTTGAGCCGCGATAGCATCTTGATGCGCCATATGATATACTCTAGCCCGGCTTGATTTGGGCCATTCAAAGTGGATCTGAGCATTGTAGCTTCATTTTAACAGCCGATTTGGAATCTTCTATATTTCTTCTTACCCAAAATGCCCCTGAACAAATGTATTAATGAATTTTTTGAGCGATCCGACGGAAACTGCGAGAACTCTCTCATCCGACGTCGGAATTGAGTGATTCAAGTTGCGTTGGAAAGATAACTCGACGCTCTACATCTTTCCACTGTCGGATTCCCATGAACCTACTGCGGGACCCATCAAAAATAGGCCCAAAGTTAGAAGTCTATAAAACTTAGGAATTTGGACTTCAAACTTTGCGTGCATGCATGCCAAGTGCCGTGGGCTACCATGTTGGCATGTCACCTTGCCACCACACCTGTGGGTCCCACTCACATTTTTTCTCTCTCCTCTTTCTCTCTCCAATTTCTCTCTCTTCTTTCTCTCTCTTCAATTACTTTTTCCACAATATGAGAAACATGAGAAACTCTATCATATCTTCAGTAACACTGTCGCATCATCAGAAACTCGGCCACATCTTTAGAGAAGCTGTGCCACATCACCAGTGGGATCCACAGACACTCTCTCTCATCAAAATCAGTGTAAAATCCTATTTAACTCATTGTAAGTCATCTGAAACACATGTAGAATACTATAGAACACACAAGCAAAGTTGCTACATCTGTGCTACTGCATTGACACTCTCTCTCCTACATTGACACTCTCTCTCCTACACTGACATTCTCTCTCCTGATTTCTTTGACTGTATGCTCACAAACACTGTCACATCAGCCAAGTTTCCAACAATGACAACACAAAGTCCAGTAGAAACGGTAATGACTCGTTGACTCAACGGATTAACATTCTAATCTCACCAAAGATGGGTAAGCATCAATTTACTAGTTGGGAAGGTGTTAGGCACCCAACTCACCCGGTCACTGACCGATCTCCCTTTGTTTTATCCTTTCTTCAAATTTTGTCCACACTTTGGGGTTATTTAGCCTATCTTATGTAACAAAATGGGGATCCTAGATTAAATCTCTAGTTCTTACCAAGTTAAGACATCACCTTACATATTGCAATTCTATAAATGAAAATGGATATACAAAGTAAATGTACAAATGAATAAAAGAATGAAATAATCACAGGAACGAAAGAATGATATACAGAATCAAGAAAAGACAATGATAAATGTATAACCAAGTTCGAGAAACATCTCAAACTGCCTATGTATCCCTATGCGGTGGGAATCAATCCAAACGTAGTTAGGATGGGGTTTTGTACAAATGTGTGAATGGAACACATCAAGGTAGTGGATGCTCCCATAATCATAGAACACATCAAGTGTAGGAGACGCTTCCATATTCATGGAACGTATTAAGTTGTGAGGTACTACCTAAATCAAGGAACGTCCCCTTAGCAAGGTAATCCCTTAATAAAGGAACTTACCTCTGTATGACCGGGCATGGAGAAGCAACTCCTATTGCCTACATATCTCTACGAGAATCAAGTCAAACATAGTTCCCAAAGATGACGGACTATGGAAAATCCCGATTGGCAACTCTCAAAGAGGCAACAGCCTTGGCTCCCCTCACCCAACAAGGGTTAACTAAGCTTGAAGAATAATTATATCACTGTGGATTTACCACATTCCACATCATAAATAGTCTCAATTCTCATTAAAGCACCTATCGTATTTGCATGAACATACATAATGTATTTCGAGATCTAGACCTAAGGGATAAACATGCCTCAAGCTAAATGAGCTCATATAGGTCAACACAGGATCTGAGAACTTGCATGAAAATGGACTTGTTGGAGTCCCCTTAAAATTCTCGTATCGTAGAAAAGAGAACCACAACCATACAATGTGGGGCCTGTGGCGCGCCTGTAAGCATAGTGTATCCCTAAGCTATTACAAATTGAAGGTATAAAATAGGGAATACATCTCTTGAGGGTTGGGATCGTCCTATCTTCTTAGACCTACATCCTATCCTAAAGGTGAGTGGCGGACCACTTGCACAAATTTGGTGTTTCCCCTCCCGCAGATGTGAATGTGGGTGCTCACATAGCCCATCCCTGTTCTAAAAGTTTATATATGAATAAACAAGTATGCTAAACAATAGAAAAGTTAAAGAGATAAGGGGAATACCTGGTGATGTGAACTGAAGCCATTAAATTAAAGAATAAAATGACCATGATACTCGATTAAATGTTGATGCTTTGACAAAAATTCTTTTGAAGTTGACCTGGTTGCAAACAAACTCATCGACCATTCCCTCATACATCATTGAAATTCCTGTCATCATTTAGATAAGGTCAGCAAACAAGTCTTCCCAATTTCATAATTAAAGCATCTTAAAGAAATATTTGGAAAACTTATCTCTTCACATAATTTATGTTATTCCTCGAAGCTTGCTTATTCTCCTCTCGAATTTGCATATTATTCTCACAAAGCAAGTTCATTCTAAGGCCTGGAACTATAGTGACTTCAAAGCACTATTAAGTTGTGACTGCAAGGAGAGACTTTCTTGCTTTAATAGTGAGATCTCTGTTTCTGCTATCTTGAGATGACTAATCACAATTGTAAGTCACCAACACCACTTGTGTATGAACATGCACTTCCCATTTTGCATTCGGCATGTCATTTTCAATTTCCCAAGCGTCCACCAGTTTTTTTGTACTCTCCCATATTAATGGCCATAATGCAGAATCTGATGCAGAGGATATCAATCAACTACCCTGATATTAATCAACTACTCTTTTCAACAATATTTCAGGGTAATTGAAGTAGACTGAGAGAAACTCATGGAAATCTATCACTTTAGACAATTTTCAGCTCCTTGAACCATGCGGTATGTAAAGGACATAGGTCTGGTTTTCTACCAATTTGATTCAATTAACACTAACTTTTTCTCAGAAATCATAGAGAATCACATCACAACCAGATTGAAAAATCACAAAATACTTTGCTTCAAACAAATCGAAATGGTTGGAGTTTTCTTATTAATATCAATAGGGTCATGGGTCATGAGAACCCACATGCACAAAACCAACACAGCCATTACTTATAGGAATATCGTCCTCAATACTTTCACATTAATAAATTCTGAACCCAAAGAACCATCGTTATCACCTTGAATTCCATTGCTGGCAAAGGTTGTAAACTGCATTCTCTTGCCAAAACTAAAATCCTCAAGTCTAACAGTTTCTAGATGAAATAATTTGAAATAGAGATGTTGCAGAATCTCTTACCATTAATAATATTCAAAATCAGTTTGGAACCCATCATTTTAGATATTTGAACGTACCTCTCTCTTTCTCTCTCCATCTTCTCCTTCTGCTTTTTGTTATTCTCTTCTCTCAATTTTCTCCTCCTCTTGTTCTGCTCACTCTCCTTGCTTCTCGGTCTTTCCCGCTGCCGCTTCTTACTTCTCCTTTCTAGCCGACTCCCCCTCTCTCCCTTTTTTTTCTCCACTTCGAAGCCAGCCTCTGTTGGCCTTCGTATTGTAATTGTTGGCAAATTGGGCTAACTGGGCCAAGTTTGATGAGAGACAGTGTCTGTGGGCCCCACTGATGATATGGCAGTGATTCTAGTGCAACGACAGTGTTACACAATGTTGGGCACCTCATGCAGCATGAAGAATGAAGGGAGCCTGTAGAGAGAAAGAAGAGAGAATATTGTAGAGAGAGAAAGAGGAGAGAGATTTATGGGACCCAGATGCAGGTGGGACCCACTGTGCCTAGGTGGCATGCCCCCATGGCAGCCAGCCTAGCCGAGGGCCGTGGCACCATAGTGGCAGCCAGCCATATGGCCAGTCGCATGGCACCACAAGCAAGCAGTAGCAAGGCCTGCAGGCCAAGCCACAGGCAAGCAGCAACAGCGGCCGTGGCACACGCATAGCACAGCTGCTGCACGCAAGCCATGCTGTAAGGCAGCACAGCCGCGCGCATAGGGCCATGGTGCATGCACTGAAACTGTTCGACAGAATGCCTAGAGAGAGAAAGGCAAAGTTTTAGAATGATTTCTTCTAGAAAAGAAATCACTCGTACAGGGTTTTTTTGAAGGAAAACATGGTTACAGACGCCATTTTGAATGTTCTCAGGGGAATTTTAGGAAGAGAAGAATGAAGAAGATGCGAGATCGGCCGCCTAAATGAGCCATGCATGCCAGATTCCAAATCGATGGTTCTGGAAAAGGCGGGTTAGTGTGTGGCGTAGACGTTGCGCCTAGATACTCCCGCGCAGTTTCTGATTGGCCGTGCGCAAGATAATAATGTGGTTCTTGATGCAAAGAGCTCGTGCCTTGATTGCACGTGCAGTATTACGTTGGATCAGATCCAGATCATGCGGTTGGGGATGAGGCCGACCGCGCTTGACGTGATTGATGCAGATCCAGCGGCTTAAGCTAAATCCTGCATTTTCTTCTCAGATCCAACGGCGAAATTCAATGATTCTCTGTGCGGCCAATCAGAACGCGACAGCTAAGCGGCGTGGCACGGCTTCGGTGCGGCGCGGGTGCAGATTTGTTTTGGAAAGATTCTCTTTCCTTATTTGTTATTGGCTGAACTTCAAATTGCCATATCTTCTTCATCCGAGCTCTAAATCGGTCCGTTCAAATTGCAGCTTCCATATTTTTGGATTCTCTACCTATGGGGCACCGTTGGGAGTCATGCTAGGGCTGAAAAATATTGAAGAGTGTGCTTTGAAGCTACAGAGAGTGATTTTGCTAGTTTTTGTGTCCTGTGAGATGATTTATCACCATCTACCTCTTCTCTGTGCATCAACGGATTGCTGAATCCCTGAGAGAGGTTGGTAGGCTGTTTATTGTTCATTCATGGTGATTGTGGAGGAGATTGGAAGCCTATGATCAAGACGAGCTCTATGAATCAAGCTTCACTATCATTGAAGGCTGTTTAAAGTTTCTCAAAGTAGTGTGGAGCGTCAAAAATTATTGCTGGCAATTCAAGAATATTGGTTGTGAGATTTTCTCATTCCCTATCTCTTTAAATATTTTTATGCACTGTATGCTAGTATAGGTGAAAAGAAAAAAGAGAATACCTATCTAGCTTGTGGGTTTCATTATAGGGCAATTCTTATAAGCCCCAAAATATTTTATTTGTGGTGTGTTCAGTGGGTGCTGGACACTGGCTTTATGCCTGAATTCTGGCATTGTTACGTCCTCTTTGTTTTATGTTGGGAAAATCTAGGGTCAGTATCCTTGTCTATAAGAGACTAAAAGTTGAGTATTGAGTAAGTACGGAGCCCGTGGGGCATTACTCTGTGGATTAGCCATCACATACTATGGTGGTGAACCACGTAATATCTTTGTATTTTGTGTGTTTGCTTTCTAGTATAATTTAGAGTGTGTCAAATGGTTTACAAGATGGGTGTACAAATCTGGTAGAGCTGGCTACTGAGTAGTAGCGCGGTGGATTTGTATACGATTGTGTGTATTGACAAATCAGATATCCAATAGCTCTGGACAGCATTTAAATAATCAGAGAAAAGTTTCAGACACTGATTCACCCCCCTCTCAGTGTCATATCAAGTTCATCAATTAGTATCAGAGCACCAGGCTCAGTGACAGCTTAATCAGCAACTGAAAAGATCAGAATAAAGATACAGGAGAAGGTTCAAACAAGCCCCCCATTATTTGATGGGATGGATTTTGTTTTTTGGAAAAGGAGAATGGAGGTCTATGTAGGATCTCTTGGTTATGATGTTTGGGCTTCTGTGGAAAATGGCTACATACCACATGACACAAATGCTCCCACTGTAGTAGACAAGAAGAATTTTGAGAATAATAGAAAGGCTCTCAATGCCATTCAAGGGGGACTGACAAATAGTGAACTGGCTAAAATCATGGACTGCAAGATAGCAAAGGAAGTATGGGATAGACTGATCAACATATATGAAGGAGATAAGAAGATCAAGACTGTCAAGCTGCAAACATTCAGAGGTTA
>CM053274.1:51806959-51879584 GCA_028583415.1 Protea cynaroides | reverse complement strand
AAAATCATGGACTGCAAGATAGCAAAGGAAGTATGGGATAGACTGATCAACATATATGAAGGAGATAAGAAGATCAAGACTGTCAAGCTGCAAACATTCAGAGGTTAGTTTGAGAATCTGAAGATGAATGAGGATGAGACCATTGATCAATACATGACAGGGTTATTGAAGTGGTCAATTCCATTAGAGGACTTGGTGAAGACTTAAAAGGTCATATTGTTTATCAAAAAATTTTGAGGTCTCTCACTCCAAAATTTGAGTCAAAAGTATCAGCTCTTGAAGAGACCAAGGACTTGGAACAGGTTACTATTGATGAGATTCATGGAGCCTTAACAGCTTTTGAGATGAGGGTTGATCCAGGAACCACTAGTGACAAGCAGGTAGCTTTCAAGGCTATGAAGAAGCTGAAGATTTTTGAAAAACAAAATGAGGAAGAAAGTGAAGATGAAGCCACAAATCATTTCACTAGGAAATTAAAAAAGGGTACAGAAAAGTATAAGAACAAGCTTCCATTCAAATGCTTCAATTGTGGTAAAGTTGGACACTTTGCTGCAAAGTGCCCAATGAAGAGTAAGTTTGACAGTAATGATGAAGATGATAGAAAAAGCAAGTTTAAAGGAAAGAAAAACTACAACTTCAAGAAAAACAGGTCCAACAGAAAGAGTTTTATCTCTAAGAGAAGCACTGAAACCTCAGATGATGACTCTGATGAAATCTCAGAAGATGAGCCTAGTAAGGCTTTGTTCATGGTTTACATTGAAGATCAAGAGAAGAACACAGATAAAGAAAAATTCTCCTAAAAAAGAAATGAAGAAGGCATTGTGGAATCTATCTCTAGTAGTGAAGAAGAAAAAGGGAATGAAATTTCAAGCTCTGGTGATGATGAAGAAGGTGAGGTGAATTTTGAAGAAGAGTTTGCCGCTATGAAGGAACTCAAGAAAGAAAGGAAATATAATAAGCTTGCCTTACAAGAAGTTAAAAAGCAGAAAAAGGTAATTCAAGATTTGAGAATTCAAGTTGTAGAATCCAAGAAAATTATTGAAGATCTCAAGACTTAGCTCGGACAAGTATCTACAGACCACTCCAAACTAATGATTGAGAATACAGGTTTGAGAGCTCAACTTGAAATACAAGCCCCTGTGATGAGTAAATTTGAAGAGCTTGAGAAGGAATTTATTTTGTTAAAAGCAAAGGTGACTGAGTATGAAATAGAAGAGTTTGAAAGACAACAAAAATTGAACAAATCTGATGAGCCAAGCAACACTACAATACATCCTAGTAGCAGAAAGCTGGATGGGATTATAAATTCTCAAAGACCTTTCAATGTAAAATTTGGTCTTGGTTTTGATAAGGGAGAGACTTCAAATAATGCAAACTCAAATAGAAAAGGTCTCATCTCTTTTGTGAAAGAGAGTGGAAAGGGCAAGGCTGCTATGGTTTATGATCAAAAAGAAAATCATGTTCCTACTCCACTGACTAATAATGCAAGGCAAGGTAGGAGAGTTGAAAAGACTAACATTTATGGAAGAAATTATCCCAGTGCATCGCAGAGACAGATGAGGTACGTGGCTCCTTCTAGGCCAAGATTTTATTTTCAGGGTTATTGTATAAATGCAATACTTATGGTCACAGAATAGCTACCTGTAAATTCAATCTGAGAGAAGTTAGATTTGAAAGTAGAAATCAGTTTGCTCCTCTTGAAGAAAATTTTGTTGAATGCTATAAGAGTAACAATTTTGGGCATATAGCAAGGAACTGCAGAACCATCTTTCCCCCTATGTCACCTTCACAGAGACAGTATGACAGAATTAGAAGCAAGATTCCAAGACAGAAGAAAGATGAAATATCTAAATTAAATAAGAGAGTTTGGGTTCAGAAAAATAGCTCTTTGGTTGTACAGACAGCTTTCAAGGCACAAAATAGTTCTACACCATGGATTCTTGACAATGGATGTTCAAGTCACATGACAGGAGATAGTAAGAGGCTTCAGAAACTTCAACATTATGAAGGAGGCTCAGTCAAGTTTGGTAATGATATTGGTGCAAAGATTATCGAGAAAGGAAGCATTAGCCTCAACAATAGGAAGGTAAAATCTCACGAGGTTCTCTATGTTTCAAGTTTGAAACATAATCTATTGAGTGTCAGTTAGCTTTGTGATAGGGGCCACAAATTAATTTTCAGTGATCAAGGATGTGAGATTCGAAGAACTGACAGTGGTAAATTGATGGCAATTGGAAAGAGAACGTCAAGAAATCTTTATACATTGTCTGAAGATTTTTAAGAAAACTGCATGTTGAGCCAAGAAGAAGAAACATGGCTATGGCACAAAAGAATGGGGCATATTGGATTTGAAAATCTAATAAAGATTTCCAATAAAAATGCTGTGAGAGATATCCCTTCTTTGAAGAAGCCCACCACTGGCATATGTGCATCTTGTCAGAAAGGAAAGTAGACAAGAGTGTCATTTAAACCAAAAGATTACCATAATACTCAACCACTTAAGATTGTCCATACAGATCTATGTGGGCCAGTGAGAACATAGAGCATCTCAGGATAGAGGTATTTTATTTTATTCATAGATGACTACTCCAGGATGACTTGGGTGATGTTCTTGAAAAATAAGTCAGAGGCTCTTGCAAAGTTTAAAATCTTCAAAGCTCAAGTTGAAAATGAGACAGGAAAGAAAATTAAGTGTTTGAGGTCTGACATGGGAGGAGAATACACATGGGTTAATTTTGTAGATTTTTGTTCTAAGAATGGCATCATGAGACAGACTTCAGCTTCTAGAACACCACAGCAGAATGGTGTTGCAGAAAGAAAGAATAGAACTGTTCAAGAAATGGCCAGGACTATGTTGACAGAAAATGACATGGGGAACAAATTTTGGAGAGAAGCAGTGCATACAACAGTATATGTTCAGAACAGGTGTATGTTGAGACAACATGAAGACAAAACTCCCTATGAATTATGGTTTGGTAAAACGGCCACAGCAAAGCACTTCAAGGTGTTTGGTAGTAAATGTTATATCAAAAACACCAATCATGATTTAGGGAAGTTTGATGATAGGGAAGATGAAGGCATTTTTCTTGGCTACTCCACCTCAAGCAAAGCATATAAATGTTACAACAAGAAGCTTGGTAAAATTGTTGAGAGTGCAGATGTGAAAGTTGATGAGCATAAAAATTCAACTACAGAGTCAAATAGTGATCCTCCTATTTTTGAAGATTTGGACAGTGAGAAAAATAACAGTGAAATAGAAAAAGAATAAAATGTGACAAATGTGCCAGAACAGAGAGCAGTAGTTGATACAAAAGAAAGAGAAGAGCAGTCAGATTCAGAGACAGATAGGCAGAACAAAGGTGGCTCAAGCAGAGTAAAAAAGAATCATCCTGATCAATTAATTCTTAGTGATCCCTCAGCTGGTATGCAAACAAGGAAGGTGAGACAACCAAAACAAATGTTTTCTTTATTATCTCACATTGAACCAAAATCAGTTACAGAGGCATGTGAAGATGCTAGTTGGCTTAAGACAATGAATGAAGAGTTGGATCAAATAGAGAAAAATAAAACTTGGGAATTGGTGCCAAGGCCTACTGATAAGAATGTTATTGGCACTAAATGGGTCTACAGGAACAAACTCAATGAAGATGGCAAAATTATAAGGAACGAGGCCAAATTGGTTTGTAAAGGATATGCTCGGGCATTGATTTTGAAGAAACATTTACTCTTGTGGCTAGGTTGGAAGCCATCAGAATGTTTCTTGCTTTTGCAGTGCACAAGAACTTCAAAGTTTATCAGATGGATGTAAAGTCAGCTTTCTTAAATGGTGACTTGGAAGAGGAGGTATACATTGAGCAACCAGATGGATTTCAACTGAGTGAGGACCCTACACTTGTTTGTAAACTGAAAAAAGCATTGTATGGGTTAAAGCAAGCACCAAGAGCATGGTATTCAAGACTATATACTTATCTCTGTAAGTTGGGTTTCAAGAAGGGTTTGGTTGATAGCAATTTATATGTTAAATCTATTGATGGCAGTCAGACAGTTGTGGTTGTATATGTAGATGATATCATCTTTGCAGGCCAAAAGGATGAATTATGTCAGGACTTCGCTCAGAGAATGCAAGATGAGTTTGAGATGTCCATGATTGGGGAACTATCTTACTTTTTAGGTCTGCAGATCAGTCAGTTAAAGAATGGATTCTTTTTATCTCAGACTAAATATGTGAAAGAAATATTGAAAAAGTTCACAATGGAAGATTGTACACCAATTAGCACTCCAATGATGACAAGCTGTAAGCTAAGCAAAGAGGATGACTCTCCATCAGTTGACCACACTATGTATAGGTCAATGATTTGAAGTATGCTTTACTTGAATGCTAGAAGGCCAGATATTCTACAGTCTATTTGCATGGTAGCTAGATATTAAGCTGGCTCAAAAGAGACACACATTGTAGCTGTAAAGAGAATTTTTAGATATCTAAAGGGGACTATGGACTATGGTCTTTGGTATGCAAAAAGCAAGGATCTGGAATTATCTTCTTACTCAAATGCAGATTGGGCAGGATGTGTTGATGATAGGAAGAGCACTAGAGGAGGTGCTTTTTATCTTGGCAGAAATTTGGTGGCTTGGCACAGTAAAAAGTAGGAGTCGGTATCATTATCTACGACAAAGGCAGAATACATTGCAGCTACCTCCTGTTGCACACAGGTATTATGGATGAAACAGATGTTGAAGGATCTAGGCATTGAGTCAGAAAAACCTATTTCTATGTTTTGTGATAACACTAGTGCTATAAATATATCAAAAAATCCAGTTATGCACTCCAGGACGAAGCACATAGCTATTTGGTATCACTTCTTGCGAGAGAAGGTCCTAGAAGGAGAAGTTCAGTTAGAGTTTATTCCTACAGCAGAGCAGATTTTCGACATCTTCACAAAGCCACTTCCCAGAGATCAGTTTGATTACTTATGACAGAAGTTGGGAGTGATTATCCTCCCCAAGCATTGAGGAGTTTGGTGTGAGGGGGAGCAGTGTTTGATTGTTCTATTTTTTTTTTGCTCCCTATGTACGACTCAGGGGGAGTCCATTTGTATTTTTCTGTGTTACTATGGTGTTGAATTTATGTTTTTGGAGCATCCATAGGATTGGGAAGATGCGGTGGGCACTCCTATGTGGCATATCCCTTTGTCCTTGTTGTCAAAGGAGGAGAAATGTCTCATGGTGGATTGAGTAGTTGCCAACAATTTCAAAGGGGGAGATTGTTGGCCTTCGTATTGTAAGTGTTGGTAAATTAGGCTAACTGGGCCAAGTTTGATGAGAGACAATGTCTGTGGGCCCCATTTATGATATGGCAGTGATTCTAGTACAACGACAGTGTTACACAATGTTGGGCACCTTATGCAGCATGAAGAATGAAGGAAGTCTGTAGAGAGAAAGAAGAGAGAGAAGATTGTAGAGAGAGAAAGAGGAGAGAGAGATTTATGGGACCCAGGTATGGGTGGGACCCAGTTTGCCTAGGTGGCATGCCACCATGGCAGCCAGCCTGGCCGAGGGCCGTGGCACCATAGTGGTAACCAGCCATATGGCCAGCCGCATGGCACCACAAGCAAGCAGCAACAAGGCCCGTAAGCCAAGCCACAGGCAAGCAGTAACAGTGGCCGTGGCACATGCACAGCACAGCTGCTGCGCGCAAGCCATGCCGCAAGGCAGCACAGCCGCGCGCACAGGGCCATGGTGCATGCGCCGAAACTATTCGACAGAATGCCTAGAGAGAGAAAGGTAAAGTTTTAGAGTGATTTCTTCCCGAGAAGAAATCACTCGTACAGGGTTTTTTGAAGGAAAACGTGGTTACAAACGCCATTTTGAATGTTCTCAGGGGCATTTTAGGAAGAGACGAATGAAGAAGATGCGAGATCGGCCGCCTAAATGAAGCCACGCATGCCAGATTCCAAATCGATGGTTCCAGAAAAGGCGGGCTAGTGTGTGGCGCAGACGTTGCGCGTAGATACTCCCATGCAGTTTCTGATTGGCCATGCGCAAGATAATATTGTGGTTCTTGATGCATAGAGATCGTGCCTTGATTCTGTGTGACGCACGCGCAGTATTACGTCGGATCAGATCCAGATCATGCGGTTGCGGATGAGGCCGATCGCGCTTGACGCGATTGATGCAGATCCAGCGGCCTAAGCTAAATCCCACCTTTTCTTATCAGATCCAACGGCGGAATTCAACGATTCTCTATGCAGCCAATCAGAACACGACAGCTAAGCGTCGCGGCGTGGCTACGGTGCGGCGCGGGTGCAGATTTGTTTTGGAAAGATTCTCTTTCCTTATTTGTTATTGGCCGAACTTCAAATTGCCATATCTTCTTCATTTGAGCTCCAAATCGGTCCATTCAAATTGAAGCTTCCATATTTTTGGATTCTCTACCTATGGGGCACCATTGGGAGTTGTGCTAGGGCTGAAAAATATTGAAGAGTGTGCTTTGAAGCTACAAAGAGTGATTTTACCAGTTTTTGTATCCTGTGAGATGATTTATCACCATCTACCTCTTCTCTGTGCATCAACGGAATGCTGAATCCCTGAGAGAGGTTGGTAGGCTATTTATTGTTCATTCATGGTGATTGTGGAGGAGATGGGAAGCCTATGATCAAGACGTGCTCTATGAATCAAGCTTCACTATCATTGAAGTCTGTTCAAAGTTTCTCAAAGCAGTGTGGAGCGTCAAAAATTATTGCTGGCAATTCAAGAATATTGGTTGTGAGATTTTCTCATTCCCTATCTCTTTAAATATTTTTATGCACTGTATGCTAGTATAGGTGAAAAGAAAAAGGAGAATACCTATCTAGCTTGTGGGTTTCATTGTAGGGCAATTCTTATAAGCCCCAAAATATTTTATTTGTGGTGTGTTCAGTGGGTGTTGGACACTGGCTTTATGCCTGAATTCTGGCGTTGTTACGCCCTCTCAGTTTTATGCTGGGAAAATCTAGGGTTAGTATCATTGTCTGTAAGAGACTAAATGTTGAGTATTGAGTAAGTACGGAGCCCGTGGGGCATTTCTCTGTGGATTAGCCATCACATACTATGGTGGTGAACCACGTAATATCATTGTGTTCTGTGTGTTTGCTTTCTGGTATATTTTGGAGTGTGTGGATCCGTTGAAATCCCGCATAGCAGGTCGGGCGGGAGAGGATTTCTACACTCTAGAACCCCCTTTTTTCATGATCTAACTCCTCTCTTTTTTTATTTTCCTTTCATCACTTCTCAGCGCAAAAATCTAAGAGAACTTCCGTGGCCACTTCTCTCATTTCCTTTCATTTTTAAAACTCCCACGAAAAAACCTTGGTGAAGAAATGCTTACCTCCTTTTATGGGTAGGTTAAAAACGGACGACCCCTTCCCTCTTTCTTTCCAACCATGTTCTTCCTTTTTCTTTGCTAACTACTTGTCCTTCTCTAACAACAGTTTTCTCATTCATTTTTTTTACGTATTTTCTTTAAACCCTAGCCCTAAATCCTAGGTCCATACTCCCATGCTTTAGGTCTAGGCCCAAAACGCCCTTTGAAAGGAAACCACTTAAAGCCTTTTTTTTTTTTTTTAAAACCCACTCATGAAACCAATTTTGTATACCATCCTTTTTGCTCCATTTTAAAACTGTGATTTTTGAAAGCTACTTTTTAAACAACTTTATAACCATGGTTTTATTTATTTATTTTTATTTTTTTTAAACACTTTTATGCCACTTTAAATCATGGTTTTGAAAACTTTTTTTTTTTTTTTTCAAAATCATACTAAATATCATCCATTTTGTAAACAGCAACATAATTCATTTCCTATAAGATTTTATTTTCTACACTGAAGGTTAGTGCAAAAATAAATACCTCCAAGATTGTGACCTGTTATAGTCATTTTCTGTCCAATTGGTTTATTTTTTTCTTATTGCTAAACTAAATATATATTAATATATTATTTCATTTCATTTTGAAATTGCTTACTTTTGATTATTTCAATTAAAATTCCCAATAAGAAAGATACTTATGAGAATTAGGTCCTAGGCCCTATATATATATATATATATATCCATTGCCTTCTTTCGATTCTTACTCGAGCCGGATGATGAAAAATTATCATGTCCGATTCCTTCATGTATTCCTCTATTGAAGCTTTACTTTCCACGTGTGTCTCTGTGATCAAAAGGGAAAAAGGAGAGAGGGTTTCTATGCACTCATTTTATCTCAAACAGAGAACGTGATGGAATTTTCAAATTCCATAAATGTGCACAGGACCCCACCTCCAATTCTTTATAGATCTACCGTCTCCTCCCATCAAAAAATGGATAGTGATTTGGGTGCCACACGTCACAGTGGATCCTATGCTAACAACCCATTTAGGTGGGACTAGGTGGCATGTAGGCTACCCGACTTACGTTTTTTCAATCGACTCATAATGCCACATGGCAAACCACTTTATGGTTATTAACATGATGTATGACCATACAGTAATTTTTAGATCCTTTCTTATGGACTTATTCTTTATGTTCATAGTAAAACTCTCAAACCACGAATCATGACGATACATGTCTATACAACAAGAACAATTCCATGTATTACAATGGATTATTTATTTTAGGGTAAAAGACAGTTACCACCCCTGTAACTTACCTTATTGACCGTTGACCCTCAAAGGTTTCAAAAAAGATAGTTACCTCCCCTAAAAACACTATTAAAATACAAATAGACCCACGTCGTTAGGAATATTCTATTAGATGCTAACGGTGGGAGTCCAATATTTTCTTAATGACCAAATTAACCCTTTACAAGGGTGATTGACTTTAAAAAAAATAAAAAACAAAAAAACAAAAAAAAAACCCAGAGATCCAATAGTAGGATGAGCAGACTGAGAAGATGGTTCATGCTTCTTTCTCGCCGATGGAGTTAGGGTTTCAAATGATCCTTTGGTGAATGCGATATACTTTAAGACGTCTTTGAATGATGGTGGTCACCAGCAGAGATCTATTGATCAGGTAGGACTTCCTAAAGTTTCGCCATCGGCGGATTACTAGAGAATTTCTTGACTGCGACAAAGAATTGAAGCATTTCCAAGCAAGTGATTTGGGATTTCCAGAAATCAAAGAGCGAGGGCCAGGCGGAGATAGTTACAGGAGAGGATTGCTTCATCCTCAAGTTCTGGAACAAATTTTCCAATTGTTAGTGTGAGATAAAATTTTTATGGCTTACAAGAAATGGGGATTCAACCTTCTTTGTCGCTTTTGATTCGAATTTGGTTGCAAACCCTAGTTTTTTGCAATCTGGTTGCAGACGGAGGTTTCCCCTCCTTACGATTGGGTTGCAAAAAGAGAGAACCCCAAATCTCCAGATGCAATCAGAGAAACCATCTGAATCGGAGAGAAGAGAGATGCAGACCAGCCACTGGGAAGACGATGAGTTACAGGCATTTGGAGTTCCCTTTAAACTTTGGAGTTGCAGATCTACAGTACCTCCAGATGTAGCAGAGGAGATGCAGATACGATGCTCTCACGAAAATGGAAGAAAGTTTTTTTTTTTATTTTTTAAAATGCCCATTTGTTTCAGATCTGGTTCATGTTCATAGTTTGGTATCACGTGGTTCCTGTTCATCAGTTCCTATCTTTTTTATATTTTTTAATTTTAGTTGGGATAAAATATTTAGGGGTAGAGTTGTCCATAAAAAATATAACTTTAACATCGTTAAAAATTGGGGCCATTTGTCTCTTTTGAAACCTTTGGGGGTCAACGGTCAATAAGGTAAGTTACAGGGGAGGTAACTGTCTTTTACCCTTTATTTTAAGATGAACCTCAATTGTAACAATCTTACTTTATAGAATCAATTTATGGGTCTAACATTTTTGCCTAGAAAACTTTATAGGCATCTCTTATTACAATACTTTATATGTACAATAAAATAAATGACAGTAAAAATAATTCTATTTTGAAATCATCAAACTTTATATTGCAATGTCATAAATAAAACATTTATCCACTTAATGATTTACATAGTCCCATACGACCCACATAAGCTATATACACCTTGGATGGAAGGCCTTTGGTGAAGGGATCTGTTATCATATCATTAGTACCGATATGCTCTATTTGAACACGAGGATCTCGAACGTCTTCTTTAACAATAAAGTATTTTATCTCAATGTGTCGGCAACGACTCGCTGAGCATGTGTCGTTAGAGAAACGTACTGCTGTAGTATTGTCACAGTAAATCTTTATAGGTCTTTCAATGGATGTGATGACCTTCAAATATTTGATAACATATCTCAACCATGATGGCTGAAAAACTACTTCATAGCACGCCACCACTTCAGCTTCCATAGAAGAAGAGGCTATCTTAGGTTACTTTATGCTGCGCCAAGACACTGCTCCTTCAGCTAATAGAAAAAATGAAACCTGAATTAGACTTCTTCATATCTCTGAATCCACCATGATCTGAATCTAAGTAGTCAATTAGCTCCAAATCATCAACATGCCTATATGTGAGCATGTGATCCTTGGTACCCTATAGGTATCATAGTACTTTCTTCACAACTGTCCAATCTAGCAAATCAGGGTTCTTTTAGAACCTACCTAATACTCCCACTGCAAATGAGATTTCAAGCCTGATACAGACCTGAGCATACATTAAATGGTCTACTGCTATGTAAGTACCCCATTTTTGCCAACCCCAGCCAAATAGAACCCTACTGGTGTATAGACAGCAAGAGAGGGGAGGTGAATAAAAATTTGAAAAAAAGTATAGGGAGGCGAGTGAAAACACTCTCAAACCAACAGTCAATTAGTCCCTGTGTGCTTTGAGCTGAGCCAAAGTGCCCCCTAGTGTGTAGGAGTCTTGGTGAATACATTCGAAAAGATTACGGGTCAATTCAAGGTTTGGATGTTAAGCGACGACTTCGATGCTGATTTCGATGGGCCCACAACAAGGACATGGGCTGTAATCTACATGGATGTGTAGGTTTTGGAAATACCTTTGAAATGAGACCAGAATTACTCAATTCTGATGTCAAAGGAAGAAGATATGACAATTTCAGTTTGAAAATAAGTACAAGGGGTTTTATCTGAAAAAAATAATAAATTGTCCAAGGGTCTGCATGCAAATTATCATGAGTTTAATTATTTAAACTTTACGTCCTCATATCTTGATCATCCGACATTCAAATCATACGATTCATGGGCCAATGTGCTCCATTGTCCGCCCTCTTCAAAATGGACGGGGAAAATCTGAGACAGAGGCCGTCAAAATATTCTATGCGAAGTTACAAGCTGAAAGGACCCATAATAGAGAGAGAGAAGCTGGTCAAGTCCAACTCAACCCGACCCAACTCAGACCCATTTCAGTCTAAACCAGTTTAAACCCCACTCAGCCCAACCCAGCTCAAGCCCAAGTTAGTCAAATCCAGTCTTACCTGACCGGGCCCAGACCGGTTTAGTCCGAGTCATGTCGGCCCATGTACATGTATTTCAATTATAGGTTATATATATATATATATATATATATGTGTGTGTGTGTGTGTGTGTGTGTGTGTGTGTGTGTGTATATGTGTGTGTGTGTGTGTGTGTAAGCAATGGGTGGGATTCCAACACTAGAAGAGAGAGAGAAATACGGGGAGAGAAGAGAGGAAAACACAAGAAGAGGAGAAAGAGGATCAGAGAGGAGAGAGAAAAGCACGGGAAGGGAGAGAGGATCAAATGAGGAGAAAAGAGAGAGAAACATGGGAAGAGAGAGAGAGAGGATCAAACGAGGAGAGAAGAAAGAGAAAAACATGGGAAGAGATAGAGAGAGGATTAGACGGGGAAAGAATGAGGGAGAAGATCAATGGAGGTGCTGTGTCACACCCCAATTATGGATCAACCAAAATGGTGTGATGAACCATCAATAAACCAACGGTTCAACTAGGATCTCGTATAGGCTATACCAACCATGTTAAATCAAAACACATTCTACATTAATTATAGATAATAAAGTAAATAGCGAAAGTCTTATTAATTGTAAGACCCGTGTTAAACTAATCGGTCTTACCACCTTGTACCAGGTCTACCTATCATGGTCGAGCCAAGTGGGCCAAGTGGACCAAGTGCGTGAAGGAAATCACAAAACCAGGTATGAATTTGACCCAAAAATAATAAATTTGAGGATAGGGTCGCATGCAGGTAGGGTCGACCCCACCTCAGTAAAAGTCCAACCCATGACTTTTCAGTCGTAGGGTCGGATGACTTGAGAACCATAGGGTCGACGGATTCTGTGACCCTATGATCGACCCTATGATGATAGACTGAAACCGTAAATTAGGAAACTTTCTTAATTTCAAGAAGTCCTTCCTAATCTCGATGGGACTTATTTTGGGAGATTTTTCTCTATAAATAGGACGTCCCTTAGCCTCTTTCACTCCTTTTAGAACCCTAATTGAAAGTAAGAGAAAGAGAAAGAGAAGGAAGAGAAGAAGAGAAGGAAAATTAGAGAAAAGACTAAGGAAGAGGAGGAACTTCAGAGAAACCTCTGAATCTCAGCCAACTTCAGGTATGAGTTTAATTCCCTTCATAAATTAAGAGCCTAGAATGGAATATGAAGAAGTTAGGGTTGGGAGAAACCCAAACCATCTACCCATGGATGAGTTTCGATGGAATCCTGTAAGTAATCATCATAGGCAATGAAAAGTGTGTAAAAATCATAGTTATGAGTCATAGAATAATATTAGAATGGACCTACGAGACCTCAGGATCGATCACATACCCTCGGGAAGTCCCAGGGAGGGTGTGGTCACACATATGGTCGATTGATAACCGACCCCATGTCCGACCCTACCCCTAGGGTCGATTGGGTAATCGACCCTAGGTACTACCCTACCTGTGACCCTATGATTTCAGCTAGTCTAAATTTATTGGAATTAATTCTAATTAGAATCTATCGACTTGTTAGGTTTTCCTAGTGATTTAAAAGTGATTCTTAAAGCTTGAACGAGGATCTACACTCAATCAAAGGTGAGGGAACAAGACCTAAAATAATTGGATAATAAAAAGCTATTTTTTGCTTATTGAGTCTTATACCATGATTGTTTCTATGCGTGTATGTGTGTATTGTGCATTTAATATGTCATCCAATATTCCTGCTATTATTGTTCATACATATTTAATTTCGTTTATTTTTAACATGATGATGATGGTGATGTTAGGAATAGGCATGTGAATGTTTATGCGTGGTTAGTGTATTTGATGTGAGTGGGGCATCAGGGGGAGGAAGTGATATCGTGGTGTGTTCTGGTCACTAGACTCTAGCTCTATCTCTACTCAAGTCTTGTCCACTAACATCATCGTATCGCCATTACCTTAGCGGAGCTATTATGTCGTAGGGCATCAGGGGAGGTGGTCTCGGACCGTATGGTCTCTGACTCTATCGGGGGGCCTTAGCTCTATCTCTATGGATGTATTGAGGGATGCTGGGGTAAGGCCTTGGATACACTGTTTGACATTAGGATTGGTTAATTGTAAGCCCAGTTTGCAAGCCCTCGCCAATAGGGGCTTACATGTTGGTATGGGAGCATGTGGTACTTTAATGCCGATACCCATTGGGTACACTGTTTCCATGGTGGGTGCATGTGGGACGACAATGCCGATATTCATTGGGCGACTCCACACACTCGTGTATAGAGGTGAGGTGGCCTCCGAACCTTTCTATAGCACATTGCAAACTTATAAACCAGACCACAAATATGAATTGAATGCATGCATATGTTTGTTGCATTGTTTTGTTTGCTCACTGAGTCGTGATGTGTGCTCACCCTTTTTGACGTCGAATATTTTAGTTGATGATGCAGGTACCACGGTTGAAGACTATATGAATGCTCCTGTGTACGGGCAAGCGGCGGCAATGGACGCTAAAGTGATGATGGAGTCGCAAGATTCGACATGCGAGTGCAACTCCTATGTTTTTTATTAGAATTTTAATTAGATTATACAGACAATGTATTTGAATTAATTATTTAAGTTTATGTCTCAGTCTTTTTGAGAATAATTGGTTAAATTATTTATTTTATCACATTTAGATTCTCAGTTCATTTAATATTTAAGACTTCCGCTATTATGTATTTACTCTGATTATTGTTGTGGGTGTGTATGATTTAAGCAAACGGACACAACCTATTTGAGATCCTGGTTGAACCGTTGGTTAATTAGGGGTTCATCACACCATTTGGAATAGTGCGAAATTGGGGTGTGACATTAATAATGAACTGTGGTCTAATCTTGATAAATAATTAATATTTCAGTTATCTCCAAGTAACCAAAACATAATTTATTACATATTTCAAATATCCAAATAAGAAAGTTAAACACTAAGCGCATCCATAGTAGAAATATTCTCTTAACGAATAATAATAGTCCTCCACAGCTTGCTCATCCATAGCCGCCACCTATTCATATGTTGGCGTGTCAACATAATCTTCAACCGTAATACTTGCAACATTAGAAACTAAAAAAAATTACGCGCGCGAGGGTCAGCTCTCCAACTTGAGCTCAGTGAGTAAACAAAACAATCCAATAAATATATGCATGTATTTAATTCATATCTTTGGTCTGGTTTATAAGTTTACAATGTGCTATAGAAATGATTGGAGGCCCCCGCACCTCTATACACGAGTGTGTGAATCCACCCAATGGATCAAACACCATTGCCTTCTCACATGCACCCACCATGGAATAGAGATAGAGCTGAAGTGTCCGGATCAAACACCGCATAATACTTCTCCTGATGCCCTATCCATACCAATACGTAAGCCCCTGCTGGCGAGGGCTTGCAAACTGGGCTCGCAACTAACCAATCTAATATCATCCAATGTATCGAAGGCCTCACCCCAGCATCCCTTAATATGTTCAGAGAGATAGATCTAAGGTCCCCCGGAAGAGTCAGAGACTACACAATTCGAGACCACCTCCCCTGATGCCCTACGACGTAATAGTTCTGCTAAGGTAATGACGATACGACGATGTCAATGGACAAGACTTGAGTAAAGATAGAGCTAGAGTCTGGTGACCAGGATGAACCACAATGTCACATCCTCCCCCTGATGCTCCACTTGTATCAAGCACACTAACCACACATATACAATCACATGTCTATCCCTAACATCAACATCATCATATTGTAAATAGACAGAAATAAATATGCATGAGCAAAATATAATAATAATATTGGATGACATGTGAGATGCACATTACAAGCAATCAATCATAGAATCATTCACAGTATTGGACACAATGAAATAAAAAAATAGCTTGTTATTATCCAATTAGTTTAGGTCTTGTTCCCTCACCTTTGATCGATGTTTGTTCCTCTCCCAAGATTTGGAAGTCACTTTGAATCTATTAGGAACCTAAACAATTAATGTATTTAAGTTATGGTTCAAGTTTACTAAGTTACAGTGGTTAAAAACCTTGTTTGGTCTCAAAATATGCTTGTTGTTATCGTGTGGTCGAATGTGTGGTTGAACCTGTGGTCACAATATATGCGACCACACACTGTGTGGTCGAACCCTGGTCGCATTTTATGCGACCACACCATGCGACCACACCTTTTGTGGGAACTTCCCGAATAGCTGTGGTTGACCCTCTGGTCACCCTATGGTCGACCATAGGCTACGACCACATGATGTTTGGTCAGTTTTCATCTTTGATCCAAATTCTTCTTGAGTTGATTCCTTGGCTCATCACTTGGGTTCATCCTATGATTATCCTATGGACATTATTTACAATTTCTCATTAACCATTATCCTTAATCTATTTTCTCATGGTTTTCATTAAAAATTCCATAACCGAAATCGTTACATTAGATTCAACACATCAATTTGATAAAAGGAACCTATCCTATCTAATATAGCCTACAGAGTCAAGTTCATACCTTAAGCTTGCTGTAGGGAGATAGAACTTTTCTCTTCAAAATCATCTTCTCCAAGCTTCTTCTCCAAATCTCCTTCTTCCCCTTCTCTTCCTTTCTCTTTCTCTTTTAGGTTTAGGGTTTCAATTTGGGTTCTAAAAGAGTGAGAGAGGCTAAGGAACGTCCGTTATATAGAGAAAAACATCCATATAGAATCCTACTTTAATTAGGAAAGAGTCCCCCTCAAATTAGCAAAGTTTCCTAAACACGGAGTCTGTTCAGCATCGTGTGGTTGCACGTGGGGTCGCAGAATCCGTCGACCACACGACCAAAATATGCAACCACACGTTGTGTGGTCTTATGTGTGGTCGACCACACCCCTCAAAACTGCTACCACACGACCCAAAATTTTTTGGTTTTTAGTTTTTGACTGGTTTCTTCCACACAAACTTAACCAGTCAACCACTTCAACTAAATTTGACTTGTGACTTACCTTATCTTGTGGTTTCTTCATATAATTGGTTCACTTGAGCCGATTATGATGGAAAGACCGATCATGACATGAGAATGTAAGGTTAGACCGGGTTCATGACGTGCGAGTCTTACAACTCCACCACCCTTAAAAGAAATTTCGTCCTCAAAATTTTTACGTACGGATCTCACAACTCCCTCATCCTTAAAAGAAATTTCATCCTCAAAATTTGAATGTACTTCGGAGTTTAAAAAGGTGGGAATACTATTTTTGCATTGCATCTTCCTCTTCCCATGTAATCTTCTCCACGTCTTGTCTTCGCTAGGTTATCTTCATATAATAATTATCCCAGCTTTGGAAATGTTGTACCTTCCAACCAGTGAACTAGGTTGGTACCACTTCAATAGTTAAATCTTCTATCTAATCCAGTCGATCCGTGGTAAATACCTTTGATATGGATTTTCAATGTACTTCTTCAATAGATACACACGAAATACGTCATGCACACTAGACATGGACAGCGGTAACGCTAGTTGATATGAAACTTTTCTATATCTCTCCAAAATTTATAAGGTCCAACACATATATAGGACCCCATTTTCCCTTCTTGCTGAACTGCTTCAAACTACGCATAAGTGATATCTTCAAAATATCTTTTCACTTATAGTGAACTCGTGGTCTTGGCGTCTCTTCTAACAATCCTGAGCTGTCTTGGACCTTTTTCTTTGATCTTGTCTGCCACTCGACAGGTTTCTTCAATAGACTTAGGTCTTACAATTCTTCACTTCATTCCAAAACAAAGGAGTTTGACATTTCATACCATACAGTGCTTCATAGGGTGACATCTGTATAGTCGCTTGATAGCTGTTGTTATAAGAAAACTCAATCACTGGTAATTTCTCATCCCATGATCCTTTGAAATCGATGACATAAGCTCGACGCATATCTCTTAGGACCTGTATAGTCCGTTCCAACTGTCCGTCGGTTTAAGATAAAATGCGGTACTAAACTTCAACTTTCATTCCCATTGTTTTCTATAGATCCTCTCAAAACTTTAAGATAAAGCATGAGCCTCTGAATGACACTATACTCTTAGGCATACCATTCAATCTGGTAATATTATCCATATATAGCTTAGTTAGTCGCTCCGAAGCACACCGAGGTCGTATAGCAATGGAATGAGCTATCTTCATAAGGCGATTAACAATCACCCAAACTACATTAACCGATCTAGGATTCAGTGGCAAATCGGTGACATAGTTCATTGTAATGCAGTTTCACTTCCAGATTGGCTCCGATAGTGGTTGTAATAAGCCATGTTGGTCTTTGCCTTTCAGCCTTTACTTGCTGATAATTCAGTCATTGAAACATGCATCTAGCCACAACTACTTCCATTCCCTTCTACCAAAATAATCTCTTCATGTTTTGGTATATTTTGTACTTCTAAGATGTACCCAATACGGAATAGAATGGGCTTTTAGCATTATCTTGTATCTATGATCAACGTTTTTCACTTTCAGGTATGCATAATCATCCTTTATATCTCAGGACCTTTTTCGCATCGAAGTAAGTCAGGGTTAGGTTTTTCTTTTCTCTAAATATTTTACACCGCTCTTAGATATAGATCTAACAAAATTACTACCTTTACTTCGTTTATCAAATCAGAGATGATTTTTAAGGTTGTGAATGCAAGCGAGGAACTATTGCTCCATAAGTTCATCCATATGTTCTCATTCAATTGGACCCTCACAAGTTTCTTTTATATGTTACACTTCTTCCAAATCTGAATCTGTTGCTGCAGAACACAAGACAGCATTTGTACTAGGTCCTCCTTTTGGCTTCATTATTCTCCTTTTCGGTCAAAGCTTCAGTTACCACATTAGCCTTGCCTGGATGACACTGAATATCACCGTCTTAATCCTTTAGGTGTTCCAACCATCTCCTTTGCTTCATGTTCAACTCTTTCTAGGTGAAGCGATAAATAAAACTCTTATAATCCAATTTACTCTAAAATTCTTCTCTGTATAGATAATGTCTCCAAGTCTTGATTGCATGTTTCACAGTTGCTAACTCCAAATCATGAGTTGGGTGATTCTTTTCATGCTCTTTCAGTTATCTTGAAACATATGCAATCGCTTGTTTACCTTACATCAAACCGCATCCTAGACCCAATCCGAAAGCATCGATGTATAGGGTAAAAGGTTTCCCTGGTACCGGAACGATCAAGATGGGAGCTGGTATCAACCTTGCTTTTAGAATCTGAAAATATTCTTCACATTTGTTAATCCAAATAAACTTCTCTCCTTTCCTGGCCTACTTGGTAAGAGGTACAGCGATCCTAGAGTAATCCTTCCCGAATCGTCTATAATAACCAGTTCAATCCATGAATTTCTGATCTCTGCAATGTTCTTTAGGTTTTTCTCACCATACAATTACTTATATCTTACTAAGGTCCACTTTAATCCCTTTTGATGATGCCACGTGATCCAAGAAGATCACTTTGTTTACTCAAGTCTCATATTTCTTGGACTTGGCATAAAGCTTCTCCCTTCTTAGCTGTTGTGAAGCTGTTCTAAGATCCGTTGTATGAGTTGCTTTATTCTTGGAATAAATCAAAACATCATCTATGAAAACTATGACCGACTTGTCCAACATGTCATGAAACACCCATTTCATCAGCTCCATAAAAGATGTAATGACATTGGTTAATCCAATAACATAACCAGGGACTCATAAAGCTCATTCCCAGTTTTAAAAACTATCTTTGGAATATTGATGTCCAAATTCTTCAGCTGATGATATCTTGACCAAAGATTAATCTTAGAAAATACTTTTTCTCCTTGCAATTGTTTAAATAAGTCATCGATCTGAGGTAGTGGATATCGGTTCTTGATCGTGAGCTTGTTTAATTCTCGGTACTCTATACATAGCCGAACACTATCGTCCTTCACCATGAATAGCACTGGCGCTCTCCGTGATGAAATGCTTGGCTGATGAAAACATTTATCTAATAACTCTTGTAGTTGAGTCTTCAATTCCTTTAACTCTGTATGAGCTGTTCTATAGGGTGCCTTAGACACAAGTGCCAACCTTGGTAATAAGTCGATGACCATCTTGGTCGCATGATCAAGTGGCATCCTGGGTAAGTCTCCTAGAAACACGTCAAGAATTTTACGCATCCCATCAATATCTTTCGTCTGTAGTGCTTCATTAGTAACCTCCACCACAGATACCATATATCGAACTCCTTTCTTTTCAAAGCATCTCTTAGCCTTTAGCATAGAGAGGATCAACTTTCAGTTCTTTGGCAGTGCTTCCAATAAAACTAAATTATGTGCCGTCTTTAGAATGATAACCTCTTCTATGCATATAACAACTTTGTAGAGTGTTGAGATAACCAGTCTATCCCCAAGATGACATCAAAGTCTTCCATCTCAATTTGAACATTGTTCATAACACTCATTTACCACAACATCTAGTCCAAAAGGACTTGAACTAGCAAAATCTGGTTTAAGGTCTTAATGGCATGTCTAACCTCCTTCATCTCTTATGATTTTTCAAAGATTATTATCAATAATTTCATATTACACTCATTATTAAGAACCGTACTTTGAAAACCCAGTCTAATCCATGGTTCTATATGATGACAGGTCTCCCAATCATAATCGGATCGGAAGGCGAAGTCGGGTGACGAACCACTCAATTTTCAGGTATGAGAACCTGTGAAAAATGTATAAATCTCATACCAGTCTCACTATACCGGTTGCGGTTAGTGCAACCGATATGTGCAATCGGTATGGGTATACCGGTCTGATTATACAGGTCTGAGTCACTCAGACCGGTATGTGTGACCGGTATGTCTAGTTTCGGCTGGAGACGGCCTCCAGTGGGTCCCTCACTCCGATTTAAAACTTGGAAAGTTTCCAATTGCGGGAAACCTTCGTATGAACGGCCTCCCATTATTAATAAAGACATTAACACTCCTTCTGATCCTTCTCTAAACCCTAGCCGTCTGGAGGAGAGTTGAGAAGGAGCAATGAGGAGGAGGCCACCCAGGAAGGAGGTTTCCGTTGAAGGAGCACACCGCCAATCGAAAAACACTGCCGATAAGTGCTCTATACTCTTAATAATATTTGGATTTCGGATCGAAGCCGTGAAGCGACGCGGCGATCCAAAATCCTAGATCTTGCAATGAACCTAGTCTCTTATTTAAATCTAATCTAGGTTTGATATGGCATTCTAGTCAAAACTAGAAGGCCATTGGAGTATTTGAATCTTAGAATGGGTTAGGAGAAACCCTAGAAACCAAGCCAATGACCAATGGGAAAGGGAGATCCAAGATCGGGTTCTCGGATCTAATCTACGGAACAAACCGGTTGGACACAAGGTCTGGTGGTATGGGCCTGTGGTGTATACTAGAGGCACATACCGGTCTCACATATGTGTAACCGGTATATACCGCAACCGGTATACATACCGGTGGCAGATACCGGTCTCACACCCCTGAGACGGTACCTGCGACCAGTATGCCTTCTGAGCCTTGTTTGCTTGGTCAAGCAAGGTTCTGACCAACAGTGACCTTAATAAATTAATTCTAACCTATGAATATGATTGTGTAGGACCTGTAGACAACGTGAGAATACCCTGTGACGCAGAGCGGGATTGTTATCATGCGTCAGGTAAGGGACAAGACCCAAACTTTAATTAATTAATTAACCAGTAAACTTTTGCAACTAAAATATATATGAATTTCATTGCTTGATGTATGTGCATTTCACATGCCATGTAGTTATTTCTTCTGTTGCTATTATCTGTTCATGCATTTCATATGCTATGATTGTTGGATGCTAGGCATGTGTATGTTTTAGTTAGTGTGTAGAATGTGAAGGGGGTGTGCCTTGGATATATCCACAACTAATACCTTTTTCGTATCACCATCTACCTTAGCAGACTTGGTGCGAATAGGGTATCAGGGGGAGGACGTGGGATTATGGTTCTTCCTGCCTGCTAGACTTGAGCCCTATCTCTATGTCACAGGGAGCCGTGCTGGGGTAGATCCATTGATACTGTATTGCCATTTAGGACTGATTAGAAACAGAACCCACTTGCAAGCCCTTGCCGGTAGGGGTTTAGGTATTGATACGGTGTGGGGTATCAGGGGGAGGACGTGGGATTGTGGTTCCTCCTGCCTGCTAGACTCGAGCCCTATCTCCATACCAGAGTGAGTGATGTGGGGCAACAACAGTAGTGTGGTAGGTGCCTGACTGTTGGGTGTGCTTACACTCTCGTGCATGGAGGTGTGGTGGCCGCCAAACCTTACCATAGCATATTTGCAAGTTATACCTGACCCAAATTGTAATATCCCATGCATATTGTATGTTGCATTGGTCTTGTACTTTACTGAGCTAAGTTGTGAGCTCACCCAAAAATATATATATTTCTTTTTAGATCTGGATGTAGGGTACACAGTTGATGACTTCGTGACTGCCCCAGTGTATGGTACAGTTGCTGCCATTGATACCCAGGCAGTGGAGGATGAGCATGATGCATCATGCGAGTGCTCCTTTTGTGTTTTCCTTTAGAGGGGATTTTATTTTTGAACAATACATTGTAATACTTTTATTATTTAAATTTGTGAATGGTGGAATAAGTTGAATAATTATTTTAAATTACCACATAGATCTCAGTTCATTTATTTATATTCCGCTGCTATATATTAATCTCTGATTATGTTAGACTGCTTGGGAATGATTGGTTAACACGGTCTATCAAGATCCTGGTGTGAACCGTGGTTTAGATCCGGTTCACTCACACTTCTGGTTTAGCCAGAATTGGGGTGTGACAATTTGGTATCAGAGCTCTTAGGCTCTATCCAGTTAACCATTCTGCATCTAACGGTGTCCAGTGAACTGAGATAGGAAAATTAAAAACTTTAATGAAAACACACCATAAGCTTGTTTGATGCCTGAGACATAAAAGAAGATGCATAATATACTAACAATGAAAGAGATATTATAAGCACTGATGACTAGGGAGAAAAAATCAAATAAACATGTAATAACATGAACAAAAAGGAAAACATAAAGTGTGCGACAGGGTACAGTCCACTGGTCAGACAGTTACCTTGTTATCAAAATAAACTGTATATAAGAGAATGAGATAATGTTTGGGCCTGCACCCATAAATGTGTTACCAAAAATCACAGAAAATGTGAACACTGTACCGATGGATGGTAATACAACTGCCGAGGGATAGCCATAGCAAGCAATGCAACATACAACTTTCCCTCAGTAGTTTTCAGGAATGTCCATCCCTAACCAGAACTAGGGTGAATATCAGAGTCCATATCAGGGTGCATACTATGGTGGGAATCAGGGAATAAATCAGAGTGGCTACTCATACTAGCCACAATGATATAGTCAAACAGTGTATAGACAAGCACCATATGGACAGATCCCATATGGACAGAGTAGTCTTTCTTGAGCGGTGGATGGGTTTTAAAGCTCAAGCCATAAACTTTGACAGGGAAGCCAGGGAAAACACTGTGGCCAGCACAGTGGATAGCTGAAATGGAGAAGAACTTTCGCCTATTGGAGTGTCTTGATGTAGAAAAAGTATTATATGCTACCCACATGCTGAAGGAAGAGGCCAATGGATGGTGGAACTCAACCAGAGCGTATCTGGAGACAAAGCACTAGATAATCACTTGGCCCATATTCAAGGAGGCCTTCTTTGAAAAATATTTTCCTAAGTTTTCGCGATCAGATGGAGAGGGAGTTCCTTAACTTGCAGCAATCCCAAATGACCGTAGAAGCATACCAACAGAGGTATGAGGAGTTATTCTTCTTCGCTCCAACCAGTATGCAAGAGGAAGAAACAAAGACTCGTCATTTCACTATGGGTCATCGGGGTGTTATCAGAGAGCATGTGCTGGGTCGAGGATTGAATATATATAATGAAGCTGTACAGGTGGCTCGAGTCATCGAGGCAAGTCAGAGAGAAAGCTTCTTCGCACAAAATATGGGTCTGAAGAGGCCTAATCCTAAGTTCCAAGGCAAAGAAGCAACATGCCATACCGTCCATTCAGGCCGCCAACTAGCACAGTGCCTCCCAGACCGGCTCTTGCAATGACACCATAGGCAACGGGGCCAAACCCTAATGTAAAGTGTTTTAATTGCCAACAGGTGGGACATTATGCCAGAAACTGCCCACAACCAAAGAGGGAGCAGCAGCAAGGCAAGGTTTATGCTATTACTACAGAGGAGGCAGCCGCATCACCAAATGTGGTTACAGGTATAGTAAATATAGCAGGATTACCCGCCAGAGTCCTGTTTGACTCCGGGGCCACCCATTCTTTTGTGTCTGTGTCATTCAGAAAAGGATTAGATCAACCCATCAAGACTCTACAACCAAGTCTGTTAGTTTGGTCTCCCATGGGAATGGAGGTGGTATTAGAAGAATATTATGGTGCTTGCCTAGTGCTTATTGAAGGACGAGAGTTGGAAGCCAATCTAGTCCAGCTGGAGATGTCAGATTTCGATGTCATTCTGGGCATGGACTGGTTATCTAAATATTCAGCAAACCTATTATGTGCTGAGAAAAAGTTGGTGTTCAAGGATAGCGAAGGGTCGGAGTTCAACTTTAAAGGGGCTAAGCTGCCTAGAAAGAGAAAGCTTATACTCTCCGCCCTAAAAGCAAGGAAGTGCTTAGGGAAAGGGGGAGTGGGATACCTCATATCAGTGGTGGATGTGACCGTTGACTTTCCAAAAATGGAGGACATCAAAGTAGTACGAGAATTTCCTGATGTATTTCTAGAAGACCTACCCGGGATGTCACCAGACAGAGCTACTGAGTTTGTGATAGACCTCCTACCAGGGGTAGCACCTGTGTCTAAAGCACCTTACAGGATGGCTCCTACCGAGTTGAAAGAGTTAAAAACTCAGCTGCAAGAACTGTTAGACAACAGATTTATAAGGTCTAGTATCTCACCTTGGGGAGCACCTGTGCTCTTTGTCAAGAAAAAGGATGGTAGTGTACGTCATTGTATGGACTATCGAGAATTAAACAAGCTCACTATCAAGAACAGGTACCCACTACCAAGAATAGATGATTTGTTTGATCAATTACAAGGTTCGAGTGTATTCTCGAAGATTGATCTAAGGTCAGGGTATCATCAACTCAAGATTAAGGAGGCAGACATCCCCAAGACAGCTTTCAGGACGCGGTATGGACACTATGAGTTCCTTGTGATGTCCTTTGGGTTGACCAATGCACCTGCATCATTTATGGAGCTAATGAACCGAGTATTCTATGACATGTTGGATACGTTGGTTATCGTGTTCATCGATGATATTTTAGTAAACTCCAAGGATCAGGAAACATACGCAGTGCATCTAAGAGCAGCATTACAAAGACTGAGGAGAGAGAAGCTCTATGCAAAATTCAAGAAATGTGAATTCTGGTTAGATGAAGTGCCCTTCCTTGGTCACGTGGTGTCTGCTGAAGGCATCAAGGTCGATCCCAGTAAAATTTCTGCCATAGTAGGATGGGAAGCGCCGAAGACAGTTGCTGAAATTCATAGTTTCCTGGGCTTAGCTGGATACTACAGAAGGTTTGTGGAGGATTATTCCAAGATTTCTGTTCCACTCACCAGGTTGACCAAAAAGGGGGAGAAGTTCATATGGACTGAAGAATGTAAGAAATGCTTCCAGATGCTGAATTCAAGACTGGTATCAGCACCTATATTGACTATTCCAGCTCCAGACCATCCATTCACACTATATACAGATGCTTCAGGTTTGGGACTGAGTTGTGTGCTGATGCAAGGAGAACAAGTGATAGCCTATGCCTCAAGACAGCTGAAAGAGCATGAGAAGAACTACCCTACACATGACCTAGAATTGGCAGCAGTCATTCATGCTATCAAGACTTGGAGGCATTACCCGTATGGTGAGAAATTTCATATTAAGTCTGATCACAAAAGCCTGACGTATCTTTTCACCCAAAAAGACCTGAACATGAGGCAGAGGAAGTGGTTAGAATTACTTAAGGAATACGACTGTGACATTCAGTATCACCCTGGTAAAGCTAACATTGTAGCTGATACGCTGAGCAGGAAATGGGCATCGAACCCTGAAGCAAGACCAAGTACAAATGCAGCATTGTGTGCTGCTGTTTCTAGTTCATCAGAGGATGAAGAACAGCTCTTAATAAAGTCAGCAGATGATCCTATTGAGCAAGGGTTGATACACCAGTTTACCCTTATGTTTGTAGCATTGAAGATTTTGCCCGACTTGAAGGAAGAAATAAAGGCAGCAGTCCTACAGGACCCATACCTAAGGACAGTTCAAGAAGATTTGGAAAAGGGTCGAGCCAACCCTGATTTCACCTTGGATGTAGACAAGGTACTCAGATATCATGGGCGTTTATGTGTACCCGAGAATGAAGATCTGGAAATCCGAAACCGAATCATGTTGAAAGCTCACTCTACTCCATATTCAGTACATACTGGGAGCACCAAGATGTACCATGACCTAAAGAGATTATACTGGTGGAGGGGTATGAAAGCAGACGTGGCCCGGTATGTGTTTCAATGTTTAAACTGCCAGCAAGTCAAAGCATAAAGATAGAGGCCTACAGGATTATTGCAATCGTTACCTGAGCCGGTATGGAAATGGGATTATATTACCATAGATTTTATCACTGGTCTACCTTGACTCCAAGGTCAGTAATGCTGTTTGGGCAGTTGTAGATCGCCTTACCAAGACCGCCAGATTTATCCCAGTCAGACCGCAATACACCATGGACAAGTTGGAAAGATTGTATGTGGACAATATAGTCAGACTGCATGGTGTCCAAGAGAGCATAGTATCTGATAGAGATCCACGCTTCACATCGAAGTTTTGGGAGCGGCTACAGAAGGCAATGGGGACGAAACTAAAGTTCAGTACAGCCTTCCACCCTCAAACGGATGGGCAATCAGAGAGGACCATCCAGATTCTAGAAGATATGCTACGCGCATGTGCTATCGACTTTAAGGGGGCTTGGGATGAGAAGCTTTCCCTCATTGAGTTTGCCTACAACAATAACTACCAGTCTACGATCCAGATGGCCCCATATGAGGCCTTGTATGGCAAGAAATGACGGACACCATTATTATGGGACGAAGTTAGAGAAAGAAGGATTGTCGGACCAGAATTTATAGAAGAAACCTGCAAGGCAGTAGATCAAATCAAGAACCGAGTAAAGACAGCTCAGGTGTGTCAAAAGCACTATGCTGACAACAGGCGACGAGACCTTGAATTCATGATTGGTGATAAAGTTTTCTTGAAGGTGTCACCAGTAAGAGGACTGAAGCGGTACGACAGAAAAGGAAAACTATGTCCTAGATATGTGGGACCATATGAAATTCTATCCCGATGCGGCAAAGTGGCCTATCAACTTGCATTGCCACCAGCGATGTCTAGCATCCACAACGCCTTTCACGTGTCCTTACTAAAGAAGTATGTGAGAGAAACTTCACACATTCTTGTTGCACACCCCCCAGATTTGACAGAAGACTTAACCTTCGAGGTGGTGCCAATCCAGCTCATTAGCAAAAAGGTACAGCAGCTTCGAAGGCTAGCTATCCACTATGTCAAGGTCGTTTGGAAAAGTCAGGACGTAGAAGAAATTACTTGGGAGGAGGAGGATGCCATGCGACAAGAATACCCTCATCTTTTCGACTCTGAAGGTATGTACAATTTCGGGGATGAAATTTCTTTTAAGGGAGGGGAATTGTGAGACCTACATGCAAATTTTGAGGACGAAATTTCTTTTAAGGGTGGTAGAGTTGTAAGAACCATACTTTGAAAATCCGGTCTAATCCATGGTTCTATATGATGACAGGTCTCCCAATCATAATCGGACTAGAAGGCAAAGTCGGGTGACGAACCACTCAATTTTCAGGTGTGAGAACCTACGAAAAAATGTATAAATCTCATACCGGTTTCACTATACCGGTTGCGGTTAGTGCAACCGGTATGTGCAACCGGTATGGGTATACCGGTCTGACTATACCGTTCTGAGTGCTGAGTCACTCAGACCGGTATGTGCGACCGCTATGTCTAGTTTCAGCTGGAGACGGACTCCAGCGGGTCCCTCACTCCGATTTAAAACTTGGAAAGTTTTCAATTGTGGGAAACATTCCTATGAACGGCCTCCTACTATTAATAGAGACACTAGCACTCCTTCTGATCCTTTTCAAAACCCTAGCCGTCATGAAGAGAGCTGAGAAGGAGCAAGGAGGAGGAGGCCACCCAGGAAGGAGGTTTCCATTGGAGGAGCACGCCGCCAACCGACAAACACCACCGGTAAGTGCTCTATACTCTTAGTAATATTAGGCTTTCGGATTGAAGCCGTGAAGCGGCGCGGCGATCCAAAATCCTAGATCTTGCAATGAACCTAGTCTCTTATTTAAATCTAATATAGGTTTGATACGGCGTTCTAGTCGAAACTAGAAGGCCATTAGAGTATTTGAATCTTAGAATGGGTTAGGAGAAACCCTAGAAACCAAGCCAATGACCAATGGGAAAGGGAGATCCAAGATCGGGTTCTCGGATCTAATCCGCGGAACAAACCGGTTGGACACAAGGTCCGGCGGTATGGGCCTACGGTGTATACCAGAGGCACATATCGGTCTCACATATGTGCAATCGGTATATACCGCAACCGGTATACATACCGGTGGCACATACCGGTCTCACACCCTTGAGACCGGTACCTGCGACCGGTATGCCTTCTGAGCCTTGTTTGCTTGGTCAGGCAAGGTTATGACCAACTGTGACCTTAATAAATTAATTCTAACCTATGAATATGATTGTGTAGTACCTGTAGACAACGTGAGAATAACCTGTGACGCAGAGCAGGATTGTTATCACGCGTCAGGTAAGGGACAAGAGCCAAACTCTAATTAATTAATTAACCAGTAAACTTTTGCAACTAAAATATATATATGAATTTCATTGCTTGATGTTTGTGCATTTCACATGCCATGTAGTTACTTCTTCTGTTGCTATTATCTGTTCATGCATTTCATATGCTAGGATTGTTGGATGTTAGGCATGTGTATGTTTTAGTTAGTGTGTGGAATGTGAAGGGGGTGTACCCTAGATATATCCACAACTAACACCTTTTTCGTATCGCCATCTACCTTAGCAGACTTGGTGCGAATAGGGTATCAGGGGGAGGACATGGGATTATGGTTCTTCCTGCCCGCTAGACTCGAGCCCTATCTCTATATCACAGGGAGCCGTGTTGGGGTAGGGCCATTGATACTGTATTGCCATTTAGGACTGATTAGAAACGGAACCCACTTGCAAGCCCTTACCAGTAGGGGTTTAGGTATTGGTACGATGTGGGGTATCAGGGGGAGGACATGGGATTGTGGTTCCTCCTGCCTACTAGACTCGAGACCTATCACCATACCAGAGTAAGTGATGTGGGGCAACAGTAGTAGTGTGGTAGGTACCTGACTGTTGGGTGTGCTCACACTCTCATGCATGGAGGTGTGGTGGCCGCCAAACCTTACCATAGCATATTTGTAAGTTATACCTGACCCAAATTGTAATGTTATCTCATGCATATTGTATGTTGCATTGGTCTTGTACTTACTGAGCTAAGTTGTGAGCTCACCCAAAAATATATATATATTTCTTTTCAGATCTAGATGCAGGGTACACAGTTGATGACTTCGTGACTGCCCCAGCGTACAGTACAATTGCTGCCATTGATATCCAGGCAGTGAAGGACGAGCATGGTGCATCATGCGAGTGCTCCTTTTGTGTTTTTCTTTAGAGGGAATTTTATTTTTGAACAATACATTGTAATACTTTTATTATTTAAATTTGTGAATGATGGAATAAGTTGAATAATTATTTTACATTACCACATAGATCTCAGTTCATTTATTTATATTCTGCTGCTATGTATTAATCTCTGATTATGTTAAACTGCTAGGGAATGATTGGTTGACACAGTCTATCGAGATCCTGGTGTAAACCGTGGTTTAGATCTAGTTCACTCACACTTCTGGTTCAGTCGGAATTGGGGTGTGACACATTAGCTTACATCTCTTTTATCACTGCTGTTTTACCCTGATTTCTCTATCTTATACCTTGAAAAGTGTCTTGTGATTGTTGCTCACTTCATATCCCAAGTTTACCTATAAGCATTAGGGTATATGCTTATAATTTCATTAATTTTACCAAACTTTCTTAGTCTTTACTTAATCATCTCGTTTGACATTGGGCATAACTCAGTATTAATTGTACTAAATCGAGTATTATTAATGCCACCATTGTCGATTTCATCCTTGCATCCACTCTTAGTTGTACCTTTAGAAATCTTCTTCCTTGTAAAACTTCATACCGATATAGCCATCTTTAACTCCGTTCGAGTGCTATCTACTATTTACTAGCCACTCTTGGTAGTTCTCAATTCTTGTTCATGCACTCTTTTGCAGATCATGACTCAAATCCATATATCCAACAATCTCAACAATCTCAAGTAGATTATCCATTACTTCATCTAAGGTTTCTTGGCTATAGAGATTTATCAGAATCCAATCGTCTTTCCTCCAATAATTCTCTTATTAACTAGGTATCCTATCAACGGATGTCGAGAAATGTAAGAATCATAATGCTTATCCAAAAGCGATTCATTTTCTTTTTTCGAATTCAATATAATGAGGAACACTTATTTTATCTAGTGAACTTAGATTTAAAGGATCAAGAGTAAATCTATGGTAATCCAACCATCATCCAAAGGTCGTTAAGTTGCACGGTGGTCCAAATATATGGAAATAGAGGTTTTACAGTTCTTAACCTCATGGTTACAGGTTTTATCAAGTATATAGTACCATTGGTCAAGACACTACAGGAATAAATCTGGAGAAGTTTTGGTACATCAATAAATCAAGTATAAAATCAAAAGATGTACGCTCAACATGATTAAACCTTTAACTGTTCATTCAGTTGATATCCCTATTCATGTTGTCGATCATGAGAGTAGCTTAGATTACTATAATCAGGACTAATACTAAAGAAACAATATCAATAACTCCAATTGACAGGTTGAATCAAGAAGGTATCCTATCAAGGCACGAGAATTTAAAATCAGGTATGTGCATCCTCTATAATCATAAGGATAAGTCAATGATGCACCGCATCCCATGTAAACCTCTCTAGTTATATGGCCACAATAGATTTGATCCTTTGCTGAAAATGTTTGAGGCTTCATCTTCAGAAAATATTTCTCAACCCTTGTCGGATCATTCTGCCATGATGCAGCTATCCCATACATCGGAGGCTGATAAGGGTAACCACCTTGATACACTGGTTATTGTGCACCAAGCTTTTGTACTGGGGTGTATGTTACGGGGACTTTCTATATGGTAGGCACTGTATTATAGCTAACAGGTGCTAGAGATAGTGTTGCTACCAACTGGTACCGTACTTGCTCTGACCCGATGGTGTTGGTATAGCATTAACAACTTGGATAGTCAATATCATCTGCTGTTGCTCATGTATTTTGTCTGGCTAAATTTATTACAATCATGGCTAAGGCACTTGGTAGTCCAGGTAATTTGGCTGGAGTGGCCTAGTTGTTCACCTCCTTTGATTTGCTCCAATCTGATTATCATTATTTAGCATCTACCCGTTCTCGATCTAGATAGTTGTAAGACCCGTATCAAACTAACCGGTCTTACCACCTTGTACCAGGTCTACCTATCATGGCCCAGCCAAGTGGACCAAGTGCGTGAAGAAAATTACAATACCAGGTATGAGTTTAACCCAAAAATAGTAAATGTGAGAGTAGGGTCGCATGCCTAAACAGGTAAGGTCGACCCCACCTCAACAGAAGTCCAACCCATGACTTTTTAGTCGTAGGGTCACATAACTAAGAAGGTGTAGGGTCGACGGATCCTGCGACCCTACGTCCGACCCTACGATGACAGACAGAAACCATAAATTAGGAAACTTTCCTAATTCCAAGGGATTCTTTCCTAAACTCGATGGGACTTATTTTGGAGGGTTTTCCTCTATAAATAGGACGTCCCTTAGCCTCTTTTACTCCTTTTAGAACCCTGATTGAAAGTAAGAGAAAGAGAAGGAGAAGGAAAAGAAGAAGAGAAGGAAAATTGAAGAAAATACTAAGGAAGAGGAGGAAGTTCAGGGAAACCTCTGAATCTCAGCCAACCTCAGGTATGAACCTAATTACCTTCATAAAGTAAGAGCCTAGAATAGATTATGAGGAAGTTAGGATTAAGAGAAACCCAAATCATCCATCCATGGAGAAGTTCCAAAGGAATCCATGAAAGTAATCATCATAGGTAATGGAAAGTGGGTAAAAATCATAGTTATGAGCCATAGAACAATCATAGAATGGACCTACAAGACCACAGGATCGACCACATGCCCTCAAAAAGTCCCAGGGAGAGTGTGGTTGCACGTAGGGTCGATTGGTATCCGACCACACGTCCGACCCTACACCCTAGGGTCGTAGAAAACTGCTACCCTAGGTGCTACCCTACCTGTGACCCTACGATTTCAGCTAGTCTAAATTTGTTGGAATCAATTCTAATTAAAATCTATTGACTTGTTAGGCCTTTCTAGTGATTTTAGAAGTGATTCATAAAGCTTGAACAAGGATCCACACTCAATCAAAGGTGAGGGAACAAGACCTAAACTAATTGGCTAATAATAACTGTTTTAGTTTATTGAGTCCAATACCATGTATGATTCTATGATTGTATGATTGTAATGTGCATATCACATGTCATCTACTATTCCTGTTATTACTATTCATGCATATTTAATTCAGTTTATTTATAACATGATGATGATTATGATGCTAGGAATAGGCATGTGAATGTATGTGTGTGGTTAGTGTGCTTGATGCGAGTGGAGCATCAGGGGGAGGATGTGACACTGTGGTTCATCCTGGTCACCAGACTCTAGCTCTATATCTACTCAAGTCTTGTCCACTAGCATCGTCGTATCGCCATTACCTTAGCAGAACTATTACGTCGTAGGGCATCAGGGGAGGTGGTCTCGGACCGTGTAGTCTCTGACTCTGCTGGGGGCCTTAGCTCTATTTCTAGGGACGTATTGAGGGATGCTGAGGTGAGGCCTTGGATACACTGTTTGACATTAGGATTGGTTAGTTGCGAGTCCAGTTTGCAAGCCCTCGCCAATAGGGGGTTACGTGTTGGTATGGGTAGAGCATCAGGGGAAGTGTGATGCGGTGCGGTCCTAAGCACTTTAGCTCTATCTCTATTCCATAGTGGGTGCATGTGGGGGAGACAATGGTGTTTGATCCGTTGGGCAGTTCCACACATTCGTGTATAAAGGTGCGATGGCCACCTATCCTTTCTATAACACATTGCAAACTTATGAACCAGACCAAAGATATGAATTGAATGCATGCATATGTTTGTTGCATTGTTTTGTTTGCTCACTAAGCCGTGATGTGTGCTCACCCTTTCGACGTCGAATATTTTTAGTTGATGATGCAGGTACCACCATAGAAGAATATATAAATGCTCCGACGTATGGACATGCGGTGGCGATGGATGCTGAAGTTATGATGGAGTCGCATGATTCGTCATGCGAGTGCAACTCTTGTGTTTTCGATTAGATCTTATTCAATTTATAGAGACGATGTAATTGATTAAATATTTTATTTTATGTCTTAGTATCTTTTTGGAGATAATTGAATACTTAATTTATGTTATCATCTTTAGACTCTCAATTCATTTAATATATAAGACTTCCGCTATTGTTTATTTACTTTGATTATGGTTGTGGATGTGTATGGTTTAAACAAACGAACACAGCCTATTTGAGATCCTGGTTGAACCGTTGGTTTATTAGCGGTTCATCACACCACTCTGAATAGTATGGAATTGGGGTGTGACAACCTGGTATCAGAGCTCTCAGGTTCTGTCTATTGAACCAGTATATTTTCATAAAAGTTCGTGAACTGAGTTAGGATAAAATTTAAAAGCTTTAATAAGAACACACTGTAAGCACCTGTGTTGTTTGAGATAAAAATTAAGAAAGGGAATAATGCATATATAAAAAGGAGAAGCAAGTTTTATATACATCAAATAAAAAGCACGTTTATACATATCCAAAGTAGAGTACAGTCCACAACCCGGACAGTTACTCTGTATTACAAAGAAAAAAAAAATATACATCATGGAGCTGGAGGTGATGGAGGAGGAGGTGCCTTGCGATCTCTGTTGTAGTCCTCAGCATTCACTTTAGTCAACCAGGCTACCTGAGTCTGGATCGTCTGGAGACTAGCTGTCCACTCAGCCATCCGTTGATTCCGACGCACGTTGAACATCTAGAAGCTCGCCCACTCTCCCATCAGTCGCGCGCTGAGCATCTAGGAGCTCTCCTACTCTCCTATCTGTCGTGCGTTGGGCATCTAGAAGCTCTCCCACTCTAAAGTCCGTCACGCGCTGAGCCTCTCTGATCTCACGCAGTAATCCCATCATATCACCAGATGGTGGGTGTGAAGGACTAGCCATGTGTGAAGGAGCCCGAGATGGACCAGCTCCAGTAGAATGTGGAGGTGATGGAGGAGGTATAGCGTCTACATCCATATACATGCGACCCTCATCCTCAGCATCACCCCCATGGACCCATGCTCCGGCTACTACTGCTGCTGCCGCCTCAGCGTGGCTACCTCTACCCGAGTACGAGGACGCACCAGAGCGTTCCTCTCATCATCACAGACCTGAGCATCCCGCATACCCATCCTACAGATGGCCTCCCAGTCCAGAACCGATGAGAAGGTCTTCTCCTGAATCCTCTCATCCACTAAATCAACGCCTAGGCGGGTGAGCAGTGTAGTGATCAGACGTTCGTAGGGCAAGTTGCCTAGCTGACCAGGCAGCGTAGCATAGATCATCATCCTCAGGATAATGTAAGGTAGGCAGACAGGCTGCCTAGTGCAAATGCATTAAAGGACATACTGGGTCAACTGGGAGATCCTCTCATAGTGTCCACTCTGGGGTATCAAGTTGTGCTGGATGATCTTGCAGTACACCCGAGGCTCTAGACGTAGGTTGATCGCTTTCATCTCCCAGCGATCATCTCTAATAAGCTGACTGTCAATCTCAGCACGCATCTCCAAGGATAGGAACTAAGGCTCCCTGAGAGCACAGTACACCAAAGATCCGTCATTTGATATACCCAAAAGATCAGTCAACTGCTGGCAGTCAAATGAAACCTCTACCCCTTTGATGTAGCTCGTGATCCTAAGCTCCCTACCCCTCTCTGTGTCATTGCGATCCCCCACTACTTGGAGATTGCAATAGAACTGTCTCACCAAATCCAGACGGGTACAAGCGTTATAGGTGATCACAGGGAGCCAGCCCATGTCACCAAATGCCCCCTCCACGTTGAACAAGGCTAGACTAGCCAAGTCTACACAGCGACCCCCCTCTACTTTCTTACGCTCATAGCGAGCATACTAAGCTTCGACCTTATTGGAGCGGAAACGAACTGGGTCATGAGTCCTAGGCACCTTGGTACCAGCCATATTATCTGCCAAAATAAAAAAAAACAAATAATAGATCAGTAATGGTGAAAAACCCAAAAATTTCGGCATTATAACGGCATAAATTGGTTAAAAGCCTCACTTTTCACCCAAACACTTAGGTAGGATGACTTACATAGGTTTTAAACCATCCTACAAGGCTCATACAGTTGGAAATTTAATTTAGAAAGATCGTATTTATTTTTTTATTTTTTATTCTTCTCTCTCCCTCCTCAATCTTCTCGATCTTCTCCCTTCTTTCCTCTAATCTTCTCGATCCTTTCCTCGGTTTTTTCCTTTTCTGTTTTTATTTTATATATTTTTTTATTCTTCACCGCTCTCTCTTTCTTTCCTCTTTCGGTCCTTCCTCCTTTCCTATTTTTCCATATATAAAACATAAATATATATATATATATATATATATATATATATATATATATATATATATATATATATATATATATATATATATATATATATATATATAATTATATAATATATTAATATATTAATATATATATAATATAATATACATATAAGACATATGTATATATTATATGATATATTATAATATATTATACATAACATAATAATATATAAAAGAAATATATGCATATGTGCCACCATGAATTGGTCTGGATTGACAAGGATTGACTGGGTTGGGCCAAGACTGGCTTGGGTTGAGCTGAGTTGACTGGAATTAACTGGATTGGGCCAAGACTAGCTTGGGTTGAGCTGAGTTGACTGGATTCACTGGAATTAACTGGGTTTTCTCTCTCCATCATTTCATAGGTCATTTTCGCTGTCATCCCGCATGGAATTTTCTGATGGCCTCTATTCTAAACTTTTTGCGTTCATTTTGTAGAACATTAAAAATGAGGAATATAAGAACTTGAATCACCTCATTTGGAAGTAAAATGGTCAACTTATGAATTTTTTGAAGTTTAAGCGGACCAATTATCGATAATTTGGCTGACCATTCTGCATGAGATCCATTGGAGGCTTCTACCGGAAATATTTTACGTCCACTTTGTAGAGCACTAAAAATGGAACATAATGAGACTGGAATCACCTGAATCCGATGTAGAACGGAAAAGATATGCAGCTTTGAAGTTCTGACGATAATTTTGCATGCAAACTTGCATGGGACCCACTGGTGACTTTTGCCCGGAATTTTTTACGTCCACTTTGTAGAACATCATGAATGAAGAATAATGGTCTCGGAATCATCTGAATCCGATGTAGAACGGAAAAGATATGAAGCTTTGATGTTCTAACGATAATTTTGCATGGGACCTACTGGTGACTTCTACCCGAGATTTTTTTACGTCCACTTTGTAGAACATCATGAATGAAGAATAATGGTCTTGGAATCACCTGAATCCGATGTAGAACGGGAAAGATATGAAGCTTTGAAGTTCTAACGATCATTTTGCATGCAAGTTTGCATGGGACCCACTGGTGACTTCTACCCGGGATTTTTTACGTCCACTTTGTAGAACATCATGAATGAAGAATAATGGTCTTGGAATCATCTGAATCCGATGTCGGATGATCAAGATATGATGATTTGAAATTCAAACGATCCGACTTAGGATAATTTGCATGAAGGCCCTTGGGATTATTATTTATAATAATTTCAGTATCATCCGACTAAAATGGTCGTATCTTCCTCATTTGATATCAGAATTGAGCAATTCTGGTCTTGTTTCGAAGATAATTCTATGACCTATGCATCTATGCAGATAATAGCCCATGACCCTGCTGTGGGGATTAGTGGAGAATCACAAATCTTTGGGTAAAAGGTTAGAAACCTGGCATATTGGTTCATTTATGCCAAGGGTGGCAAAAATGGGGTGCTTACACCTAATAAGGACAACGGATTAATATATCCATTTCAATTTCATTGAATTCGGTAACCCAAGTGGTCAGACCTTGGTACCCACTTATTATCTATTTTTAGAATCACGAGGTCCCAAGACCAAACACATGGCTTAACCAGATTCAACTAAATTGACTTGGATAATGTTTACCTGATCACCCTTATGAAGGAGCTAAACATTTGTTTGGTTGAGTCATCCTTAATTGTGCATGTGACTTCTTTCCACTCCCGTCATCCCAGAGTGCTAATATTTATCACTTTTGGATTCTTTCCTGGTACAAGACCACATCACCCGGATTACTAATAAAGTAGTTGAACCGGACAATTGGGTTAATCCTAACATCCGTAAATGCCAACCGGAGTGAACCTGTAGAGAGTGGCCCCAGTAATATTCTCCCAAGGAATCAGCCTCAACCACATTCATTTCTACCTCGTGGATAAGGGATCCCATCACCAGGAGGTTGTCTAGTGTGTACACACCAAAGCTAGTTAGTCCCACTTCAACCACATCAACTGAATCAATGGCTGATGGATCAAACCAAGTCCCAATCATTATTGATGCCAAGATGGAAAAGATGAAGAAGACCATGGGTGTGATAGCTGCCGCAATAAGGGACACATAATTGCAACTGCAGGCTCAAGGGTTGACCTCTGAAAGGGTGAATATGGCACCCCCATAAGGATCGGGTACCCCTAACCAAGCTGTGTCAAAATTCTTCACAAACCCGACATTTGAAGATATGGAGGGTGTCATACCCCAGAAACAGTAAATCGTTCAGGCGACCCCTGTAACCAAGAAATTGAAGGAAGAAGACAACCCATATGGCGATAAGCTAAGTCAAGTGAAAAAAATACTGAGGGGCATGAAAGGAGTAGAAAGTCAAATCATTGATTCTGAAGGATTATGCTTCTTTCTAGAAACTAAGCTGCCTCCCAAGTTTAAATGGACCACTAAGAAATTTAATAGGACAGGAGACCCCAGGACCCACTTAAGATCATTCACGGGCTTATTGAAGCAAGGGAAAGGGTTTACTGATGAGCAGTTAGGACAAACATTCCAATTCTCACTCACGGGCGGTGTAAGACCCGTATCGAACTAACCGGTCTTACCACCTTGTACCAGGTCTACCCATCATGGTCGAGCCAAATGGACCAAGTGCGTGAAGGAAATAGCGAGACCAGGTATTAAACTGACCCAAAAACAGTAAAATAGGGGGCAGGGTCGCATACCCAGATAGGCAGGGTCGGACCCCCCTTATTAGGGAGTCAGACCCCTGAAATTTTGATCGAGGGTCGAACAATTTAGACCCGAGGGTCGACGGGATCTCCGACCCCCTCATCGACCCCCTCATTGCCGACAAAAACCATAAAAAGGAAACTTTTCAAATTTCAAGGGGATTATTTTCTAATCTCAATGGGACTTATTTTGGGAGGTTCTCCTCTATAAATAGGACGTCCCTTAGCCACTTTCACTCCTTTTGAAACCCTAATTGAAAGTGAGAGAAAGAGAAGAGAAGGCCAAGAGAAGGAAAGTTGGAGAAGAAGACTAAAGAGAAGAATTCAGAGAAACCTCTGAATCTCAGCAAACCTAAGGTATGGGTATGCTTCCATTAATAATTTAGACTTAAGAATAGTTCATGAAGAGGGTATGATCTAGGAAAAACCCAAATCATCCATCCATGGGAAGATTTCAATGAAATCCATGGAGGGAATCATGGTAGGCAAGTAAGGAAGTAACCTGGAGTCTTAAGTCATAGAACAAACCTAAACATGAAAGAATGGACTGTAGGATGAAAAGGTTGACTCAATCCACATGGGGTCGCATGTGGGATCGATTGGTAATCGACCCTACCAGACCACAGGATCGACCCCCAGCTTTCGGGAAGTCCAGGGAAGCGGTGGTCGCACCCAGGGTCGATGGAACATCCGACCCTGGCATCGACCCTACACCCTGGGGTCGCAGAAAACTGCTATCCTACCCGCGACCCATCCTATGACCCTCGCTTAACAGAAAGCCTAAAATTATCGGAATGAATTTTAATTAAAATCTATCGACTTGTTAGGTTTTCCTATTGATATAAAAGTGATTCTTAAAGCTTGAAAGAAGATCTACACTCAAGCAAAGGTGAGGGAACAAGACCTAAACTAATTGGCTAATAATAAACTGTTTTATTTATTGAGTCCAATGCCATGACTGATTCTATGTGTGTATGCTTGTAATGTGCATTCAACATGTCATTTAATATTTCTATTACTACTGTTCATGCATATTTAATTTCATTGTTTATAATATGAGGATGATGATGATGATAGGAATAGGCATGTAAATGTTTGTGTTTGTTGGTGTACTTGATGCGAATAGGGGATGGTATCAACCGGTACTTCAATGCCGTTTTCATTGGGTATATTGTGCCATAGCTCTATACAAGTCTTGTCCACTGACATCTTCGTATCGCCATTACCTTAGCAGAACTATTATATCGTAGGGTATCAGGAGAGGTGGTCTCGGACCGTGTAGTCTTTGACTCTGTCGGGGGGCCTTAGCTCTATCTCTATGGATGTATTGAGGGATGCTGGGGTGAGGCCTTGGATACACTGATTGACATTAGGATTGGTTAGTTGCGAGCCCAGTTTGCAAACCCTCGCCAATAGGGGCTTACGTGTTGGTATGATGCAACCGGTACTGCCATGCCGTTTTCATGGGGGTATATTGTGTCATAGTGGGTGCATGTGGGGTCGACAGTGCCATTTTCATTGGGAGGCTTCACACACTCTTGTATAGAGGCGAGGCGGCCACCGAACCTTTCTATAGCACATTGCAAACTTATATACCAGACCACAGATATGAATTGAATGCATGCATATGTTTGTTGCATTGTTTTGTTTGCTCACTGAGCCGTGATGTGTGCTCACCCTTTCGACGTCGAATATTTTTAGTTGATGATGCAGGTACCACTGTGGAAGATTATATGAACGCTTCTGTGTACGGGCATGTGGCTGCGATGGAGGCTGAAGACATAGTGGAGACTCATGACTCCTCATGCTAGTGCAACTCATGCATTTTTTATTAGATTTTTGTTTGAACTATTAAGAAAATGTAATTGATATTTTATTACTTATGTCTCGGTTGATACAACATAATTTGATATTTTATTTATGATTATCACAGTTAGATTCCTCAGTTCATTTAATATTAAGACTTTCGCTATTGTGTATTTATTATGATTATGGTTGTGGATGTGTATGGTTTAGTTTAAAAGGACACAGCCTATTAGAGATCCTAGTTGAACCATTGGTTTATTAGCGGTTCATCACACCGTTCTGAAGGTACGGAATTGGGGTGTGACAGGCGGGGCTCATCGATGGTTGATGAATTTGAACCCAGCACAGATACATTCAAGTCAGACATCACCAAAGCATTCATCAATTTCTATTCCTACAACACAGAGATAGAGACCCACCGTAGGCAATTGAAAACCATGGTCAAAGCACAGGGAGAGACATTTATGGCCTATTTAACTCAGTTCAAAAGTGTAGCAGCAAAGCTTTGGGATCGACCTTCCAAGAGAGATCAGGTGCTGATAATGATGAGAGGCTTAAGTGGGCCATATAAGACATACATCTTTGGCCAGACCATACTATCATTTGAAGGGCTTGTTGCTGCAGGACAACAAGTAGAGGACGCCATAACTCGGGGAGACATATTACCAGGAAAGACAGAAAGGTTGGAAGTGGCTTCGAATAGAAGGGCATACCTACCAAGAAATTCTGGGAATCAATCAGTAAAGCAAGTAGCTAATACCAATTCAGAACCATTGATCTTGGGAAGTTCGAGTTATACCCCACCACCGCAAGCAAGACCAAGGAGACAGTTCACAAATTTGGGGAAGACCCGATGCAAAGCTCTAGACAAATTGATACAAGCCAAGAAATTGACAGTGCTTGACCCTCGTCCGCCTCCAAGTCCTCTTCCACCAAATTTTCGTATGGACCTGTTCTGTAAGTACCACAATCAACATAGGCACAACACAAACAATTGCTACACATTAAGGCATGCCATATAGGATCTATTGGATTTTGATAAATTTACGGTCCAGCCCAGGCAAGTGTCAGTGGCAAATAATCCTGTCCCTCACCACAATGTTAATTTCACAGAATGGGGAGATGAGCCCTTGGACCTTATTCCCGTCATAGAAATACCCGAAGGAGTAAGCAGTATGGTTGTCACATCTGGTGATGAAGTAAACATGTTGGGTAGCCATCAAGAAGAAGAAGAAGAGTATGATTTTTATTTCCCTAAAGATTCCTCATACCCAATAGCACAAGCATAGTAGGAAGAAGAAGAAGAACCATTCATCATCTACCTCTCAGATGAGGAAGCAGAGATAAATCAAGTTACCAGCTGTTTCCTTGAGATGGAGTTTGTATTCTCAGAAGATGAGCAAGAAATAGCAGAAACTAGAATAGGGAAGAACTACAAACCATCTCACCTGATGGTAAATGATCCGGCCCAACCCGTGAGGGAGAAAGGTAAAGGACCTGCCAACCAACTAGAGCCTCCAAATCCTATATTGAAACAATTACAAAAGACACAAGCCAACGTGTCCATTTGGGAGCTTCTGATCGCTTCCAAGGTCCACAGGGATGCAGTACTGAGATCACTAGCAAGCATTCAGTTCCCAGTTTCAATGGATGGAGAATAACTAGCTATGCTAGTAGGAGGCAGATATGCTGTTAATGCAATTATCTTTGGAGATGCTGATCTCCCTCGAGGAGGTAAGGATCATATACAGGCTCTACACATTACCATCGGATGTCGAGGCAAGAGGATTTTCCAAGTCCTAGTTGATAATGGGTCAGCTTTGAATGTATTTCCTTTTCGTACCTTCAAGCATCTAGGCTTCAGCGAATCAGAATTGAAACCTTCAGATATGACCATCAAAGCATATGACAATACCAGAAGGGTTGTATTGGGTGTCTTCACAGTGCCAATTTAGGTAGGACCGGCTGAATTTGAAATGGAGTTCCAAGTCAATGACATTTCTGCCTCATTCAGCATGCTTCTAGGTAGGCCTTGGATCTATTAGGCCGATGCAGTGGCATCTACCTTGTATCAGAAGGTTAAATTCACCCACAAGGGTACCACTGTGACAATACACGTGGACTCTACAGCCGTGAACACATTGGCCACTGGACAGAATGGTGAAGAGTCACAAGGGAATACTAGGCAAGACTTTTCTCTCGGAGGGTTCCAGGTCGACAACATCCTAGGCACAACTGAGCCAGATCCTATAGGTACGCATCTGCCCTTTTCATTTCGTCAATTACTTAACACGCTCTAATTTCCAGGTATGGGCCTTGGTTCCCACCAACACGGTGATGTCACTTTCTTATCTCTATTGGTCAATGAGTATAGATTTGGACTGGGGTATATCCCCACCGAAGGGGATCTGAAATGTCACACCCCAATTCTGCACTATTCAGAATGATGTGATGAACCGCTAATAAACCAACGGTTCAACCAGGATCTCAAATAGGCTATCCCCGCGTTATCTAAACTTACACACATCCGTAATCATAATCAGAGTAAATACACAATAGCGGAAGTCTTATAATAACATGAACTGAGAAACTAAAATGATATTAATAATTTAATAGCAAATTATTCTATTTTCAACCAAGACATAATTAATTATCAAATACATGTCTTAATAAATCCAATAAAGAAACCTATAAACTATCTAATAAAAAATACACAGGAGTTGCACTCGCAAGAGGAGTCGTGTGTATCCACTTCAGCATCAGCTTCCATCGCTGCCACGTTCCCGTACGCAGACGCATTCATATAGTCTTCAACGGTATAACCTGCATCATCAACTAAAAATATTCGACGTCGAGGGGTGAGCACACATCACGGCTCAGTGAGTAGCCAAAACAATGCAACAATACATATGCATGCAAAATCAATTTATATCTTTGGTCCGATTTATAAGTTTGCAGTATGCAATAGAAAGGTTTAGGTAGTCAAAGGTCGCGTTTATTGACCCCTCCTCTATACACGAGTGTGTGACGTTACCCGAAGATCACGTTTATCGTCAACTCACATGCACCCAATCATGAACATTATATAACAAAGGTTACGTTTATTGCTATATAGTGCCATACCAACACGTAAGCCCCTGTTAGCGAGGGCTGCAAACTGGGCTCACAACTAACCAATCCTAATGCCAAACAGTGTATCCAAGGCCTCACCCCAAAGATCCCTCAGAATGTCCATAGAGATAGAGCTAAGGCCCCCCGGTAGAGTCAGAGACTACAAGGACCGAGACCACCTCCCCTGATACTCTACGACATAATAGTTCGGCTAAAGTAATGGCGATACGAAGATGCTAATGCACAAGACTTGAATTAGAGATAGAGCTAAAATGCTGAGACCCGCCAAAGGTTAACGTTTATTGAAGTTCTCATCACACCTCCCCTGATACTCGCTCGCATCAAGTACATCAACCACACACATACAAGCACATGCCTATTCCTATCATCATCATCATCATCATGTTATAACAATAAAGTAAATATGCATGAACAAGTAATAGAAATATTGGATGGCATGTTGTATGCACATTACAAACATATTCGCATAGAATCAAGCATGGCATAGGACTCAAGAAATAGAAAACAGTTTTTGTTATAAACCAATTTAGTTTGGAGTTCTGGTTCCTCACCTTAGTTTGCTAATAGATACTTTTCCAAGCTTTATAATCACCTTTATATTGTTATTGTATTGCTAGAAGACCTAACAAAGTCGATAGAATTTAATTAGAATTAATTCTAAATTTAAAAACCATGCTGTTAACTGAGGGTCGGAGGTAGGGTCGGAGTCAGGATCGACCCTGGGTGCGACCCTCCCTTAACTCTGAACTTCCCGAACACTGAGGGTCGATGGTCAGGAACACCTAGGGTCGGATGGTCATCGACCCTCGGTGCGACCCTCGGTGCACTTTGGTCCAATTCCCTCTTTTAATCCATTCTTCATGTTTGGAATCCTATGACTTGCTCCTATATTCCATTCTACATGCATTCCATGGTCTGAAACCATGTATAACCCACCTAGATAGCTTTCATGCACTTTCCTATGGTTTTCCATGAAAACCTAACCATAGCTTGATGGTTTGGGTTTCTTCGAAATCACACTCTCAACATTAACTAACCTAAGGTCTGTAGAAACTCATGGAATTAGTATCCATACCTGAGAAGAATAATCTTTCTCTGCAACTCTTCTCTTTTGGTTTAATTTCTCTTCCTTCCCTTTCTTCTTCCTCTTTCCTTCTCCTCTTTTTCTCTCAATTCGATTAGGGTTGTGAAAGGAGTGAAAGTGGCTTAGGGACGTCCTTTAAATAGAGTAGGAACATCCTAAATAAGTCCCTCTGAGATTAGGAATGAATCCCAATCGAAAATTAGGAAATTTCCTAATTTCTATATTCGGCAGAATCCGAGGGTCGATGGGAGGGTCGATGATCCCGTCGACCTTAGGGTCTTAAGCTGTCCGACCCTACCTTCAAAACTGAGGGTCTGACTTTCTGTTTTGGGAGGTCCGACCCTGCTTAGCTGGGTATGCGACCCTTCCCCTATTTTAAATATTTTTGGGTCGATTTGATACCTGGGATCTCGATCTCCTTCACGCCCTTGGTCCATTTGACTCGACCATAATGGGTAAACCTGGTTCAAGGTGGTAAGACCGGGTTAGATTGACACGGGTCTTACAACTCCCCCCAACTTATAAAAATTTCGTCCTCAAAATTGTACGTACCTTCTGAATCAAATAAGTGAGGGTATTGCTTTCGCATAGCATTTTCTTCTTCCCATGTAACCTCTTCCATGTCTCTACTTTTCCATGTGACCTTAACATAGTAGATATCTCTGTTGCGTAGACGTTGAACCTTTCGACTAGTTATCTCTGTTGGTGTTACTTCAAATGTCAAATCATCAGTCAATTCTTACAAATCTACTGTCAAAACATGCATTGGATCCTTGACATACTTCTTCAATAAGGAAATGTGAAATACGTCATGCACACTTGACATAGATGGTGGTAGTGCTAACTGATAAACTACTTTTCCACGCTTAGCTAGAATTTCATATGGCCCGACATATCTTGGACTTAGTTTCCCTTTCTGTCCAAACCTCTTCAATCCTCGCATGGGCGATACCTTCAAAAATACTTTATCACCTACTGCGAACTCTAGATCTCTTCGTCGAGTATCTGGATATTGCTTCTGAAGGTTCTGAGCTGTTCTCACTCTTTCCTTGATAATGTCGACCACTCAAAAAGTCTCTTCCACAAATTCCGGTCCAACAATAATACGTTATCCAACTTCATTCCAAAACAAGGGAGTTCGACACTTCTTACCATACAGTGCTTTATAAGGTGACATCTGTATAGTAGCCTGATAGCTATTGTTATAAGCGAACTCAATCAGTGGTAACTTTTTGTCCCATGATCCTTTAAAATCAATTACACATGCTCGTAGCATATCTTCTAAAATCTGGATTGTACGCTTCGACTGTCCATCTGTCTGTGGGTGGAATGCAGTACTAAACTTTAGCGTTGTACCCATAGCCTTTTGCAATCCTTTTCAAAATTTGGAAGTAAATCGTGGATGTCTATCGGATACAATGCTTTTTGGAACACCATGTAATCGTACAATGTTATCCACATACTGCTTCGCTAACCTTTTCAGTGTATACTGAGGTCGTATAGGTATGAAGCGAGCTGTTTTAGTCAGATGGTCCACAATCACCCAAACTACGTCAACTACTCGAGGAGTCAATGGTAGTCCCGTGACGAAGTCCATAGTGATACAGTCCCATTTCCATGCTGGTTCCGGTAATGGCTGTAACAATCCTGCGGGTCTTTGTCGTTCAGCCTTTACTTTCTGACAATTTAGGCATTGAGACACGAACTTGGCTACATCTGCTTTCATTCCCCTCCACCAATATAGTTTCTTTAGATCATGATACATTTTTATACTTCCAGGATGTATCGAATAGATGGTGGTATGGGCTTCTTTCATCAGTCGGTGTCTAATGTGCATACTTTCTGTTTCAGGTACACATATTATTCCTTTGTATTTCAGTACTTCCTCGTCATCCAAGGTGAACTCAGGGTTAGTCCTACCTTTCTCAATATCTTCTTGTACTGTTCTCAGATAAGGATCTGCCTTGATAGCTGTCTTTACTTCATCCACTATATCTGGTATAATCTTCAATGCCGCGAACATATTCAAAAATCGATGAATAAACCCTTGGTTGACTGATTCATCCGTTGTATCTATCACATACTGCTCGTTGCCGTGATTGAATACCATTCCGGTGGTACACATTGCTGCGGTCGTGCTAACTTCTCCTTGAGATTTTATCATTGCTTTTCTGCTTAATGCATCCGCTACTACGTTCGCTTTTCCCGGATGATACTGGATATCACAATCATAGTCTTTCAATAGTTCCAGCCATCTTCGTTGTCTCATATTCAACTCCTTCTGATTAAATAAATAAGTAAGACTTTTATGGCCCGACTTAATCTGAAATTTCTCTCCGTATAGGTAATGTCTCCATATCTTGACAGCATGTACTAATGCCGCTAGCTCCAGATCATGAGTGGGATAATTTTTCTCATGTACCTTTAACTGTCTTGAAGCATAAGCAATCACTTGCTCTCCTTGCATAAGCACACATCCTAATCCCAATCCCGACGCATCAGTGTATAAGGTAAACGTCTGTCCTGGAATAGGAATAGTCAAAATCAGGGCAGATATCAATATGGTCTTCAGTGTTTGGAAACTCTTCTCACATTTATCGGTCCATACAAACTTTTCACCTTTCTTAGTCAAACTGGTGAGAGTTACGGCAATCCGAGAATAATCTTCTACGAATCTCCGATAATAACCAGCTAGACCCAGAAAACTTTTGATTTTCGAAACGCTCTTTGGTGCTTCCCACTTTACAATAGCCTAGATCTTGCTGGGGTCCACTTTGATTCCTTCAGCGGATACTACATGGCCTAGGAATGCGACTTCACTTAGCCAAAACTCGCACTTTGAAAATTTGGCATATAGCTCCTCTTTCCTTAAACAGGGCTGCGTTTAGGTTCTTGATATGGGTTTCCTTGTCCTTGGAATATACCAATATGTCATCAATAAATACTATAACCAACGTATCCAACATATCGTGGAAAACTCGGTTCATAAGTTCCATAAACGTTGCCGGTGCATTAGTTAATCCGAAAGACATAACCAAAAATTCATAATGTCCATATCCGGTCCTGAATGCTGTCTTTGGAATATCACCTTCTTTAATCTTCAGCTGATGATAGCCTGATTGGAGATCGATCTTAGAAAATACTTTTGCTCCTTGTAACTGATCGAACAAGTCATCGATCCGAGGTAGTGGGTATCGATTCTTGATTGTCAATTTGTTCGATTCTCGGTAGTCTATACGCAGACAACACAAATTGCATTGGCACTCCCCGTGATGCAATACTTAGCCTATTAGGACCTTAGTCTAATAACTCTTGTAGTTGAGTCTCAATTCCTTCAATTCTATAAGAGCTATTCATAGGTGCCTTTGACACAAGTATCGTCCTTGGATAACAAGTCGATGATGAACTCGTCGCATGATTAGATGGTAACCCAGGTGAGTCTCCTGGAAACACACCTGAAATTTATGCATCACATCAATATTTCCATCTGTGGTGCTTCTTTGGAAACGTGTACCACAGATACCATATATCCAACTCATTACTCCTCAAAGCATCTCTTCGCTTTTAGCATAGAGAGGATCAGCTTTCTTTTCTTAGGCAACATACTTCCAATAATACTAAATTATATGTCCTCTTTATTCTTGAACGATAATCTCTTCTATGCACATAACAACTTGTAGGATGTTGAGATAACCAGTCTATCCCCAAGATGACGTCAAAGTCTGCCATCTCAAGTCTAATTAGGTTGCGTCCAAATTCCATCCATCCATACGATTCGGACATTGTCCATAACACTCATCTAATGCAACATTTAGTCCAAAAAGGGCTTGAACTAGCAAACTCTAGTGTAAGGGTCTTAAGAGCTGGTCTAGTTTCTTTGCCTCTTATGACTTTTCAAAGACTATCGTCGAAATCTCATATCCCAAATCTATTTATAAGCATTAGGGTATATGCTTATAATTTCATTAATTCAGTCAAACTCTTTTGGTCTTTTCTTAATCATATTACTCAACATTGGGCATAACTCAATTATCATTATATTAAACTGAGTAGTATTAATGCCATGATTTTTTTTTGACTTTATCCTTGTATCCACTCCTAGATTAGGAATCTTCTGCTTTGTCAAAATTCATACCGATATAGCCCTCTTTAACTCTATTTGAGTGCTATCTATTTCTTTACTGGCTACTCTTGATAGTTCTCACTTTTACTCATGCACTCTTTTATAGACATGACTTTTATCCATCCATTTAGCAATCTCAAAATAGATTCTCCATTACTTCATCTGAGGTTCATTGGCTATAGCATTTAATCTGAATCCAATCATCTTTATCAACAAAGGTTAGGGTGTGTATGAATCTAAATGTTCATCCAAAAGTGATTCATTTCCTTCTGTTGCTTTAGCATAATGAAAACACTAGCTTTATCTAGTGAACCTAGGTTTAACGATTCAGTAGTAAATCTGTGGTAATCCAACCGGCATCCAAAGATCATTACGTTGTACGGTGGTCCAAATGCATAGAGGTTTTATAGTTCTTAACCTCATGGTTATAGGTTCTATCAAAAATATAATGCCATTGGTCAAGGCACTACAGGAGTAAATCTGGAGAAAGATTTCATACATCAATAACTCAGGTATAAATCAGAAGATGTACACTCAACATGATTAAACATTTAACTATTCATTCAGTTCATATCACCGTTCATGTTGTCGATCATGAGAGTGGCTCAGATTGGTATAATCAGGACTAATACTAAAGAAACAATATCTATAACTCCAATTGACAGGTTAAATCAAGAAGGAATCCTGTCAATGTACGAGAAATTAAAATCTGGTATGTGCATCCTCTATAATCATAAGAGTAAATCAATAACGCACCGCATCCTATATAAACATCTCTAGTTACATGGCCATAATAGATTTGATCCTTTTCTGAAAACGTTTTAGGCTTCGTCTTCAGAAAATATTTCTCAATCCTTGGTCAGATCATTGTGCCATGATGCAGCTATCCCATACCTCGATGGCTAATAAGGGTAACCACCTTGATACACTGCTTGTTGTGCATCAAACTTCTGCACTGGGGTGTGCTTTACTGGGACTTGCTGTGTGGTAGGAATTGTGTTATAGCTAACCGGTGTTAGGGGTACCGTGATGCTACCAATTGGTACCGTACTTGGTCATGTCCTTTGGATTTAGGGGTACCGTGATTGTCCTTCTTGCTACTGTATAATATCACTTGTATACTTAGATAACTACCCAACTTATAGATAATACCCTATATTATTGGTTTATCAGGATAAATTTTGGTCTACTCTTTCTATTTGAGTGTATATATATGGTTCCACCTTTTATATGTACATTATTGTCTTATTTAAGTCCTGTCTCAACCAACACAGGTGCTTATTGTGTGTTTGTATTAAAGCTTTTAATTTATCCTATCTCAGTTCACAATTGTCTTGAATGTATGCTAGTTCAACGGACAAGGCCTGAGACGCTTTGATACCAAGTTGTCACACCCCAATTCTGTACTATTCAGAATGATGTGATGAACCGCTAATAAACCAACGGTTCAACCAGGATCTCAAATAGGCTATCCCCGCGTTATCTAAACTTACACACATCCGTAATCATAATCAGAGTAAATACACAATAGCGGAAGTTTTATAATAACATGAACTGAGAAACTAAAATGATATTAATAATTTAATAGCAAATTATTCTGTTTTCAACTAAGACATAATTAATTATCAAATACATGTCTTAATAAATCCAATAAAGAAACCTATAAACTATCTAATCAAATACACACGAGTTGCACTCGCAAGAGGAGTCGTGTGTATCCACTTCAGCTTCAGCTTCCATCGCTACCACGTTCCCGTACGCAGACGCATTCATATAGTCTTCAATGGTATAACCTGCATCATCAACTAAAAATATTCGACATCGAGGGGTGATCACACATCACGGCTCAGTGAGTAGTCAAAACAATGCAACAATACATATGCATGCAAAATCAATTTATATCTTTGGTCCGGTTTATAAGTTTGCAGTATGCAATAGAAAGGTTTAGGTAGCCAAAGGTCGTGTTTATTGACCCCGCCACTATACACGAGTGTGTGACATTACCCGAAGATCACGTTTATCATCAACTCACATTCACCCAATCATGAACATTATATAACAAAGGTTATGTTTATTGCTATATAGTGCCATACCAACACGTAAGCCCCTGTTAGCGAGGGCTGCAAACTGGGCTCGCAACTAACCAATCCTAATGCCAAACAGTGTATCCAAGGCTACACCCCAGCATCCCTCAGAATGTCCATAGAGATAGAGCTAAGGCCCCCCGGTAGAGTCAGAGACTACAAGGACCGAGACCACCTCCCCTGATACTCTACGACATAATAGTTCTGCTAAAGTAATGGCGATACGACGATGCTAATGCACAAGACTTGAGTTAGAGATAGAGCTAAAATGTTGAGACCCGCCAAAGGTTAACGTTTATTGACGTTCTCATCACACCTCCCTTGATACTCGCTCGCATCAAGTACATCAACCACACACATACAAGCACATGCCTATTCCTATCATCATCATCATCATCATCATGTTATAACAATAAAGTAAATATGCATGAACAAGTAATAGAAATATTGGATGGCATGCTGTATGCACATTACAAACATATTCGCATAGAATCAAGCATGGCATAGGACTCAAGAAATAAAAAACAGTTTTTGTTATTAACCAATTTAGTTTGGAGTTCTGGTTCCTCACTTTAGCTTGCTAATAGATACTTTTCCAAGCTTTATAATCACCTTTATATTGTTATTGTATTGCTAGAAGACCTAACAAAGTCGATAGAATTTAATTAGAATTAATTCTAAATTTAAAAATCATGCTGTTAACTGAGGGTCGGAGGTAGGGTCGGAGTCAGGATCGACCCTGGGTGCGACCCTCCCTTAACTTTGAACTTCCCGAACACTGAGGGTCGATGGTCAGGAACACCTAGGGTCGGATGGTCATCGACCCTCGGTGCGACCCTCGGTGCACTTTGGTCTAATTCCCTCTTTTAATCCATTCTTCATGTTTGGAATCCTATGACTTGCTCCTACATTCCATTCTACATGCATTCCATGGTCTGAAACCATGTATAACCCACCTAGATAGCTTTCATGCACTTTCCTATGGTTTTCCATGAAAACCTAACCATAGCTTGATGGTTTGGGTTTCTCCGAAATCACACTCTCAACATTAACTAACCTAAGGTCTGTAGAAACTCATGGAATTAGTATCCATACCTGAGAAGAATAATCTTTCTCTGCAACTCTTCTCTTTTGGCTTAATTTCTCTTCCTTCCCTTTCTTCTTCCTCTTTCCTTCTCCTCTCTTTCTCTCAATTCGATTAGGGTTGTGAAAGGAGTAAAAGTGGCTTAGGGACGTCCTTTAAATAGAGTAGGAACATCCTAAATAAGTCCCTCTGAGATTAGGAAAGAATCCCAATAAAAAATTAGGAAATTTCCTAATTTCTATATTCGGCAGAATCCGAGGGTCGATGATCCCGTCGACCCTAGGGTCTTAAGCTGTCTGACCCTCCCTTCAAAACTGAGGGTCTGACTTTCTGTTTTGGGAGGTCCGACCTTGCTTAGCTGGGTATGCAACCCTTCCCCTATTTTAAGTGTTTTTGGGTCGATTTGATACCTGGGATCTCGATTTCCTTCACGCCCTTGGTCCATTTGACTCAACCATAATTGGTAAACCTGGTTCAAGGTGGTAAGACCGGGTTAGATTGACACGGGTCTTACATGAAAGTGGTTAAGCAAAAGTAGAGGGGAGCTGACGAAAGATTTCAGAAGCTCGAGAGGATGAAATAACAAGTATAGTACTCAGTATGGTAGCAACACAATAAGAGCATCAGACAGAGCTTGTAGGGATTGGCGACCCCAAAGGACAGATGAAACAGTCTATCAAGCAATATCTGAGGAGTTGTACAATGTGCAGAACATCTAATTTTTGAAGACCTTAATGGGTATTTTGTTAAAGAAGGAGAAGATAACATCTATTGGGGGTTTTCAGAACCTTGGTTCAATGCTCACCTTCAAAAGTAAGTACCCGGGTTTGAAATATTTCATGATTGTACTTTTGATTGGGAAGAACTTAAGCAAGCCAAGATCCAAGAGCAGAGCAAGGAGCAGAAATCTGAGATAGAGATGATCGACATCCGCAAATTGTTTGATGACGATCAAGTGATGACGGTCACTGGTGAAGATCAAGATAAGAGTCCCGATATACAACAATTCACCCTTTCCGTCAGCGGAACAATCCCAAATTAGAGTTGTTATGATAATTTTGTTTACCCAAAGGGGTTGCCATGTAATCCACATATTATGGCCATGTCTGAGCCTAGGGTCCTTAATTCTTTAGATAAGATTGAGTCATTTTCAAGTTTTGAGTTTGTTCCACGAGGAACCTTTTCCTTTGTACCTTTGCTTTTGAACATGAATAAAGATGATGTTTTGAATTACACTGCGTCTACTTCTTCCTTTCCTTCTCTTTCTAACTCTTACTTTGAAAATGATGAGAACAATGAACCATCTCTGGAGATATTACAATCCATCCAAGCCTCGGAGGAGAAGAAGGCTCAACTTGTGAGTGAATACTTCAAAATAATTAACCTCGGCTCAGCAGAGCAACCTTGAGAGATAAAGATCGGTGCTACTTTGACAGAAGAAGAAGCCAAACAAATGACAAAATTACTGATGGAGTTCCAAGAAGTGTTTGCCTAGTCCTATGAGGATATGCCCGGCATAGACCCTGAAGTTGTACAGAATAAGATACCTTTGGTCTCAGATGCAAGGCCATATAAGCAGAAGTTGGTGAGATTCCTGAATGGACCCTCAAGGTTAAAGAAGATATCATGAAGCAGTTTGACGTAGGATTCCTAGAGGTCACAAAGTACCCAGAGTGGCTAGAAAATGTGGTCATCATACCTAAAAAGGATGGAAGACTGAGGGTGTGCATCGATTATAGAAACCTGAATAAGGCTAGCCCCAAAGATGACTTTCCATTACCAAAGATAGACATCTTAGTGGATAACACTACAAATCATGCTCTTTTGTCCTTCATGGATGGATTCTCAGGGTGTAATCAGATAAAGATGGCACCTGAAGACAAGGAGAAAATCGCCATCATAACAGACTAGGGTACCTATTGTTATACTGTGATGCCATTTGGGTTGAAGAATGCTAGGGCAACTTATCAAAGAATTGCTACTACACTCTTGCATGACCTGATCCATAAGGAGGTAGAGGTGTATGTAGATGATATGATTGTAAAGTCATTCACCAGAGAAGGTCACATCCCGGCCCTAAGGAAGTTCTTCGAGAGGATCAAGCAATATAAACTATGGCTCAACCCCCAAAAATGTGCATTTGGGGTAATAGCGGGTAAAATGCTAGGCTTTATGGTCAGCCAAAGAGGAATCAAAATTGATCCAGCCAAGATAAAAGCCATCTCTGAAATGCCATCGCCTCAAATAGAAAAGGAAGTAAGAGGTTTCTTAGGAAGACTTCAGTACATCAACCGGTTTATTGCACATCTCAATGCAACATGCGAACCAATTTTCAAGCTACTCCAGAAAGACCAGCCAAAAGATTAGAACCCTCAATGTTAGATGACTTTCGACAAAATCAAGACCTATCTGTTGAACCCACCAGTCTTAGCCCCACCAGTACCAGGGAGACCACTACTTCTCTACTTGTTAGTACTAGAGGATTTTATGGGATCAATGATAGCCCAGCATGATACAGACGAAAAGACAGAAAAAGCAGTATACTACTTGAGTAAGAAATTCACAGGCTACGAAGCCAACTATACACAGCTGGAGAAGACATGCACAACTCTAGTCTGGATAACAAAGATACTGAGGCATTATATGTTGTCCTACAAGGTCATACTCATTTCCAAAATGGACCCCCTAAAGTATCTATTCGAGAAACCAGCTTTGACAGGAAGGTTGGCTAGGTGGCTATTGTTGTTGTACGAATTCGACATTACATACACTACGGAAAAGTCTATCAAGGGGAGCATAATTGCAAAACATCTATCAGCTCTACTGGTTGAAGATAACCTCAGACATCTGGAAGATGTATTCCCAGATGAAGAAGTCCACACAACTCAAGAGGAGGGGAAGAATGACACATGGATAATGTTCTTCGATGGTGCAGCAAATCATACGGGATACGGGGCTGGCGTTTTATTCATAGATCCAGAAGGGGCATTTGTGCCATTTTCATTCAGATTAGACTTCAACTACACAAACAACATTGCAAAGTATGAAGCATGTATCATGGGACTGAAAGCAGCCTTGGCCATTGAGGTCTGCAGATTAAAGGTCTATGGTGACTCATCAATTGTTATCTACCAAGTCAGTGGGGACTGGAAAACCAAAGATGAGAAGCTGGTACCTTACCAACAATGTGCAATAACCTTGGCTCAGAAGTTCATGCAAATTGAATTTGACTACTCGCCAAGGGATACCAATAAGTATGTCGATGCATTGGCCACCTTGGCTTCACTGATTGGAAATGATCCTTTGGGACGTATCAAACCCCCAATCATAAAGAAAAGAATACGACCAGTCCACTTGGAAGAGTGAATGCACTGACAGTCGATGGCCGACCATGGTTTGCTCCCATCATAGATTTCATTAAGGAGGGAAAGTATCTATTGAAAGCCACAACAGGTGAGAAGAAATATTTTAGGCGATATGCCTCTTAGTTCATACTATGTGAAGATATCCTGTACAGAAGATCCCATGAAGGAGTGCAGCTAGTCTATGTCGACGAGGAATAGGCGCAAAACATCATCGAACAAGTCCATCAAGGAATATGTGGACCACACATGAATCCTAGAATACTTGCAAAGAAGATCCTCAGAATGGGATATTATTGAAACACAATGGAAGCAGACTGTGCAGAGTATGTAAGGAAATGTCACAAGTGCCAAATCCACGCTAATTTGATACACGTGCCTCCAATAGAGTTGCATACTCTTAGTTCTCCATGGCCCTTCTCAACCTGGAGCATAGATGTAATCAGAAAGGTTCATCCTAAAGCCTCAAATGGGCATGAATTCATCTTGGTTGCCATTGATTATTTCACAAAGTGGGTAGAGGCACAGTCATATGCCAAGCTCACAGCAAACAAAGTGGCTAAATTTCTACAAGAGTACATCATATGCCGGCATGGGATGCCTCATTCTATAATCTCATATCAAGGACAACACTTCAGAGGGAGAGTCCAAGAATTATGTTACAAGTTCCACATTAAAAGGCACCGGTCTTCTCCTTATCGCCCACAGACAAATGGGGCAGTAGAGGCGGCCAATAAAAATGTCAAGGTTATCCTCCAGAAGATGGCAGAGACTAATGTTGACTTGGCAGACAATCTACCTTATGCACTCTGGGTATACAGAACATCCATAAGAACATCCACTGGGGCAATGACTTATTCACTAGTATATGGTATGGAAGCAGTCCTCCCAATAGAAATAGAGGTGCCATCACTGAGAGTCTTGATGGAATGTAAGATTCCAGAAACTGAATGGCTACAATTCAGATATGATGAACTGAACTTCATTGATGAAAGAAGAATGAAGGCAGTCGATAATGCAAAAAAATACCAACAAAGAATGGCAGCAACCTATAACAAAAAGGTACATGTTCGCCACTTGATAGTTGGGGACCTAGTATTGAAGGAGCATAGTGCACTTGTCCATGACCCTAGGGGCAAGTTTCGCCCTAATTGAAGTGGACCATTCATGGTAAAGGAAATCTTACCCGGAAAAGCTTTTCGACTAGTAGACATGGAAGGCATTGAGTTACAATACTTGACCAACTTGGATCAAGTGAAGAGATATTATGTGTAGTCTCTACACTCTTCAAAAAAAAATAGAGGGTGTAGAAGGCCTCTCTCTTACCTGCTGACACCAACAACGGGTATCAATCATTTGAAGAACTTACTGACATGGTTGACTGGATTCTCCAATGTGGTACAACAACCTTTCACCCAGGGATGGTTCATCTTATCATCATAATCAAAGAAAGAATTTCCTGTTTTTTTGGCTAAACTCTTTCATCCGTCCATCTATCCGATGGATTTCCCAAGAGTTACACATCAAAGCCCATCTTTCATACCATTTGATATAAAACTTTCATGAGTATATTAATCTGAGAATTTGTAAAATAAAAATCTGGCTGGAACTCTTATCTGTCGTTCATTACATCTGACGACGTCCCAAGATTCCAATAACCCCTTCCTTTGTCAAACTGATAAATGGGGTCTTCTCGGTAAGATAAGCCCATTCTACATAAATAACCAAAAACTCCTCCAAGCGACAGACCCACCTGGACAGTTTCTTGTCAGTCCCATTTGGACCTCCACTTTTGCTCATCATGTCTACAAATTTAAGTACTTAAAACTCAGACAGAGTCATGCATATGTATACATTTCATGTGTAATCTACTAAGGGCATTTCAATATATCTAAACAACTACAATTTAAGATAATTCCAATGATTCATGATTTAACCTTTATTTGTATGTCGAGATTCCTACAAGTCATACCTGGAAGGCTAACAATCCATCGATCTGTCGAACAAAATTACAGAGATGGATAAGGAACTGAAAAACTAGAGCTGACGTGTTGAGTTCATAGAAGATAGCTCTTTCCTGCGAAAGCATCAAGTGGATGCACTTCCTCAGTTGACAACGATAAAATTATGCTCAGATCTCTTGAAAGTAGCCACTCGATGCTGGGATCCAATTGTTCATGTCTTTAGGATGGGAGAAGTCGAGTTATGCCCAACTGTGGAAGAATTTAGAACTTGCCTCCTGTACACACCTAAGCGGAAGATCTTCAAACCATCTCCAAGAAAAGATTACAAGCAAGAGATACAAGATTTTTTCAGCTGGGACAAGAAAAAAATGTGTCGTTTTGTATAGGATCAACGACTATAGATAAAGCGCATGATCAAATCATATGCTCATATAAGTCCCAAAGGGAAAGAAGTACATAATCAGAGAAGACATGTTTACCTCTATTGTAGCATAGCCCGACTATTGCTACGAAGTTGCAAAGATACAGAATCTCCAATCATAATAAATCTCAGCAAACATGCGAGATAAGGTTTTGACATCATCCCTACAGTTTTGGCTGAGACATTAAAGGGCCTTGACTTCATGGCAACTCATCAAGGTCAGTTCGAGCTGTACAATTTTAGCGGGTCACCACACCTACTTTAAATTTGGTTAACAGAGAGGTTAGGATTGGTTGAGGAATCTGAAGCAACGACCCTTAACCCTACCAGTTGGCAAAAAGAGCAGATCCTATGGCTTATCAGATGGACATAAATTGTTTCAACTGCCTCAAAGAAATAACCATAGCAGATATCAAATGAAAATGCACTTGGTGAAAGCAAGAGCTGGTTGTTACAAATACAGAGAATAGTTTACATGTTTGGTTCATGGGGTTGACTCATACCTCATTCTATTCCCCAACAAAGCTACCTCAGCAATTCAATATCCCAACAAGCACCAGCAGAGAAGTGACTAATTGTGAACCTCCTAGAAAGTTGACATTAGATCTGCTTGATACCATTGCTCATGAATGGAACAATCGAAAAGTTCAAACACTCCCCAGAGTTGCCCCAGTCAAGAAACCAATAGCATTTTAGGATTTTTGAATTCTAGTGTGTTTCATGAACTATGTCTCTTTAAATTCAATAAAAAAACATTTGTTTCCCCACCCCATTTGAAATGTTCATTCTAACAAGGATTTTTATTATAACATGCTCTATGAAATTTTCAATGTTCTGACAAGTGCAGGTACTCAACCCAAAGTGGCAAATCTAAGGAGCCTCAGTTCAGTCAAAAGAAAAAACAATAATTCCTCCATCCAGACAAATCAAAGCCGAGCCTAAGCTCGTGCAACCAGCCTTGTATTCACAGCCTAGCTTTATACAAGAAGAGGTTTATCAGTCTACAAATGGGTCAAGTGGGGTTCAAGTCCACGCATACCTTGCATCATGAGTCTCACCTCAGCAAGAAGAGGTTCCTAGTCTACAAATGAGCCTTGTATTCACAGCCTAGTTTCGTACAAGAAGAGGTTTATCATCCTACAAATGGATCAAGTCGGGTTCAAGTCCGCGCATACCTTGCATCATGAGTCTCACCTCAGCAATAAGAGGTTCTCAGCCTACAAGTGAGCCTTGTATTCACAGCCTAGCTTCATACAAGAAGAACAATTACCAATTTTCCAAGAAGAGCAAACCTTCTTGCCAGTCGAACTACGTTCTGGGCTTGATTTCTAGGACACCCTTAGAATACATAAGCAGTTTAGGACAAATTACCCTAAGTGCAGCCTAATAAGCATTCCCACTCATATAAAAAATGTGATTCTTTTGTCTTTAGCCTTCAATTAGTAACAATCTCGACTAAAAAGGGGTATCTATAAGCACCCCATTTTTGCCATCCCCAACATAAGTGAATCCATATGATAGATTTCTGGTTTTTAGGATTTGTGATTCTTTAATAAGCCCCACAGTAGGGTCATGGGCTATTACCTACATAGATGTATAGGTCATGAAATTATTTTCAAATTGAGATCGAAATCCCCAAATTCTGACATCAAACAAGGAAGGTATCATAATTATAGTCGGTTTGAAGGTGCATGGGCATTTATGTAATTATCGTAGGATGCATGCATAAATTATCGTTGAACTTCATATCATCATATCTTGATCATCCAATATCTGAACATATGATTCAAGTACCAATATTCCTTATTTTTAGTCCTTTTCAAAGTGGACGTGAAAAATCTCGAGTAGAGGTTACCGATGGCTCCCATCCAAGCTTTCACGCAGAATTATGAATAGAACTTCAATTCTTCATATCTTTGTCGTTTAATTTCCTATTCAGATGATTCAAGGGCCATTATTCTTCATTTTTGGTGTTCTGCAAAGTGAACGTGAAAAATTTGGTACAGAAATCTCTGAAGGGTCCCATGCAAAATTACATGTTGAAATGGGCGTTTAATATTTAAAAATTTATATATTGGACACCTCACATCCAAATCAGTTGATTTCAGTTTCAATATGTTCCATTTTTAGTGTTCTACAAAGTGGACATAAAGGATTTTAGGCAGAGGTCTCCGAAGGATCCCATGCAGAGTGGTTAGCCGAATTATCATAATTGGCCTATTAAAACTTTTAAAATTCATAAGTTGGCCATTTTACTTTCAAATGAGGTGATTCAAGCTCTAATATTTCTCACTTTTAGTGTTCTACAAAGTGAACGAGGAAAATTTGGGTTAGAGTGTAAAACTAGCACGCCATGAACCCGGCCTAACCATACATTTCGTGTCGTGAACCGTCTACATATCATGGTCGAGCCAAGTGGACCAAGTGTATGAAGAAACCCAAGACCCAATATGAAAATTTACCAAAAAACAGTCAAAATGAGGGTAGGGTCACATGTTTTAACAGGCAGGTCCGACCCTCCCATCGACCCTCCCATCGACCCTCAACCATGGGTCACAGGGTCTATGAGTTGTCCGACCCTCCCATTGACCCTCCCATCGATCCTCAGTATTCGGGAAAAACAGCACGAACCAAAAATTAGGAAACCTTCCTAATTTCAATTGTAACCTTTCCAAAACTCAATGAGACTTATTTTGGGAGGTTTTACTCTATAAATAGGACGTCCCTAAGCCTCTTTCACTCCTTTTACAACCCTAATTGAACTGAGAAAAAGAGAAGAGAAGGAAGAGAAGAAGAAGTGAAGCAAGGAAGAGAAAAAAACAAAAACAAGAAGAGTTGCAGAGAAGGAGTATTCTTCTCAGGTACGGATACTAATTCCATGAGTTTCTACAGACCTTAGGTTAGATAATGAAGAGTGTGATCTCGGAGAAACCCAAAGCATCAACCCATGGTTAGATTTTCATGGAAAACCATGGGGAACATCTTGAAAGCTATATAGGTGAATGATTCATGGTTTTAGACCATAGAATGTATGTTGAATTGACTGTAGGAGCAAGCCATAGGACCCCAAACACGAAGAATGGACTAAAAGGAGGAAAATTGACCAAAACCCACCGAGGGTCGCACAGAGGGTCGATGACCATCCGACCCTATGTGACCTGAGTATCGACCCTCAGGGTTCTGGAAGTCCAGATCTGTGGAGGGTCGCACCCAGGGTCGATCATGACTCTGACCCTACCGCCGACCCTCAGTTAACATCATGGTTTTTAAATTCGGAATTAATTCTAATTAAATTCTATCGACTTTGTTAGGTCTTCTAGCATATAATAGCAATATAAAGGTGATTCTAAAGCTTGGAAGAGTATCTATTAACAAGCTAAGGTGACGGAACTCTAAATTAATTGGTTAATAACAAACTATTTTCTCTTTTCTTGAGTCCAATGCCATGCTTGATTCTATGCGAATATGTTTGTAATGTGCATACAACATGTCATCCAATAATTCTATTACTTGTTCATGCATATTTACTTTATTGTTTATAACATGATGATGATGATGATGATGATAGGAATATGCATGTGATTGTATGTGTGTGGTTGGTGTACTTGATGCGAGCGAGTATCAGGGGAGGTGTGATGAGAACGTCAATAAACGTTAACCTTTAGCGGGACTCAGCACTTTAGCTCTATCTCTAACTCAAGTCTTATGCATTAGCATCGTCGTATCGCCATTACTTTAGCAGAACTATTATGTCGTAGAGTATCAGGGGAGGTGGTCTCGGTCCTTGTAGTCTCTGACTCTACCGAGGGGCTTTAGCTCTATCTCTATGGACATTCTGAGGGATGCTGGGGTGAGGCCTTGGATACACTGTTTGGCATTAGGATTGGTTAGTTGCGAGCCCAGTTTGCAAGCCCTCGCCAGCAGGGGCTTACATGTTGGTATGACACTATACAACAATAAAGGTTAACCTTTGTTGTATAATTTTATGGTAGGGGGGATGGGGACGACAATAAACGTTAACCTTTGGGCGGACTTCCACACCCTGTGTATAGAAGCGGGGTCAATAAACGTTAACCTTTGACCACCTAAACCTTTCTATTGCACATTGCAAACTATAAACCAGACCAAAGATATGAATTGACTGCATGCATATGTATTGTTGCATTGTTTTGTTTACTCACTGAGCTCAAGTTGGAGAGCTGACCCTCGCGCGTGCAATTCTTTTTAGTTTCTGATGTTGCAGGTACTATGATTGAAGATTATGTTGATACGCCAACATATAAATGGGTAGAGGCTATGGATGAGCAAGCTGTGGAGAACGAACATGGTTCGTTAAGCGAGCGTTTCAGTGATGGATACGTTTAGTGTTTAGTTTTCGTATTTGGATATTGTAATATGTATTAAATTATGTTTTGGTTACTTAGAAATTAATGAAATATTAACTATTTATCATGATTAGACCTCAGTTCATTATCTGTAAGACTTCCGCTATTTATTTTATTACCTCTGATTAATGTGGAATGTGTTTTGGTTTTTTATATGTGGGATAACCTATTGTAAAATCCTGGTTGAACCGTTGGTTTATTAGCGGTTCATCACACCATTCTGAATAGTGTGGAATTGGGGTGTGACAACTTGGTATCAGAGCTCTCTCGTAGGCCTTACCCAATAAACCTGAATACTTCTACTGGAGTCCATGAACTGAGTTAGGATAAATTAAAAACTTTAATACAAACACACAATAAGCACCTGTGTTGGTTGAGACAGAACTTAAACAAGACAATAATGTACAAATAAAAGGTGGAACCATATATATATACTCAAACAGAAAGAGAAGACCAAAAAAATTATCTTAATAAACAAATAATATAGGGTATTATCTATAAGTTGGGTAGTTATCCAAGTATACAAGGATATAGTACAGTAGCAAGAAGGAAGCATCTGTAAAACAGAAAAGTTGGAATACCGAGTTGGTACTCACAAGATGTGAAACTCGATGTATGATAGAGAAAGAAGAAAAATGGCTAGTAATGCCAAAATTCCTGTAGAGGTAAAGGGAAAGATCTTGGGCTAAATCCAACAGAGATAGAAGAATAACGGCCATACATTAAGAATAAGAGTAACAAAAAAGGAGATAATCTATATTCTTGGGTGACATGGAGACTCAGAGTGAGATCCACCACAAGCTGATCTATTGCCCACTGAGCATTAAGTAGAAGTTGAAACTTGACCCCACCACTATCTGGGTCGAGAATGGGTAATGAAAACTCATATGAGTAGATACTAAATAATGATAATCAGACTGGAGCAAATGAGAGGAGGTGAACAACCAGACCACTCCAGCCAATCTACCTGAACTACCAAATACATTGGCTATGGTTGTAATAAACTTGGCCCAATAAAGATACAAGAGCAACAACAGATGAGACCGACTATGCAAGTTGCTATGTAAATCACTACCCAAGTTGCTGATGGTACATCATCACCTCCGGGACAAACCAAGTACGATAACAATTGGTAGCATCACTATACCCCAATATCTGTTAGCTATAATACAGTGCCTACCACACAGCAAGTCCCAGTAATGCACACCCCAGTGCAGAAATTTGGTGCACAACAAGCAGTATATCAAGGTGGTTACCCTTATCAGCCACCGATATATGGGAAAATTACATCATGACAGAATGATCCGAAAAGAATTGAGAAATATTTTCTAAAGAATAAGCCTCAAACGTTTTCAGCAAGGATCAAATCTATTGTGGCCATATATCCAGATAGGTTTATATAGGATGCGGTGCATTATTGATTTACTCTTATGATTATAGAGGATGCACATACCGGATTTTATTTTCTCGGGCCTTGACAGGATACCTTCTTGATTTAACCTGTCAATTGGAGTTATAGATATTGTTTCTTTAGTATTAGTCCTGATTATACCAATCTGAACCATTCTCATGATCGACAACATGAACAGAGATATGAACTAAATGAATAGTTAAATGCTTAATCGTGTTGAGCGTACATCTTATGATTTATACCTGATTTATTAATGTACGAAATCTTTCTCCAGATTTATACCTGATTTACTGACGTATGAAAGCTTCTCCAGATTTACTCTTGTAGTGCCTTGACCAATGGCATTATATACTCGATAGAACCTGTAACCATGAGGTTAAGGGCCGTAAAACATCTATTTCCATGTATTTGGACCACGGTGCAACTTGATGATCTTTTAATGCCGGTTGGATTACCACAGATTTACTCCTGATCTTTAAACCTAAGTTCACTAGATAAAGCAAGTGTCCTTTATCATACTGAATTTGAAAGAAGAAAATGAATTGTGTTGGATAAACATTCTGATTCTTACATTTCTAGACATCCATTGATAAGATGTTTAGTGATAATGGAATTATTGGAAGAAAGATGATTGGATTCAGATTAAATACTATAGCCAATGAACCTCAGATGAAGTAATGGAGAATCTATTTTGAGATTGCTAAATGGATGGATATGAGTCATGTCTATAAAAGAGTGCATGAGCAAAAATGAGAACTATCAAGAGTAGCCAGTAAGGAAATAGATAGCACTCAAGTAGAGTTAAAGAGGGTTATATCGGTATGAATTTTGACAAGGTAGAAGATTCCTAAAGGCAAATTTAAGAATGGATACACGGATAAGTCATGGCATAAGTAGTACTCGATTTAATACAATGATAATTGAGTTATGCCCAATGTTGAGGGATATGATTAAGTAAAGACCAAATAGTTTGGCTGAATTAATGAATTTATAAGCATATATCCTAATGCTTAGAAGTAGACTTGGGATATGAAGTAACAATCACAAGATATTTTTGAGGAATGTAAAAGAGAGATCCGGATAGAACAGAAGTGATAAAGGAAATATAAGCTAATGAACTTTGCAAGATATGAGATATTAGCAATAGTCTTTGAGAATCATAAGAGATGAAGGAACTAGACAAGCTCTTAAGACCTTTACACTAGATTTCTCTAGTTCAAGCCCTTTTGGACTAAATGTTGCATTAGATGAGTGTTATGAATAATGTTTGAATAGTATGGATGGACAGAAGTTGGCTGTAAGCTAAGTCGACTTGAGATGACAGACCTTGACATCATCTTGGGAATACACTAGTTGTTTCAACACTCTACAAGTGATTACGTGCATAGAAGAATTATCATTCAAGAATAAAGATGGCATATAATTTGATTTTATTGGAAGCATATTGCCCATTAAGCAGAAGCTGATCCTCTCTATGCTAAGGGCGAAGAGATGCCTTGAAGAGTAATGAGTTGGATATATGGTATTTGTGGTATACGTTACGAAAGAAGCACCACAGATGGAAGACAGTGATGTGATGCATAAATTTTCTGATGTGTTCCTAGGAGAGTTACTTTGGTTACCATCTAATCATGCTAGCGAGTTCGTCATCGACTTGTTACCAAGGACGATACTTCTGTCAAAGGCACCTATAGAGTAGCTCCTATAGAGTTGATGGAACTGAGATTCAACTACAAGAGTTATTAGACTAAGGTCCTAATCGACTAAGTATTACGTCATGGGGAGCGCCAATGCAATTCATGATGAAGAAGGACGGTAGGGTCAGATTATGTATAGACTACCGGGAACTAAACAAGCTCATGATCAAGAATCAAGATCTATCACCTCGAATCGATGACTTGTTTAAACAGTTGCAAAGAGAAAAGGGAATTTCTAAGATTGATCTTCGATCAAGATATCATCAGCTAAAGAATTTGGACAGCGATATCTTGAAGAAAGCTTTTAGAATCGGGATTGGCCAATTATGAGTTCTCAATTATGACGTTTAGATTAACCAATGCCCTTACATTTTTCATGGAGCTGATGAACAGGGTGTTTCATGACATGTTGGACACGTTGATCATAGTTTTCATAGATGATATTTTAGTTTATTCTAAGAATGAAGCAACTCATACAACGGATTTTAGAACAGCTTCACAACAGCTGAGAAGGGAAAAGCTTTATGCCAATCCCACGGAATATGAGACCCGATTAAAAAAAGTGATCTTATTAGATCACGTAGCGTCATAAAAGGGATTAAAGTGGACCCTATTAAGATAAAGGTAATCATAAGGTGAGAAACACCTAAAGAGTATTGCGAAGATCAGAAGTTTCTTGGGTTTAGCTGGTTATTACTGACAATTTTGGAGGACCACTCTAAGATCGCAAAACCTCTTACCAAGCTAACCAGGAAGGGAGAGGAGTTTAATTTGACTAACAAGGGTGAAGAATATTTTTAGATTCTAAAGTAAGATAGATATCAGCTCCCATCTTGATCGTTCCGGCACCAAGGAAACCTCTTACCCTATCCATCGGAGCTTTCGGATTGGATCTAGGATGTGGGTTGATGTAAGGTGAATAAGCGATTTCATTTGCTTTAAGAAAACTGAAAGAGCATGAGAAGAGTTACCCCAACTCATGATTGGAGTAAACAATTGTGATTCATGCAATCAAGACTTGGAGACCTTATTTAAACGGAGAATAATTTTAGATTAGATCGGATTACAAGTGTTTTATGTATCTCTTCATTAGAAAGAGTTGAACATGAGGATAGGAGATGGTTAGGAATACTTGAAGGATTAAGACTGTGATATTCAATGTCACCCGAGCAAGGCTAATGTAGTAGCTAAGGCCTTAAGCAAAAATGAATTATGAAGTCCAAGGAAGGACCCAGTATAAATGATGCCTTATGTTTCGGAGCAACAAATTCAGATTTAGAAGAAGAGTAACATATAATAGAAACTAGTGATGATCCAATTGAGTGAGAATTTATGGATGAACTTATGAAGCAATAATTCGGCTACGTTGTGGCATTAAAGATCATCTCTAAATTGATGGATTAAGTAAAAGTAGCAATTTTGTTAGATCTGTATATAAGAACAATGCAAGAAGATTTAGAGAAAGAAAAACCCAAACCTGACTTACTTTGGAAGCGGAGACGGTACTCAGATACAAAGGTAGATTCTGAATACCTGAAGATAAAGACTCGGATATCATGAAGAGGATAATGATAAGAGCCCATTGTACTCAAAATTCAGGACATACTGGAGTACCAATATGTATCATGACCTGAAGAGATTGTACTAGTAAAGAGGAATGATAACAAATGTGGTTTAGTGCGTGTTCCAGGGTCTGAATTATCAGCAAGTAAAGGCTGAAGGACAAAAACCAACATGGCTTACAACAACAACTGTTAGAGCCAGTTTAAAAGTGGAACTGCATTACAATTAACTATGTCACTGATTTGCCACTGACCCTAGATCGGTTGACGCAGTGGGTGATTGTTGATCGCCTGGTGAAGATAGCTCATTCCATTGTTATACGACCTCGGTATGCTTTGGAACGGCTAACTAAGCTATATGTGGATAATATTTCCAGATTGAATGGTAAGCATGAGAGCTTAGTGCCGGTCAGAGGCTTATGCCTTATCTCGAAGTTATGGGAAGATCTACAGAAAATAATGTGGACAAAGTTAATGTTTAGTACCGTACTTTACCTCAAACCGACGGACAGTCGGAGCGGACTATACTGATCCTAAGAGATATGCTCCTAGCTTGTAAAATTGATTTCAAGGAACTTGAGTTGAGAAGTTACCATGAATTAAAGTTGCTACTAAGCTACCATGTAAATGTTACCTATGAAGCATGGTACGGTAGAAATGTCAAATTCCTTTATTTTGGAATAAAGTCGGTAAATGAAGAATTTTGAGACCTAAGGCAAATGAAGAAATCTATCAAGTGGCAGACAAGATCAAAGAAAAGGGGCAGGATAGCTCAAGTTGTCAGAGAAACACCAAGACCTTGAGTTCGCCATAAGTGACAAAGCGTTTTTGAAGATATCACTTATGCGTAGTTGAAACGATTAAACAAGTAGGGGGGTTGTATTCTATATATGTGTCGGATCTTATAAACTTTGGAGAGACGTAGAAAAGTTACATATCAATTAGCGTTACCGCTATCCATGTCTAGTGTTCATGATGTATTTCGTTTGTCTCTATTGAAGAAGTACATTAGAGATCCATATTAAAGGTATTGACCACGGAATCACTAGATTAGATAGAATGTTTGATTATTGAAGTGGTACCAGCCTAGTTCACTAGTGGAAAGGTACAATGTTTCCAAAGCCGAGAAAATTATTATCTGAAGGTAACCTGGCAAAGACAAGACGTGGAGAAGAGTGCATAGGAGAAAGAAGATGCAATGCGGAAATAGAATTCCCACCTATTGACCCCGAAGTAAATTCAAATTTTGAGGACAAAATTTATTTTAAGTATGGGGAAGTTGTAAGATTCGTACTTTCAAATTTCGAGGACGAAATTTATTTTAAGGGTGGTGGAGTTGTAAGACCCGTACGCCATGAACCCGGTCTAACCTTACATTTCGTGTCGTGAACCGTCTACATATCATGGTCGAGCCAAGTGGACCAAGTGTGTAAAGAAACCCAAGACCCAATATGAAAATTTACCCAAAAACAGTCAAAATGAGGGTAGGGTCGCATGTTTTAACGGGCAGGTCCGACCCTCCCATCGACCCTCAACCATGGGTTGCAGGGTCTATGAGTTGTCCGACCCTCCCATCAACCCTCCCATCGACCCTCAGTATTCGGGAAAAACAGCACGAACAAAAAATTTGGAAACGTTCCTAATTTCAATTGGAACCTTTCCTAAACTCAATGGGACTTATTTTGGGAGGTTTTACTCTATAAATAGGACGTCCCTAAGCCTCTTTCACTCCTTTTACAACCCTAATTGAACTGAGAGAAAGAGAAGAGAAGGAAGAGAAGAAGAAGAGAAGCAAGGAAGAGAAGAAAGCAAAAACAAGAAGAGTTGCAGAGAAGGAGTATTCTTCTCAGGTACGGATACTAATTCCATGCATTTCTACCGACCTTAGGTTAGATAATGAAGAGTGTGTGATCTCAGAGAAACCCAAACCATCAACCCATGGTTAAATTTTCATGGAAAACCGTAGGGAATGTCTTGAAAGCTATATAGGTGAATGATTCATGGTTTTAGACCATAAAATGTATGTTGAATTGATTGTAGGAGCAAGCCATAGGACCCCAAACACGAAGAATGGACTAAAAGGAGGAAAATTGACCAAAACCCACCGAGGGTCGCATAGAGGGTCGATGAACATCCGACCCTATGTGACCTGAGTATCGACCCTCAGGGTTCTGGAAGTCCAGATCTGGGGAGGGTTGCACCCAGGGTCGATCATGACTCCGACCCTACCTCCGACCCTCAGTTAACAGCATGGTTTTTAAATTTAAAATTAATTTTAACTAAATTCTATCGAATTTGTTAGGTCTTCTAGCAATATAATAGCAATATAAAGGTGATTCTAAAGCTTGGAAGAGTATCTATTAGCAAGCTAAGGTGAGAAAATGGAACTCTAAACTAATTGATTAATAACAAACTGTTTTCTCTTTTCTTGAGTCCAATGCCATGCTTGATTCTATGCGAATATGTTTGTAATGTGCATACAACATGTCATCCAATATTTTTAATACTTGTTCATGCATATTTACTTTATTATTTATAACATGATGATGATGATGATGATAGGAATAGGCATGTGATTGTATGTGTGTGGTTGGTGTACTTGATGCGAGCGAATATCAGGGGAGGTGTGATGAGAACGTCAATAAACGTTAACCTTTAGTGGGTCTCAGCACTTTAGCTCTATCTCTAACTCAAGTCTTGTTCATTAGCATCGTCGTATCGCCATTACTCTAGCAGAACTATTATGTCGTAGAGTATCAGGGGAGGTGGTCTCGGTCCTTGTAGTCTCTGACTCTACCGGAGGGCTTTAGCTCTATCTCTATGGACATTCTGAGGGATGCTAGGGTGACGCCTTGGATACACTGTTTGGCATTAGGATTGGTTAGTTGCGAGCCCAGTTTGCAAGCCCTCGCCAGCAGGGGCTTACGTGTTGGTATGACACTATACAGCAATAAAGGTTAACCATTGTTGTATAATGTTATGGTAGGGTGGATGGGGACGACAATAAACGCTAACCTTTGGGCGGACTTCCACACCCTGTGTATAGAGGCGGGGTCAATAAACGTTAACCTTTGACCACCTAAACCTTTCTATTTCACATTGCAAACTATAAACCAGACCAAAGATATGAATTGACTGCATGCATATGTATTGTTGCATTGTTTTGTTTACTCACTGAGCTCAAGTTGGAGAGCTGACCTTCGCACGTGCAATTCTTTTTAGTTTCTGATGTTGCAGGTACTATGATTGAAGATTATGTCGATACGCCAACATATGAACGGGTGGAGGCTATGGATGAGCAAGCTGTGGAGAACGAACATGGTTCGTTAAGCGAGCATTTCAGCGATGGATACGTTTAGTGTTTAGTTTTCGTATTTGGATATTGTAATATGTATTAAATTATGTTTTGGTTACTTGGAAATAAATGGAATATTAACTATTTAGATAGACCTCAGTTCATTATCTGTAAGACTTCCGCTATTTATTTTATTACCTCTGATTAATGTGGAATGTGTTTTGGTTTATTATATGTGGGATAACCTATTGTGAGATCCTGGTTGAACCGTTGGTTTATTAGCGGTTCATCACACCATTCTGAATAGTGCAGAATTGGGGTGTGACAACTTGGTATCAGAGCTCTCTCGTAGGCCTTACCCATTAAACCTGAATACTTCCACTAGAGTCCATGAATTGAGTTAGGATAAATTAAAAACTTTATTACAAACACACAATAAGCACCTGTGTTGGTTGAGACAGAACTTAAACAAGACAATAATGTACATATAAAAGGTGGAACCATATATATATATACTCAAACAGAAAGACAAAACCAAAAAAATTATCTTAATAAACAAATAATATAGGGTATTATCTATAAGTTGGGTAGTTATCCAAGTGTACAAGGATATAGTACAGTAGCAAGAAGGAAGCATCTGTAAAATAGAAAAGTTGGAATACCGAGTTGGTACTCACAAGATGTGAAACTCGATGTATGATAGAGAAAGAAGAAAAATGGCTAGTAATGCCAAAATTCTTAGAGAGGTAAAGGGAAAGATCTCGGGCTAAATCCAACAGAGATAGAAGAATAACAGCCATACATTAAGAATAAGAGTAACAAAAAAGGAGATAATCTATATTCTTGGGTGACATGGAGACTCAGAGTGAGATCCACCACAAGCTGATCTATTGCCCACTGAGCATTAAGTAGAAGTTGAAACTTGACCCCACCACTATCTGGGTCGAGAATGGGTAATGAAAACTCATATGAGTAGATACTAAATAATGATAATCAGATTGGAGCAAATGAGAGGAGGTGAACAACCAGACCACTCCAGCCAATCTACCTGAACTACCAAATACCTTGGCTATGGTTGTAATAAACTTGGCCCAATAAAGATACAAGAGCAACAACAGATGAGACCGACTATGCAAGTTCCTATGTAAATCACTACCCAAGTTGCTGATGGTACATCAACACCTCCGGGTCAAACCAAGTACGGTAACAATTGGTAGCATCACTGTACCCCAATATATGTTAGCTATAATACAGTGCCTACCACACAACAAGTCCCAGTAATGCACACCCCAGTGCAGAAGTTTGGTGCACAACAAGCAGTATATCAAGGTGGTTACCCTTATCAGCCACCGATATATGGGAAAATTGCATCATGATAGAATGATCCGAAAAGAATTGAGAAATATTTTCTGAAGATTAAGGCTCAAACGTTTTCAGCAAGGATCAAATCTATTGTGGCCATATATCCAGATAAGTTTATATAGGATGCGGTGCATTATTGATTTACTCTTATGATTATAGAGGATGCACATACCGGATTTTATTTTCTCGGGCCTTGACAGGATACCTTCTTGATTTAACCTGTCAATTGGAGTTATAGATATTGTTTATTTAGTATTAGTCCTGATTATACCAATCTGAACCATTCTCATGATCGACAACATGAACAGAGATATGAACTGAATGAATAGTTTAATGCTTAATCGTGTTGAGCGTACATCTTTTGATTTATACCTGATTTATTGATGTACGAAATCTTTCTCCAGATTTATACCTGATTTACTGACGTATGAAAGCTTCGCCAGATTTACTCTTGTAGTGCCTTGACCAATGGCATTATACTCGATAGAACCTGTAACCATGAGGTTAAGGGCTGTAAAACCTCTATTTCCATGTATTTGGACCACCGTGCAACTTGATGATCTTTTAATGCCGATTGGATTACCACAGATTTACTCCTGATCTTTAAACCTAAGTTCACTAGATAAAGCAAGTGTCCTTTATCATACTGAATTTGAAAGAAGAAAATGAATTGTGTTGGATAAACATTCTGATTCTTACATTTCTAGACATCCATTGATAAGATGTTTAGTGATAATGGAATTATTGGAAGAAAGATGATTGGATTCAGATTAAATACTATAGCCAATGAACCTCAGATGAAGTAATGGAGAATCTATTTTGAGATTGCTAAATGGATGGATATGAGTCATGTCTATAAAAGAGTGCATGAGCAAAAATGAGAACAATCAAGAGTAGCCAGTAAGGAAATAGATAGCACTCAAGTAGAGTTAAAGAGGGTTATATCGGTATGAATTTTGACAAGGTAGAAGATTCCTAAAGGCAAATTTAAGAATGGATACACGGATAAGTCATGGCATAAGTAGTACTCGATTTAATACAATGATAATTGAGTTATGCCCAATGTTGAGGGATATGATTAAGTAAAGACCAAATAGTTTGGCTGAATTAATGAATTTATAAGCATATATCCTAATGCTTAGAAGTAGACTTGGGATATGAAGTAACAATCACAAGATATTTTTGAGGTATGTAAAAGAGAGATACGGATAGAACAGAAGTGATAAAGGAAATATAAGCTAATGAACTTTGCAAGATATGAGATATTAGCAATAGTCTTTGAGAATCATAAGAGATGAAGGAACTAGACAAGCTCTTAAGACCTTTACACTAGATTTCTCTAGTTCAAGCCCTTTTGGACTAAATGGTGCATTAGATGAGTGTTATGAATAATGTTCGAATAGTATGGATGGACAGAAGTTGGCTGTAAGCTAAGTCGACTTTAGATGACAGACCTTGACGTCATCTTGGGAATAGACTAGTTGTTTCAACACTCTACAAGTGATTACGTGCATAGAAGAAGTTATCATTCAAGAATAAAGATGGCATATAATTTGGTTTTATTGGAAGCATATTGCCCATTAAGCAGAAGCTGATCCTCTCTATGCTAAGGGCGAAGAGATGCCTTGAAGAGTAATGAGTTGGATATATGGTGTCTGTGGTATACGTTACCAAAGAAACACCACAGATGGAAGACACTGATGTGATGCATAAATTTTCTGAGGTGTTCCTAGGAGAGTTACTTTGGTTACCATCTAATCATGC